>CM040119.1:269389686-269747455 GCA_022559845.1 Amorphophallus konjac | reverse complement strand
CGCCACAAAAGGGGATGTAGATATATTTCTCTCCTCCTACTAAAGATCAATATGCATCATGAGTGGAACAATATGCGATGAGCAAGTAACAAGGATAAGAGGAGAATAGAGAACAAAAAGACCGTGATCGCCACCAAGGTGCCGGACGTGATGGACACGCCGTACCTTGGAAAGAGGGGGAGTACTCGCCTAAGCTACAGCGCTGAAGAGATGAATGGCTCTTTGAGGGCCGCCTACTGGATGTACGGTCTTACGATAGACTGCCTAAGTGCACTGCAGAGGGTGCGGGAGGAACTACCACTGGAGGACGGACGACGCTCTGTTGACCGCACCGACAGGATGAACGGTGCTTTATGTACCGCACACGATGTTGAACGGTTGTCCGAAGACCGCACAAGTCCACCACGCAGTAAGTTGCAAAGGGGTCCAACCTCCACCCTCTCCGGCCGGCCAGAGGGGATGGGCCTCGTGCTGATGATTGCTGACCTGCAAAACAACGTAAGAAATACACAGAAAAGACCTAAATTAGAACTGGACGGTGTAGTAAATGTCAATATAAGAAGAAATGAACATAAACGAATGGCAAGGGGAATACCTGGGGGTTTTAAACCCCTAGGGTGACAAAAACGTGGGTGGATGTGTGCATGATAATGAGACAGAATGGGGACGTATGGAGAAAATGATGCATGCAATGAAAGGAAAGTGATGAAGACTATAAACAAAATGATTCAAAACCAAACTACTCCCTGAACCGGAGGCTTATATGGACGTAGAAAGCCTCCCTCCTTGGTGCTAGGTTGCTCAAGAGTGCGGCAGGGCTTTGCCGTCGACCAAAAGTTCCCCCCCTCTCCAGTCCGGCCATTAGGGTCTATTTATAGAGCCTAGAAAGCCAGCCCCGAAACTGGGGTTTAGAGCTATTTTTAGGTCGAAATCATAAAAGATCAATCATAGATATTATCATAATCTCTTATCTAGTCGAAACGGCATCAAAAAAGGTTGATTATCCACGGAGAAATCGACAAGAGAAGTTAGGGATAAAACCATGCATAAAAGGGATAAAAATCTGTTAAAAATCACCACTCGACAGGATGAACGGTCTTACGATAGACCGCTCAAGCTGATGGGCGGTCCATTAAAGACCGTCCAACACTGTCGGTGGAAATTCAGAAAATCAGGAAATTAACCCAATTATCGCTCGAACTGACCGAAACGTCCGCCGTTGGACACTGAAAGATGCACGGTTCTACTAAGCCCGTTCAAATGTAGGGCGGCCAACCATCGACCGTTCTAACCCTGTCGGTGATAATTCAAATAATTGGATAATTATCTGAGAAATTGGCACGCGTAGGACTCTGAGATATAGGCGGTTTGAATTCGCCCGTCCATTTGTTTGAACGGGCTTGAGAGGGCCGCACAAAAGCCTGTCGGTGAATATTCAGAAAATCCTCAGAAATTGGCCAAAATGTATGAACGGTGTGGGTGCAACCGCCCAGGTCCTGAACGACTGATATTGGACCGTTCATGCTCTTGGATACTTGACTTTCA
Source organism: Amorphophallus konjac (assembly GCA_022559845.1). Taxonomy (NCBI): domain Eukaryota; kingdom Viridiplantae; phylum Streptophyta; class Magnoliopsida; order Alismatales; family Araceae; genus Amorphophallus; species Amorphophallus konjac. Next base: position 269,745,910 of record CM040119.1, on the reverse strand, counting down.
TAATTAATCAAAGCCAAGGTCCAATAAGCCCTGAATTGATACGGTCTTTACCAAGGAGGGAGGCTACCCATAAAATGGGCCCAGGACGTGCCACAAAAAATGGCCCAATGAATGATGGTCAACTTAGGGCATCAATTAATGAGAGTCAGAGAAACGACTCCACTTATCGGCATAAAATGGGTGTCAACAGCCATATTTTCTTCCATTGAATTTTGACAATAGGGATAACCTTATTTCTTAGTTGACGCACTTCCCATTCCAGAATCTTTATTGGTGTTTGTTCGTAGGTCAAGTCCTTCTGAATCTCCAGATTGTCATAAGTTAAAATGTGATCTGGATCATATACATACTTCTTCAGCATGGAGACGTGAAATACGTCGTGAACTCCTGCTAACTGTGAAGGTAAAGTTAATCTATAAGCCACTTCACCGACCCTTTTAAGAATTTCAAACGGGCCAATGAATCTAGGAGTTAGGTTTCCTTTAATGCCAAATCTTAGAATCCCACGACCTAGAGAAATCTTCAAATATACATGATCTCCTACCTGAAACTCCAAGTCTCGTCTTCGATTGTCAGCATAAGACTTTTACCAATCTTGTGCCATCTTCATTCTTTCCTGGATGAGCTTTAATTTTTCTGTAGAATCATTGATAAGGTCAGGGCCTAGAAATTGTCTTTCCCCTATTTCATTCCAACATATTGGAGATCGACAACTTTTCCCATATAGAGCTTCAAAAGGTGCCATTTGTATGCTTACTTGATAGCTGTTATTATATGCAAATTCCACCAGAGGCAAGTGATCATGCCAACTTCCTCCAAAATCAATGACACAAGCCCTGAGCATGTCTTCTACCACTTGATTTGTTCTTTCCGTCTGACCATCAGTTTGTGGATGAAAGGCTGTGCTAAAATTTAATCTGGTCCCTAGTGAATGTTGTAGACCTTTTCAGAATTGTGATGTGAATCGAGGATCTCTATCTGATACAATAGTGACGGGGACACCATGTAATTTGATAATTTCCTTTATGTACAATACTGCTAGAATATCCACAGACCATCGACTCTTTATTGGTATGAAGTGTGCAGATTTAGTCAATCGATCTATGATTACCCATATGCCATCATGTCCACCTCTTGTCTTAGGTAAACCCATAATGAAGTCCATCCCTATGCTCTCCCATTTCCATTCGGGAATATTTAAGGGATGTAATTTACCTGCAGGTCTGAAATGTTTCGCCTTCACTTGTTGGCACGTGAGACAGCGGGACACGAAGTCAGCTATTTCCCTCTTCATATTGGGCCACCAAATGTTTCTTTTGAGATCATGATACATTTTTGTACCTCCTGGATGAATGGTGTACTTTGATTTATGTGCGTCTTCGAGGATCAATTTCTTTGTATCCTCATGATCCGGTATACACATTCGGCCCTTGAATAGCAATCTTCAATCATTAGAAATAGAAAAATCCGGCCTTTGTTCAATATTGGCCTTAATTTCCAGTAAAACTGGATCATCCTCTTGTAACTTGGCCAAATCCTCTATTAATGTAGGTTGAGCTCGGATATTAGCTATGAATCAATCTTCTTCCTTAATGTCAACATCTAAATTCAACTGAGCAAATTGAGGAATAATGTTAGTTACACTAATCATGAGACTTGATAACATACCCATTGGTTTTCTGCTGAGTGCATCTGCTACAGCATTTGCCTTGCCAGGATGATATTGAATAGCAAAATCAAAGTCCTTGAGATGTTCTAACCACCTCCTTTGCCTCATGTTAATCTCTTTTTAAGAGAATAAATATTTCAAGCTCTTGTGGTTTGAGTAGATCGTAAACTTTTCTCTATAAAGATAATGACGCCAAATTTTCAAGGCGAAAATAACCGCTGCCAATTCTAAATCATGTACAGGATAATTTTCTTCGTGACGTTTCAATTGTCTTGAAGAATAGCAAATCACCTTTCCATTTTGCATAATGACACATCCTAAGCCAATTCCAGACGCATCCGTATACACTTCAAATCCATCACCTTCCATTGGTAGTGATAAAATAGGGGCTGTGGTAAGATGATTCTTAAGACTTTGAAAACTCTTTTCACAGTCTTTCGACCAGACAAAGTGATTTTATTTTCTAGTAAGTCTAGTTAAAGGAACTGCGATCTTTGAGAAGTCCTTTATGAATCTCCTATAATAACCAGCTAGACCCAAAAAGCTTCTTACTTTAGATACAGTCGTTGGCCGACTCCAATCTCTGACAGCTTCTACCTTAGAAGGATCCACAGTAATACCTTCTTTTGAAATAATGTGGCCTAGGAACGAGACTTCTTCGAGCCAGAATTCACACTTATTGAGTTTGGCATAAAGCTTGTGTTCTCTAAGTGTTTGTAAAGCTATCCTTAGATGTTCTTCATATTCTTCTTTCGTCTTGGAGTATATCAGGATATTATCGATGAAGACGACGATGAACTGGTCCAAATATGGCTGGAAGACACTGTTAATAAGTTGCATGAATGCTGCTGGGGCATTAGTTAACCCGAACGGCATCACCATGAATTCATAGTTGCCATAACGACTTCGAAAATCCGATTTATAAATGTCCTCTTCTTTGATTCTAAGCTGATGATAACCAGATCTGAGATCAATCTTAAAGAAGTACTCTGCTCCCGAAAGCTGATCAAAAAGTTCATCAATACGCGACAACGGATACTTATTCTTGATTGTAAGCTGATTCAGTCACCGGTAGTCGATACATAGCCTGAGAGAACCATCCTTCTTCTTGACAAAAAGAACTGGCGCACCCCAAGGGGATGTGCTAGGTCTGATAAAATCTTTGTCTAGTAGTTCCTGCAACTGCTTCTTTAGTTCCTTGAGTTCTGTGGGGGACATCCTGTAAGGGGCTATAGAAACAGGTGCTGCTCCTGGAATGAGTTCAATGGTAAAGTTTACTTCCCTCTCGGGCGGTAAACTAGGTAGTTCAGATGGGAACACGTCAGGGAACTCATTTGCAATAGGAATATTTGCTAGGACAATTTCCTTAGATTCGGTAATAATGACTGAAGCAAGAAAAGCTTCACATCCTTGCGAGATAAGCTTGCAAGCGTGAAGAGAAGATATAATGGTAGGATGCTTCTTGTATTTGATGCCAAGAAAAGAAAATCTTGGAAGACCGGGCTTTCGAAAAGATATAATCCTATTTCGGCAATTGATATAAGCATCATGGTCTACAAGCCAATCAACCCCTAAAATGGCATCATAACCTTTCATGTCAAGGCACACGAGGTTTGCGGGGAGATTGTAACCTTCTACTATCACTTCGCTATTAGGATAATACTCGGTGAGCTTGGTTCTAGATCCTAAAGGTGTAGTAATAGCAAGATCTGAAGGTAAGGGGACTGATGCAATTGACAATGTTTTTGCAAAGGTAGTGGAAATAAAAGAATGAGAGGCACCAGTATCAAATAGCACAAATGTAGGACGAGAATAAATTTGAAGAGTACCTTCCATAAGCCCATCATCCCTGGGTGCTTCCTCTTCGTCTAGAACGGCATTGAGGCGAGCCTGCCTCCTACGTCCTCCATTAGCTGATTGATCTTTCATAAGGGGGCAATCTAGCACACGATGCTCCCTACTTACACAACGTAAACAAGCACCGAGGCGCTTCCAGCATTCTTCAGCTGAGTGGCCAAATTTCTCACAAAAAGTGCACGCCGAGGCAACTTGCTCCTTCTCTTCCTTAACCTTTTTATTATTCTTCTGGGAACTTCCACCGTTCCCGCTCCTTGATCTTTTCTTGCTGTCACGGCTTTTGTATGGCTCCGTGATGCTAAACTTCTCCTTCTTATAATGCCGATCAGATCATCGGCTAGATTCTTCTCCTTTTCTTTTCAACTTTTCGACCCTCTCTAAGGTCCTCTCGCATAGATATGCCCTCTGAACCATCTCCGCATAAATGCGGATATTATGTGTCCCAAGTTGCTGAATGAAACCGGGCCGTAACCCATCCATAAATCGATTTGCTTTTAATAATTTTGTGCTAATAAGGTGTGGTGCAGATGGTGCTAGTCTTGAAAACGGCAGCTCATATTCTGCCACTGACATCATCTCTTGACGAAGGGAGGCAAACTCCATGGCCTTCCTTTCCTTCACATGCTCAGAGAAATACTTGGTACGGAATAAAGTAAGAAAACCATCCCACGTATGTGGCGCATCGGCCGGAGGTGCCAGAACCGACTTCCACCAAGTGCGGGCATCTTTATTTAATTGGAATGTTGCTAGACGGACCTTCTCCGGATCCGTGCATTGTATAACATCAAATATACGATTCATCTCATCGATCCAATTTTCTACTTCATCTGGATTGGAAGATCCAAAAAAAAGCGGGGGATTTAGACTTCGGAAATTGCGATGCAAATCGCCAGCCCGTGCTCCTGCCCCTGCCTGGGCCATGGTTTGCAATGCCTGAGTAAGGCCGGCAACGGTTTGTTGCATGCCATTCCAGTCTACGCGATGAGCCATAATAGCAATAAGATACCTGAGAGAAATATAACAACTTGTTATTTCTCGTGAGACTGAAAGAATAATCAATCTTAAGGTCTAATTAACTATCTCATCCCGGGCTCTACCCAATTCTCACATGGGTATGAAATTCCTTCCTTTGTTCATAGGTAGGGGTCCTTAAACCTTGGACTTATCCTATGACATGATTCTTTTCCCTAAGTCCTGAGACTTAGCTCTGATACCAACTTAACTGTCACGCCCCGAGCTTTTATTACAGCGGAAGACTCGCTCGGGGAGCGCGAACACCCGACATGGTAAGCCTCTTACAAGCAAGAACGATCAGAGCGCAATACAATCACACACACAAATGCAATTGCGCAATATATATTCAAAACTTCAACTTTATTTCATTACTAACTCAAGTACAACCACTAATTCAATTTCCATCATCTTTCATTCTACTAGACTCAAGAAATAGGAAAATTACATTGAATCAATCTAGACATTATAGACTTCCTAAGTCTTCGCTCATCTTTAATCACTCTTGGATCCGCTACTTGAATAATCCGAATCCGAATCTGAACCACTTCCATCTCCTGAAAAAGATCAGAAATAGGTAATGAGCACACTTGCCCAGTAGGTATCTTCGCATCAACATGAAGGCACTATTAAAATAATTAACATTTTAGCTCTAGAGAAATAAGGTAAAATCATGCAATGCGATGATCACGCGATTAAACCAAAGTAATAGGACAATCATATAAGATGGAATGAGAACAAGAATGAACTAGCAAGAATAGAACAAGAACATGATATTGGCCTTTCATGAACAAGAATATATCGAGAATGTACTAGCAAGCCACATAATTAACACTTTAGCATCTTATGCTTATGAGCAAGTGCTTCGTGAATTTCTGTGGAATATCAAGCAAGAAAGTCATGTACAAGAATGTCATGTCGTGTCGTGGATCTTCACTTATTTATAGAAATAGTACTCCCAGCGCAATGCGACGTCAGTAGCATCATACCCCATGGTTTATAAAATAGTATGTTTCCGGCAATCAGCCGAGGGGATTAGTATAGAGCCCTTGAACACAATCAGTGCTCGATCGCATCTTCAGGTATAAATTAAGCTACTTCCACGCATGTAACAGTAAAGTATGGCCAAGAATATATCAATTCCAAATAATGAAAATCAATGAATGAACACTTCAATTTGAATATATGAGATCAAGAATGACTTAGACTATGCTATGCTTATGGAAATATATCGGCAGCATAACAGTACATTCTTTATTTTTTTTCATTCATCATATTAAGTTCCTTGATCAATATGATAAGTTCTAGATTATCATTAGTCCATCTAGAACATTAGAAAATCAACCCTTTGGTCAAACCTTGGGTTAACATATACAAGCTATGTGACGGTCATCTACTGGGCCGTTACATCCTGTGACGCTCCAGTAGTGGGCCGTTACAGTGATCCGAGTCCAGAAAGATAAAATAGACCCAGAGAAATGTGACGGTCATGTAATGGGCCGTTACGTGAGCCTGATGGTCCAATGTAAGGCCGTTACATTACTAGAATCAGAAAACAACGATAGTACATTCTAGTTAATGGGTTTTAATGGTACAACCAACTCGGCATCCTAGTGGGAATTCCAGGCTCGCGGAGAATTACGGAGGCCTTGAAACAAGATTTCCTAGTCCATTGGAAGGAATATCCAATAGAGAGGTCCTCATGTCCAAGAATATGTTCCTATAGTGAAAAATGTGAACTAATGGTCAACATACCGGAGTATGTGCCATATACTTATAGAAATGACTCTATTGATAGAGGAAGAATATATATAGATATATATCGATGTGAAATCATGATAAAAACTCTATCAATACATCACTCCAAATTATGTTTCTAATTACAAAACTATAGAGTTTGGGCTCATGAAATTAACATAACTTAAAGTAACAATAAGATGCCAAAACATGCAATACCTATCATGAATGAGTAATTAACCTTCAAGTCACATAATCAGGTAAAAACTTAATTAACTAAGCTTAATAGTAAGTAACATTGATAAGTCTTATTCTATCTTGAGTTGACAGTACACAGGAACCTGACGGTCTAGCCAAGGCACGTCACAGGGAGTGTGACGGTCTATCGAACAGCCGTTACAGAATGTAACGCTCCTGCATAGATGCGTCAGAGCCAACAGAGAAATCAATAGGCAATCAGGGACTGTGACAGTCCATCGTACGGCCGTTACTTGAGTGTGACGGTCCTACTATGGTGCGTTACAGTATCTGCTGACAGACAATGATATGAAACCTAAGAGATCAACTCACATCATGTCTATAAATCAAATACCATGTCTATTCTAGGCATGATAACAAAGTATAGGCTATCTATATGCATGGGTTCCAGTGAATAGACAAGATAACTTCTTTTATTTCTATTTAAGGCTAAGAGATGTATGAAATGCATGGAACTAGTAAAACATGAAATTGATGATCTACCATGCATGAAATTCAATCAAACCAGAGGGCTTTTAGTCCTATAATGTTGTTTTCTCCGTTCATGAGATAACCTACCTCTTGTCTAGGCTTTAAAACTTCTAATTATGGTCTGAACACCGAGCCCTAGTTCCCTTCCTCCTGTGACTTTTCAGCAACTTCCTTGGGCTCTAACTCCACGACCTCTTGACCTAAAGATGTGAAATTTGGAGAGGAGTTAGTCTAAAGTATTGTAAACAAATACTTCTAAAGAACTTACCCAAGATTACGACTCCTTACCTTGATTCCACGCAAGCAAAAGTAAGGGTCGCGCAGATCAGAACTAGGTCCTATTTATAGGGTTTTGGCTAGGGTTTGAAGATTAGATCGATTCTAGAGTCCTTAATTTGTTAAAACATGATCTCTAAGAGTCCTTAGTAATGTTATAACTCTTCCCACGTTGATCCCTAGTAGATAAGATCATCAAGTTTCCATCTTTTTATAAGTTCTTCCTCTTACGGAATCTGCAGAGTGTAACGGTCGAACGCAGGCGTGTTAGGTGAATGTGACGGTCTCGCGATAGACCGTTACAGTCAACGTATATAGAGTTTCAAATAAATAAAACTCTTTTATTCATTTATCTATATAATTATCTTAGATAATTAGTCTTTATCCTTAAAATCTGAAAATAAGCTAAATAACCTTCTAGAACATGGGCCAAACTTAATAGTTTTGGGCCTTAAACCGTTTAGATGATGTGCAAATAGGCTTGGTTAATTATTTAACCTAATTGGGCCTTATAATGACTTATTAGTCTCAGAATCCATTTATTAATATATTTAGGCCTTTGTAAATTCTAGAAAATTCTTTATATAAAATTCTGGGGCATTACACTAAGGATATAGTATCCACTATATTTCGTCCTTTAATGAAAGCCCCTTAATTTTCAGAGATAATTTTTGGGAGGATAGTGGTCAACCTGTTGCTAATAATTCTGGAGACTATCTTGTAAGAGAAATTACATAAGCTTATAGGCCTCATATCTGCAAAGGTAGTAGGGGATACCACTTTTGGGATGAGGGCAATCAGGGAAGAAGTTGTACCCTTCGGTATGGGCATGCCTTTGAAGAAACATTGTACTGCTTTAATAACATCAACCGCAATAATGTCCCAGCATGATGTGAAAACATTCTTATGAACCCATCAGGACCTGGAGCACTGTCCGGAGACAAACTGTGGACAGCTTCTTTAATCTCCTCAGCCTCAGGGATAACTATGAGAGAATTGTTGTCTTCTTCTGAAACCTGGGGTGGTATGTTCTCTAGCAATTCAGGCTGTATTTGGTGTTCAGAGGAGCTGAAATGATTTTTAAAAAACCCCACAGCCTTTTCCTTAATGACAGAATCATCTTCGCACCATTCCCCATTATCTAGTTTTAATCTGTGAATAGCCATCCTTGATCTCCTTTGTTTTACCTGTAGGTGATAGAATTTAGTGTTTCTATCCCCATGTTGAAGCCAGTTGATTATGGCCTTTTGCCCCCAGAAAATCTCCTCCCTGTGAAGATTTTTATGTAGCTCAGCTTGAATTGCTTGCAGAGAAATCCTATTTTCCTCACTTGGGTCATCATCAAAAGTTGCTTCGGCCATGACCATCTTCTCCCCAGCTTGGGCTATCTTGTCAAATATGTTACCAAACTGCTCTTTATTCCATAGTCTGAGAGAGTCTTTAAGTGCTTTTAGTTTGTGTTGCAGTGTATAAAAAGCATTGTAGTGACTAAACTGATCAGTGTTCCAAGCATTATGTACCACAGATTTAAAGTTCACATCATCTAGCCACATATGTTGGAAGACAAACCGACTAGGACCAGGACATAATTGAGGGAAGTATAGCAGCATAGGAGAGTGATCTGATGGCTCCCTTGGCAGGTGTTTAACTGTTAGCAAAGGGGCCTTGTCAGCCCAACAATCATTGAAAAATACTCTATCCAATCTAGCCCGGATGTTCCTAGCCCCCACCTGGTTATTAGACCATGTGAAAGTGCTACATGAATAGCCAACATCCAGTAGCCCTGACACAGTAACAAAACCTTGGAAATCAATCATAGAGTTTATAAAACCCAGTGCCTCCTATCTTTTCCTCTGGTGCTAGAATTGCATTGAAATTGCCTCCCAAAATCTAGGGCAGATTAACAGTACCACTAAACTGTATACGTTCATCATACATTTCTCTTCTAACAGTCATGTCACAAGAAGCATATATATATGTAGCATAACATTCCATATTTCCCCCATACTGAACCTTGACAGTGATAAATTGAACATTCCTCTGCACCACCTCTACTGAAGCATTAGATTTCCATAAAAGCCAGATTTTTGAGTTTTCCTCTACGTTTTCACACACACTATCAAATTGGAGTCTTTGACAGATTCTTTCCAGATTGTCAGCATGAATTTTGGGCTCTATAATGCATACCATTTGCACCTTATTTCTTATGATGTTGTTTTTCAAACTCCGAATTGACCTTTCGTTGCCAATCCCCCTTATGTTCCATATTAGAATGGGCTCTATCATTGGGAATGGGAGGGGTAGATTAAGCCACCAGCTATTGATTTAGCTTTAGCCCTTATGATAGGTTGTTGCATTTTATTGTGCATAGGCTTGAGTCCCCCTTCATCATGTATCATCAAATCATTTTCCTTTGTCAGAGAAATATTTTTCATATAAACATTTTCTGCCCTTGACTATTCTACCACCGACAATTCCCAAACACCACTACTAAAAGAGGAAAGCCTTTTTTGAACTGTAGTGATGTCTGCATTGGGCAAATTATCTCCATCTTGTTGGATGCTAATATTATCTATAGAAACCATGTTTCCATTATCCCCATCTGAAGTGTAACTTTGGTCTTTGAACATTACCAAGGATCCATTACCCTTGTCCTTTGCATTTATTTGATCTGTCTCCTCAAAGAGACATGGCATTGTTTCCATGGCACTGTTAACATCCTTCTGCGAATTAACCATATCTGTACCTATAGAGTTTTTTGTGATCAGATTTTGATCACCATGTTTATTACAATGAAGAGTCTTCGGATGCATATTTTGGTTTGAAGGGAGCTCAAGATGACAAACATGCTGCTGATTTGAAGATGGATATTCGCCCATATGACATTGCACTTGCTCATTAGATTTCCTACTCAATTCTGACTTATCAATGTTTAGAGACCCACCACCAGCTGTCAGCTACTTATAGTTATTGTCAGGAACAGTGTCAATATTGTCTTGGGCTAATTCCTGCAGTGAGCTATCATCTTCTTGTAACGCAGCAAACCTGTTGGTCTTAGGCGCATAATGTCGAACATCTTTTGGGCCTACTATCTTGGCTTTAAAGATCTGTCGACTCTGCATTGGCTGAGCTCTTGGCATGCTTGTAGTCTTGTCAGACTTTCCCAATTTCTTGTTGCATTCTTGTACAGAGTGGCCCAATTTATGACAAAAGGAACATAACTGTGGCACCCTATGGAAACTCACCGGTTGCCAAAAACCAACACCATCCAAATAAATCCAAATCCTCACCTTTCTCGGGGCTGACAGATCCAACTCGACATAGACCAGAGCTTCCGAAGTGTCTGTCATTGCTACTGTATTGTCATGGACCCTTAACACCGGGCCAAAATTCCCAGTGATTGATCTTACACAATCCTCGTGATATAGATTGGCAGGTAAGGCTGGAAAGCCCAACCAAACAGGAGCTGAAGCAGGGTCAGCCTCAAAATCAAAGTCAAAGGACCATCTGAAAAAATGAAATAGATAACCCTTTATGTATAAACTCTTTTGAATGAGAATCCATATGAAATCATTTTCGTTGCCAAGTCGAAGAGAATGTGCCTTTGATTCAACCGGCTGATCACGAAATCCATAGATAATCCCATTCTCTGCGAGAGACAGGTTTTGAATTCTAGAAAGGCTGGCCTGCCATATGAACATTTCGCAATTACAGCAAACCTGAGGGATTGTAGAGAAGCTTGTATATCAGCCTTGGTAAAGAAAATAGCCGGTTCTCCCTGATCCGTAAAACTGGGTTCCTTTAAAGAAATTTGTGTCTTCGGTTTCTAGTGCGATGACGAGAGCATTTGAGCGTACGATCTGCGATGCCCAAGCTCCGCCGAGGATGATCCTCCTTCCGTCCTAGTGGCGGGGGGAGGTTCTCCCACCCCGCCATCCATGGCCGCCGGCAAAACTAGCAGCTAATAAGAGATTGTCCTGTTGAAGAAAGGCATTGTAGTTGGCTTTCTCCTTTTATGGCTGAACTCCAATAAGATTTTTCTTCATTAATTCTATGCAAATCACAAAATACATGGGTTATATAACTCTAACTAAAAGACCTAAATAACCCCAAATCTGGGGTTAAAGAGGGGTAATTAGGGGATGGGAATATTTAATTCAATCTCCCATGTGGTCAAAACAAAATATAAAAAAGGATAAATGGGGGGATTATTTAAATCACATGTAAGGACAAGAGAGGGGGCATCCCCCTCCTTGGAGTCAACAAGAAGGGCTGGTCAAATTACACCTTGGACCATGGACCAGCCCACCATGGGCCCTAGAGGGTCTAGGTGGCCTAATGGGAGAGAGAGTGGGGGTCCCACTGGGCCTACGCGGCCTTTTTGCAAAGAAACACACTAAATCCTAATGACTAACCCATTGGCTTATAATTGTCATACAATTGCAAATCCAATTAACCCATAGATATAAATGCAAAGAAAAAAATAGTGGTCTTGCTTAGATGTCACATCACGGACATGATGGGATATAGGTGATAATTGATCGATTGATAAAGTCTGCACATTTTCTACCCATTAAGAGTCGATGGACAGTAGATGTATTAGCAATATTAAACATCAAAGAGAATGTCTGACTACACGGAGTCCCTATCACGATAGTATCTGACCGAGACCTGCACTTCACGTCACATTTCTGGAAAGGTCTACAACATTCCTTGGGAACAAGACTAAATTTCAACACAACATTTCATCCCCAGACGGATGGCCAGACGGAAAGAACAAACCGAGTAGTGGAAGATATGCTCAGGGCTTGTTATAGATTTTGGTGGAAGTTGGCACGACTATTTACCTCTAGTCGAGTTCGCCTACAATAACAGCTACCAAGCTAGCATTCAAATGGCACCGTTCGAGGCACTGTATGAAAGGAGTTGCCATTCACCAATTTGTTGGAATGAAGTTGGGGAGAAACAACTTCTAGGCTCGGAATTAGTCAGGAGTACAGCAGAAAAAGTATAACTTATCAGAGAAAGACTTCAGATGGCGCAATCAAGACAAAAGGCATATGCTGACATCATAAGAAGAGACCTAAAATTTTAAATTGGAGACCTTGTGTTCCTCAAGGTTTCCCCAGGTCGTGGAATTAAAAGATTCGGCATCAAGGGCAAGCTTACTCCAAGATTTATTGGCCCTTTTGAAATTCTAGAAAGGGTTGGCAAAGTCGAATATCAGATCGCTTTGCCACCTTAATTATCTAAAGTACATGATATTTTTCATGTCTCAATGCTAAAAAGGTACATTCATGACCCATATCATATTATAAGTCATGACGATCTTGTGATACAGAAGGACCTGACGTACGAGGAAAAGTCACATAAAATACTTGATCGTGAGATACGTCAGCTCAGAAATAAGACCATTCCCATGGTAAAGGTCTAGTGGAATAAATGCCTGGAGCAAGAGGCTACATGGGAAACAGAAGAAGCAATGCATAGAAAATTCCCAGAGCTGTTTGACTGTAAGTAAAATGCACCTCCACAATCTCATGCAATGAATTTGGGAACCAAATTCTTTTTAAGTGGGGGAGGGTGTAGCACCCTTGGTAATTTTTTGGAATTTTTAGAAATTTAAATAGATTTAATTAAGCATTTTAATAAGCTCAAAGACTTAAATGGGTTAGATAATGGATTAATAAGTTAAAACCTTTGATTAAAGGCCCAACTATTAACTGGATAACTAAGCCCACTTAAAAAGGGGCCTTAAAACCTAAATTTAAGTCTTTTGGCCCAAGCCTAAACCCTAGAGACATAATAGGGATAAGTTCCCTAATCAAAATAGAGAAATATGGGAAAATAGAAGTTGAGTTAGGATAAAAAATCTAATTTCAAAAAAGTCGGTCAGGTCGCGGCTTATCACACAACAGCTACTTGAAGATGGCTGTCATCTCTCAACCGCGATCTGGTTCCGAAAATAGAAATGGATAGATCACGAAAAACTCAGATTTTTATCCATGATTTGGCCATGATTCGATGTGATCTAGAAGGAAAACTTACCCAGGACTCTTAGGAGATCGACTTGACAACAAATAAGGATCCTAGTTCGAATTAAAACCCTTACCCTAGGCCGTTCCCTATAAATAGGACCAAGACTATCCAGTGTGAACCCTAGGTTTTGGATCGCACAGAAAAGAGGTAAAACGTCATCTTCTCAAGTTTTTCCTTTAGAACTTATTGTTCTCCTTCGTATCTTCTAATATCCCTCCAATTTTCCTATTAGGAGGACGATCACCTAAGGAGATAGAGCGTGCAGAAGAAGCTGGTTCCACGCAGGACGCGCAGGAACAAGGGCTCCCTTTCGGCCATCAATTCAAAGTTTAGGAACAACCCAAGAGGTAGGTTGTCACATCATCAACTTAAACTTGATGTTAGGAATAAAAAATCCCTCTCTTCCCTCTCGTTTTCATGCTTCATGCATGGAGTATTTTAAGTTTTTTCAAGATCGCGCTTTAGGTTTCTAATTCATGCTGTCCATGCAGCACTAACAAAAAGATAATAACTTTGGTTGATTTCATGCCCTTTCATGCGTTATTTACGTGCTAGCATGCTTTCCCTCTCAGTTTCGTACCAGTTGCATTATTATTTGCCATAGAAAAGGGCTATGCAAGACCAAATTGGTTTCTGTCTAATGACAGGAAGATAGCGGTCTAACAGAAGCGGCAACTTTACTAGCGGTCGCCGACCAACCGCACCTTCCAGAAGGTGGCAGTGGGAGAACCGCGATCTGGCTACTGTTCACCCCAAATAGCGCCCAAATCACGTTTCATGTGTATAGTAGTATCTTTGCTATTTTTTGTTCTGTTTCTATTTTATGCCATATCATGTTTTAAAAAGGTTATTTTCATCATATGCTAATTTCACATTGAAAACCCTATAGTTTTGTACTAAAGGGACCTTCATTCTTTTGATGGAACTTCTTACATATCGGTTGATGTTTTGACACATTCACTCTTACTTTCTTTCCTTCATAGTTCCTTGTACATAGCCCGTACTCCAGTACATTTGCTATTAGTCACTTGCACTTGATAGGAACACTCTCTTGGACTGAACGCCTCTCCATCAGATATTCATTCTGCCGGACTAGGTATTTTTTTTTCAAGGCCTCTGTAAGTCTTTGCGAGCCTAGGATTCCTACTAGGACGCCGATTCTGTTGTACCATAAAAATCCAAAACCTAGATGAGCACTTCATATTTTTATGGTCTGTCCTGAACGCGGCCCGTCGAGCAACCGTGTTCTGTAGATCACGGCGGCCAATCGTCCGCGTCCAACCAGTGTGGTTGGCTATTTTCAGTCGACCGATTTTTTATTTTAGTCGGCCGATTCCTATTTTTCAGTCAACAAACTCCTATTTCAGTCGACTGATTTTTCCTGGGTCGACAGACTTCGTGACCTAAACGCGGACCTCCACCTGACTGCATTCTTAAGATAGTGGTTCCTGGTCAACTGCGTTCTATCAAAATTTGTCCAACCCGAAGGCCTGACCGAAGGGTTAATTGTGTTCTGTTTGCAGTCCCGGACGACCTTCTGATTGTCTGGAATTTGAAACAGTACCGACCAAGTCATTAATAAACTATGAAATTAAGAAAAGATGCCGTTATGCTGCCGAAATCCTTCCATGGCACAACACCCCTTTAATTCATTCTTGACCTCTTTTCAAAGAATTCAGTATGTTTTTGCCTTGCTTACTATCGCCTCAAAGGTAATTGTTTATTTTACATTCTTGGCCGAACTTATTGATATTCTCATGGAAATAACTAGATTTATAACTTGAAGATGCAAGTGTGGGCACAAAGGGTGTCCAAGGGCTCCAGTCTAGCCCCCCACGATAGAGGGTCGGAAATATACTGAAAACCATGGGGTATAATGACTACTAGCGTCGCATTGCGCTGGGAGTACTTTCTTTATAAACTAGCCAAATTCACGAGGCAATTCATGAACATGATTGTTACATGTTAGTACATTCTTGATTGAAAGGCCAATTTACATTCTTGCTAGATCATGCTCGTACATTCTTGAAACATAATTTCAGCTAGTCTTGCTATTGGTTACTATTACTTTTTACCGCATGATTTATTGCATTTTCTTTCCTTATCATACCTTCTAGAGCTAAAGCATTAATCATGTAAACCATGCCGACATGATGACATGAAGATACCTACTGGGCGAGTGCGCTCACTTCCAACTTTCTCCAACATTTTAGGAAGCTCTAGTGGATCGGAGTCGGATCATTCCAGTGGTGGTGCTGAGAGCGAATGAAGATCAAGAAGAAACCTAGATAGTCTTGAGTCAGTTAGTTTAACTAAGGATCATTCATTGCAATAGGCGGTGAAGTTGATCATGTCTATGTAATTTTATTTTTTCTTGAGTCTAGTGAGTCTTGGTGTCAAGCGAGTCAATTAATGCCGAGTTGTAACTCTGATTATTATTCAATAAAGTTGAAGGGTTTTTGATCTTATGACGTTGTGTACATTATTTATGCTTTTCTATGAATGAATGTGGCGTTATGATTGTCATGCTAGCTAGAGGCTTACTTTGCCGACTGTTTATGTTCTCGACTTGTTTCCACTGAAATCTCGGGGCGTGACAAAGAAGGGCCTGATCATAGGAATTTTTCAGATCCGAGAGACCCTCGGAGTCCTCACTGGTTTCTTCACTGCTCTCTGAAACCTTGAGAGCCATTGGTTTCTTTTTCTTGTGGTCCTCCTCATTTCTTCTCAGATTAAGCTCGTAGGTCATCAATAACCCAATCAACTCATCCATTGTCATAGTGGACATATCTCTTGAATCGTCAATCACTGTGGCCTTGGTGTCCCATGCTGGTGGGAGTGACCCGAGGACTTTCCTCACAAGTTCATTGTCAGAATAATCCTTACCTAGAGCTTTATGATTGTTAGTCAGTTGAGTAAATCTAGCATACATTTCAGAGATAGTTTCATCATGTTTCATCTTAAACATCTCATAATCAGAAATGAGCATATTGGCCTTAGTGGCCCTTACCTGAGATGTTCCTTCATAGATCAACTCTAACCCGTGCCACATCTCTGTTGCAGACTTACAGGTAGAGACTCTGGAGTACTCAACCGGGTGAATGGCGCACTGCATGATGTTCATGGTGCTCCAATTGATAGTTGACATCCGTATCTGCTCCCTTGTCCATGCATCTTCTTTGGCTGGAAGCTCGAATGGGCCACGGCTTACAACCCAAAAAATCTCATGACTCTACGCACGTAAAACGACCTCCATTCTATTTTTCCAGTATAGGTAATTAGATCCATCGAAAAATGGTGGTCTATTTATCGAATGTCCTTCAGCTAGAAAGCTACGAGGAAGCAACTCAGTGGATCTCCCCTGGTTGTTGGACCACATGATGGGGAACCCGCTCTGATACCAACTGTTAGGTAGAGCAAGGTGGATCTAGAGGGGGGGGGGTGAATAGATTAGGCCATCTAATTGACAAATTAAAATTGAAATTTTAGTGAACACTTAGCAGAAGGTTAAATTGAGCCGACTATGAACTGAGAAAGTGGTTAGATTAATGGTGAACACTATACAAACACTTGCCAGGCAAACTTGTGAATTGAATAACAAACTAGGAGAGTAGATTTCATGAATTATAAGGAGAATGGAGGTAGAACAGATGGATCAAACACACATCACAAACCATAATACGCAGAGCTTTTTAAGGTGGTTCGATTGCTACCCAGTAACCAACGTTCACCCCTCACCTGATCAGGGTGAGGTTTCCCTTGCACAAGAACCCACAAAAAAATCCGCTACAACCGCTGATTACACACCTTGACCGAGGAAACCTCCGCACACACTCTGACCAATCAGAGTGCAATCGTGCACAGCAATCCGCTTCACACAACCTTGATCGTGCAATCCAGCACGATCAGGAACACTACTTACAGTAGCACACGAGGAGCACAGTCCTCACGCTTTGGTTAGGTAGAGCAATATAGTGAACAGCTTCATGCTGCTCACACCTCTGATTTGTGCAACAGAGCACGATCAGACACAAAGTACAAAGGAAATGGAAGGAGAACGATAATCAGAAAAACAAAAGCAAGAGTTGAGAAACAATGTAGCTCTAGAAACAATTCCAAGAGCCTCAGTCAGTAATGTACCTGATTTCTCTCTTTCTCAACATGCTCAAATCCTTTTCTTTCTTTCTCGCTCTCTTCTTCTCTCTCCCTTTTTCTTTTTCTTCTCTCTGATCTCGAGGTGGCTCTCTCTTTTCTTCTCCCTCTCAGATCTTGCTCTCTATCTACTCTCCGAGGCTTTAGGTTGCTTAAATTGACTCAGGGCTTCCTCCTTCGATAGCAGCCTCTTTTTTTTCATCTTAGGGCGAATGATTTGTATTTATAGCAGAACGATAACGGATAATTTTCCATTTCTAGGTTATTTCTGATTGGTCCACGTCAAAAGATAGAATATTCTATCCTAGGATGTTTCCAGAACTTGAGGCACGTGACTTGAGGCGTGTGCCAATGATTAGTCCTTGGACAATGTGCCCAAGATGGACCCACTTAATAATCGCAAACCTCTTCTATCGGAATGAGTCGACTTGGTGTGAACCTTGAGTTGACTTGTTCTTTGAGCATACAGGATCCAAGTTTCTAGATTACCATGAGCCAACTTGTTCTTGAACTTGAGTCAACTTGTTCTGTTGAAGTTTGTATGGTCTAAGCTTCTGGAATGTCATGAGTCGACTTGGTACTCAACTTGAGTCGACTTGATCTTTTCAGAGTTGGAAACATAGCACTGGATGTCTTCCTGAGTCGACTCATTTGCAACCTTGAGTCGACTTGCTGTTGCTTCTTACTGTATGACCAAGTAGGTTGACATACTGATGAAGTGGGTCGACTCCATAACTTTATTGCATCGACTTAGCCTTCATGTTGCCTTGCTGCTGTTGATGCTACTGGCTGTTGGCTATTGTTGTTGGATGCTATCTGTTGTCGCTTTTGTTGCTTGCGCTGTTGTTGCTTGCTTGTGCATGCTACTACGGCTGATGCTGCTATTGCGTCGACGCCATAACTCCACTGCGTCGACTCAGCCTTCATGTGGCCTTGTTAATGCGTACTGGTTCACTAGTTATGTAACGCTCGAGAATTTTCTAAGAATTTTCTGGGGATTTAATATGATTATTAAGCATTGAAGTAGACTTAATGGGCTATTTAAGAACTAAAGGTCTATTTAATAATTATTTAAAGACCCATATATTATTGGAGAGGGGAAATCTCATCGCCCCTACGGAGAGGCCGAACGAGGTCTAAATTCGACCGAACGAGGCCCAACTCCTTGAAGTGATAGCCTCCCGGCCCACTTATTATAAACCCAAAAACCCACTCGGAACAAGCGCTTCCTAGGTGACCTTCGGGATGGGAAGTCCGAGCATCAGTTCGATCGGGAAAGCTCCCCCGGAGCACCCTATTCCTTGTCCCGACCATGCACCCATAGCTCGGGAGACCACTCCTGGGCAAGTGCCTATCGCTCGAGCTCACTGATGGAAGCTTATTGATATGGCCGTTGCAAGTCCCTTAATGGCAGGAAGCTCAAAGGGGGTAGGGGAGACCAAGAGCCCGCTTGCTATAAGGAGCCCGCATGAAAGACGTAACCCCCCCTGAGGCTCCTCCGCATACATGGATCAGTCGCACAACAAGACACTATTTAAACTGGAAAAGCCCTACTACAAGAGGTAAGCAAGGCAAGAGTCAAAAACCCTGAGCAGGAACCACTTCACCTTTTGGTGGAGAGGGATCCCGTGCTCCCATCTTCCTCCTCACTATTCCCTTTGCACCAGAGCTCTATTGTTTTACTAACTTAAGCATCGGAGGGTCTTCCCCGGGGTTCTATCCCTGGGCACCTCTGACTCGTTTCCCTTCTTGCAGTTCACATTTCAAGGGTACGTGGTCATCCTCTTCCCCACTCAGGAGCAGCGCGAGATAACCCCTCTTCATCTGGCGCCGTCTATGGGAAACGAACAAAGAGCCATCATGGTGCGAAGAAGTTCTGGCAGGAGGACTGCTGGCGACCTTGGGAAAGCCCTGGTGACGGAAGAAGGCGCACCTTCTCTCCCCACGGAGAATTACCCGTCAGACAACCATGCCAACGAGATATCTCCATCAGTGGTGGGGGAACAGCTTCCCGACGGGAGCACCGACGCCCTCCAAACCCTCAATGCAAAACTGGATATCCTCGTGGATCTCATGAGGGCCCAGGCGGCCAGGGAGGAGAAGTCGCAGCTCCCCCGAAAGAGCCCCCCATGTGGAGATGCCTCCCAGCAAACCGTTGGAGACCGTTTCACCCTCTGGGGGTGGTGGCTCATTCGCAACCTGTCAAGAGGACCATCGCATGCCCCTCCCCCGGAGTAGGAAGCCTCCTCAACCCCGAGGAGGGAGAAGATCGGAGCACGCCGACCGTTTTTGGAAGATGAGGCCGCCGAGGAGCGTCGAGACAGCATGTGAGTGCGCCCCCCATCCCCTTGGGGCAGCGACAACCGGAGCTGTCTCTCCGGCTACGAGACTTTGAGAGGCATTTCGCAGAGCAAGAGCGTGCCCTCCGCACCTTGCAGAAGACCTCTCTTGTGGAGGATGAGGAGCGATCCCCATTCTCTGACTATATTTTGAAGGCAGAGATATCTCCCAGGATCTCACTCCTGACCTTCAAGTCATACGATGGCCAGGGAGACCTGACCGACCACTACGATAGCTTCGACGCCCTAATGGCCCTGCATGGGGCGTCCGATGTAATCAAGTGCCGAGCGTTCGTGACCACTCTGGTCCAGGGCGCTCAGGCTTGGTTCAGGGCCCTCGCCCCTGACAGCATCCACAACTTCAAGCAATTCGGGCGAGTGTTCAAGGAAAGCTTCGCCGATAACGGTCCACCCCGGTCAGTGGCGAGATTATTGGCCCTCAAGCAGGAACATGGGGAGAAGTTGCGGGCTTATATCAACCGATTCAAATCAGAAGCCCTGCGCATCCCCCGCCTAGATGTGGCCTCTGCCATCACCGCATTGACCGGGGGTACCCGTGACGAGAACCAACGGCGCGAGCTAGTGCTGCATCTCCCCACCTCCCTTGCCAAGCTAGTGACCCTGGCCTTGCGCCATGCAGAGTGTGAGGAAGTCCTCCATGCCTATCGAGGCACGACAGGCTCGGGTCGGGAGGGGGACAAGAAGCGACCGTCCGAGCAAAGGATGGGTCAAGGAAAGAGGCGGAACCAGGATAGAGACCATAAAGAGCCGTCCCGGAGGTACGAGTGGTACACCCCCTGATGTGACACCACCTTGGGGTGATAATCACATGATCAAATGACCCTTGGACCTAGCAAGCAACCAACGTACGAACCGGTGACTTTACTCGGGCGGACTCACCCGCTAAGCGCACTCTTGCGCCCGTAGGCAAACCGGTGATAGTGGTGAGGGTCCAGGACGGGCCCTTGCTGCTCCGGGGGTTGGCTAGCTTTGGATTGGACCTCTCAAAGGTCTTAGGATGCCCACTCTCGTAGGCGGCCAGCACGCCGAGGGCGTGGGTGTTAATGGCTCTCTCGCAACTCACCCGCGGTAGTCACTCAATCATAAGCAAAATTCGGGTTTGGGCGCTCCACTTACCACCGACGGCACTAAGATGCGATACTAATTAAGTAAGGGAATTTAAGCAAATAGGAGTGTGCAGTGGCTCACCTGATCGGTGTGAAGACACCGATCCCGGTCGGAGACGAGGGCGAGCGAGGAAGTGTGGGCTTACCCGCACGCCGCGTCGGAGAAGCTTCAACCTGAAATTTTAAATGACATGCACTACACCCCATGCAAGGGGGGGGATCTTGGGGAAGGGAAACCAAAGAATACACCCAATTACTACCTCGACACAGGGAGGGGCCTTCAACCGGCCATGCGGGGAGGGGAGAAAGCGATGAAAACACAAGAGAAGAAGCCGATGCCGAATCTATTCAGTTCTGTGAGTGCTGACAGGGGACTGAAGAATTGACTGCTGCAACTGCTACCGAATTTTGTTGGGGACGAAACCACCTGGAAAATCTTCGTAGGAGACCGGGGAAGTCTTCCAAATTTTGTTAATTTCTTCTGTCGCCGCTGCTGATCTGGGTTGAAGCCCGAACAGGGAGGCAGAGTCTCGGACTGGCAGCTCCTGGTTTCCAACAGCAGGTTGCAGAGGATGCCCCGATAGCTCCCGAACTCAGAATTAAGCACCGTCGGAGTCGTTGGAACTGTGGATGAGTCCTCTTCGCAGAAAAGCTGACGGGAAAGCCAAAAAATGCCGGAGAAGACCAGGGGACTCTGAACAATGATGACAGGTCGGTGAAGACTATGAGTAGCAGACCCGCATAGCTGAGGGAGAAAATTGATAACTCTGGATCAAGAACGCCGATCGAAGTTCTGCTTCTTGATTCTGAAAGTAGACAGGGCGTGGAAGAACTTTTTAGAAGCGCTCTTGTACTGATTCTTCCAAGTTTCGTCGTGGTAAAGCTTCTACGCCAGTTCTGGTACTCAGCAGGGGCAGCTCTGCGTAGTTGTGGGAGAACGGAGCTCCCGGGCAGCACACAGCTCGGATGAAGATGAAACCACTTCCGTTACGAAGAAGACAGGAAGATGCTTCCGTGGATAGCTCTTGGGTCTTCAAACTCGCTAGGATGTGGTCAGAGTCGCTGCTGCAAGTTGCTGGTCTTCTGCAGGTCTTCAACTGTGAACTAGGGCTGAGAGGTGATGGAGAGGAGCAAGGAAGAATGGTGGAGATGAGAGAGAGGGGGGGGGGGGGGCGACTCCAACCAAAGGGGAAGGGGCTTGGGCGACCTAGGGCTGTGGAGGGAAGGAGAAACTTGAATTCAAATGGCCTAGGGAGGTGGAGTGGTGCTTGGGGTAGTGGGAAGGGTGCTTGGGAAAGTGGGAGGGGTAGTTGGGGGTTGGGAGGTGAGGTGAGGATTGGTGGAGGGGGTATTGGGAAGGGGTGGGGTATTGATGAGGGTTGTGGGGAAGGGAAGAGACTTTATTGGGTTAGGTGGGGAGTGGAGGTGGTTGGGAAGGAAGGAGAGAGAGGAGGGGGGTGAATTCCCCTTGGAGGGAGAGAGAGAGAAGAGAGAGGGGGGGGGGGGGAAAGAGAGGGCTTCTCACCCAATAATGGTTTCTCACCAAAAGGAAAATGGGGACACTAGAAAACTCAAATTTCATTGATTGATTGACTCATTGATTGATTACAAATGGGGGAAATGGGGTCCTATATATAGGCAACCCATATTTTCACAAAAGACCCTGACATTTAACACACTAACAAATAACCGAAGGAGGGGGGGCGCCCATGGGCCTAGCCCAAAGAAATGGGCCCAATAGCAAACTCATTAGCCTAATGAGACTTAAACTTAGGGAAATGAATCAATAACCTAAGTACAAGACTCAAATAAAAGGAAAATTACATAATTATGACTCAAAGCAAATATGAAAATTACATGACTCGACTTAGAGAAATATGACGGACACAATGGAGCTATGCTAGCAAGCAATCGAAGTTGTAAAAAAATATGAAGGGCGAGAGATGCCCCCATCATACCCCCGGGGTGCGAAGAACTCGACTCTGTCGAGTATGAGTCCGTCGGGGAAGAGGTCCTCCAACGCAACTCCGGGAAAGCTACAACCTCCAAACTCAACCTCGCGTTCACAACCAGGGGACGGCGCTTCAACTTCTCAAGGTGGCTTGGACACACCCTCTTACCGATGATAGTACCTTGCTTGCCCAGTATTACCTCCGTGTGCGCACGTCGGACTCTCAAGCTGTTATGTGGAAGCTCTCCGAGGGTGTCGCTCACAAAGATGGGGGTAGGCTCAAGGTGCTCACTAGGATCTACCGCGGTGCCCTTAGAGGGTGCTAGATCCGTTACGTGAAAAGTGAGGTATATCCCAAAATCCCATGAGTAAATCCAACCCGTAACCCAGGTTGCCAAAGCCACTTGGAACATGGAAGGTCCAAGTCCTCGTGCCCTCGATTTGGAGGTGGCCCTAAGGTAGAGCCATTCCAAAGCCACTATCATGAGGTTGCCTTCTTGGAATTCAAAGTGCCACTCGTGAGTTTTCGCCCGCTCATTACGATCCTCACCGCCCATTGCTAGATGCTTGCTTGAATGAGTATCCCTTGAGCTACGGTGTGGTGTGGGTGGGAAGTGTGTGGTATGCAAAGGGGGACCGGGGCAACCAAAAGTAGACCTATCAAGTAATGACGGAGTGTAGACTTCGGTCAACCTAGGTGGGCCGGGGCACCCATAGGTGGCCCTATCATGCAAACTGGTGGTAAATATCAGAGGACCCGAACATCCGTAGATGCCTTTGACATGTGTATGACCAATGTGAAGTGAGGGAGGGCCGGGGCATCCATAGGTGTCCCTTTCATGCGTGGGTGTGATGAGTGCCGGGGGACCTGGACATCCGTGAATGCTCCTAACATGTTTAAGACTTATGATGAATGACGGTGGCCCATTACATCAGAATATGGACCACTCATGCTTTCCACTTGTCATGTGGGTGATATGAATGAATGGACCCAACATAGTGTTCATGCCAAGTGGTGTGGTAAGTCTAGACACATGCATGTTTTTCCTAAAGGTGACTTTCATGTGTAGAGGTGTGGGACAACCCTTTAACTGCCATTGGAAAAGATCGAATGGATCTAAGAAGGTGGTCATCATGGGGTGGGGCACAACCTTATTACCTAGGGGTATGTGGCCCAAGGTCATGGTTTCCAAAGTGTAACCCGGGTCTAGGATGGGGTGAATTAGGTCTAACATGGTGGGTTGGGATAGGGAATGGTGGGTGGTGGATAAGGTGGGTGGGTCACATGGGGAACTAGACTCCCATTGGAAGGGATCAAAGGGGTCGTGGAAAGGTCTTCCTAGAGGGAGGCACTCTATGTCTTCAAGGTTCCCAAATTGTGAGTCATCCTCCTCCAAGGTAATTGGGCCAAAGTTTCTAGTGGGTTGGCCGATCAAAGTATTTGGGATCTCAATGGTAGGGGAGTGGATCGAGATGGGTTCTTCTACCATAGGGAGAAGGAAAAGGAGGTCGCTAGTGTAGCAACCAATGGTATAGACCGAGGTGATTGACCCGATGCATAGGTGTAGGAGGCCAAGGCTCCTAGTTTGTTCGTCCATAGGGGTCAACATGCTAGTGAACTCAATTTGCCATGCTAAGCCTCTAAGAAAATCCTCTAAGGTCTCTACTTGATAAGATGCTTGGATTGTGGTGTGATAAGAGGAGATGGGCACTATGGGATGGTTTTCCTTCATGGGTGGGAAATCGTGGGCCGTGATCTCTCTTATTGGGATCTTCTTTAGCCAACTAACAAGGGGTTCCCCTAAGATGAGATTGACTCCAACTAGAGATGGTGATGTAAGGTGAAGACCATCATGTGTTATTTCTTCTTCAATTTGGACTTGGGTTTCCTCCAAGGTGGAGAGTGGGTTTGGAGTGTTCACCACTATGGGGTGGGGTATGGGTTCTTCTTCCAAGGAGGTGAGAGGGGCTTTTGAGGGTGTGGTGATGATTGGGGCATGGTGTATCCGGGGTGATAGGTAGTGGGAAACTTGGGTTAGGATAGGTAAGGGTAGTAGTGGAGGCTTTGGTGGGAGTTGGATTGGGGTAGGGAGAGGAAGATGGGTGGGTTGAAGGGATTTGGGTTGATTGGTTTTGGGAGGAGTGTCCCCTTTTGGGGGTGATGGAGAGGTAGTGGTAGGGGTTACCATGGGCCTAGGTGGAGAGTTGGTCATGGGGCCCAATTGGGTATGGGGACCTATGATTGTGGTGTGGACTTGGAGGTGGGGTGTAAATGTAGTGGTTGGGGTAGGAGAGATGGGAAGTGGTGGGGAATGGGTGATTGGGGTCTTGGATTGACTGTGTGGGGATGATGGAGTTGAAGTGCTCCTTGGACTGTGGTGATTTGAGTAGGAGGGAGAGGGTTGGAGAGTGTAGGTTTTTCTAAGCTCGGTCTTCATCTCATCCCAAGTGCTAATTGGAGCCTCCCTATGGATCCTTCTCAAACCTTCCACAACTAACCAATGAGTTTTAGCTTGTTTGGAGAGGTGTGCCTTGGCTAGCCTCATTCTCCTTCCTTCGTTCAAGGGGCAACCTTTAAAGAATTGGTCTAGGGAAATCTCCCAATCTAGGTAAAGGCATGGGCTGTTGGATCCATCAAAGGCGGGGGTTTTGATTTTCAAGTGTTCTAAAAATATGGTTCATAGATTTTCCCAAAGGTCACTCTCATTCACTCTTGGTGTACGGCTATTTCCTTCAAGTCGGTCGAGTCGAGACATGATATCTTCAAGCCGATTAAGGACATTAGGTAGGGCTTCTATGATAGAGGTATTGCTACCCACTTTGTTGGTAATGGAGCTTCCATGAGGATCTGGGCTTTTTGGGAAAGTTGATGGGGATGGATATGACGGGTATGAAGTGGCCATTCTAGTGGACATGGGAGATGCAACCGAGGACTCTAAATGCATAAACATGGCCTAGGACCAACTTGATAGAGATAAGTTGTGAACTTGCTCTGATACCACTTGATGTGACACCACCTTGGGGTGATAATCACATGATCAAATGACCCTTGGACCTAGCAAGCAACCAACGCACGAACCGGTGACTTTACTCGGGCGGACTCACCCGCTAAGCGCACTCTTGTTCCCGTAGGCAAACCGGTGATAGTGGTGAGGGTCCGGGATGGGCCCTTGCTGCTCCGGGGGTTGGCTAGCTTTGGATTGGACCCCTCAAAGGTCTTAGGATGCCCACTCTCGTAGGCGGCCAGCACGCCGAGGGTGTGGGTGTTAATGGCTCTCTCGCAACTCACCCGCGGTAGTCACTCAATCATAAGCAAAATTCAGGTTCGAGCGCTCCACTTACCACCGACGGCACTAAGATGCGATACTAATTAAGCAAGGGAATTTAAGCAAAGAGGAGTGTGCAGTGGCTCACCTGATCGGTGTGAAGACACCGATCCCGGCCGGAGACGAGGGCGAGCGAGGAAGCGTGGGCTTACCCGCACGCCGCGCCGGAGAAGCTTCGACCTGAAATTTTAAATGACATGCACTACACCCCATGCAAGGGGGGGGGGATCTTGGGGAAGGGAAACCAAAGAATACACCCAATTACTACCTCGACACAGGGAGGGGCCTTCAGCTGGCCAAGCGGGGAGGGGAGAAAGCGATGAAAACACAAGAGAAGAAGCCGATGCCGAATCTGTCCAGTTCTGTGAGTGCTGACAGGGGACTGAAGAATTGACTGCTGCAACTGCTACTGAATTTTGTTGGGGACGAAACCACCTAGAAAATCTTCGTAGTAGGCCGGGGAAGTCATCCAAATTTTGTTAATTTCTTATGTCGCCACTGTTGGTCTGGGTGGAGGCCCGAACAGGGAGGCAGAGTCTCAGACTGGCAGCTCCTGGTTTCAAACAGCAGGTTGCAGAGGATGTCGCGACAGCTCCTGAACTCGGAATCAAGCACCGTCTGAGTCGTTAGAACCGTGGATGAGTCATCTTCGTAGAAAAACTGACGGGAAAGCCAAAAAATTCCGGAGAAGACCAAGGGACTCTGAACAATGATGACAGGTCGGTGCAGACTGTGGGTAGCAGACCCGCGTAGCTGAGGGAGAAAATTGATAACTCTGGATCACGAATGCCGATCGAAGTTCCGCTTCTTGATTCTGAAAGTAGACAGGGCGAGGAAGAACTTTTCAGAAGTGCTCTTGAACTGATTCTTCCAAGGTTCGTAGTTGTGAAGCTTCTACTCCGGTTCTGGTACTAAGCAGGGGCAGCTCTGCGCAGTTGTGGGAGAACGGAGCTCCCGGGCAGCACACAACTTGGATGAAGATGAAACCATTTTCGTTACGAAGAAGACAAGAAGATGCTTCTGTGGATAGCTCTTGGGTCTTCAAACTCAGTGGGATGTGGTCGGAGTCGCTGCTGCAAGTTGCTGATCTTCTGCAGGTCTTCAACTGCGAACTAGGGCTGAGAGGTGATGGAGAGGAGCAAGGAAGAATGGTGGAGATGAGAGAGAGGGGGGGGGGGGCGACCCCAACCAAAGGGGAAGGGGCTTGGGCGACCTAGGGCTGTAAAGGGAAGGAGAAACTTGAATTCAAATGGCCTAGGAAGGTGGAGTGGTGCTTGGGGTAGTGGGAAGGGTGCTTGGGAAAGTGGGAGGGGTAGTTGGGGGTTGGGAGGTGAGGTGAGGATTGGTGGAGGGGGTATTGGGAAGGGGTGGGGTATTGATGAGGGTTGTGGGGAAGGGAAGAGACTTTATTGGGTTAGGTGGGGAGTGGAGGTGGTTGGGAAGGGAGGAGAGAGAGGAGGGGGGTGAATTCCCCTTGGAGGGAGAGAGAGAGAAGAGAGAGGGGGGGGGGAAAGAGAGGGCTTCTCACCCAATAATGGTTTCTCACCAAAAGGAAAATGGGGACACTAGAAAACTCAAATTTCATTGATTGATTGACTAATTGATTGATTACAAATGGGGGAAATGGGGTCCTATATATAGGTAACCCACATTTTCACAAAAGACCCTGACATTTAACACACTAACAAATAACCGAAGGAGGGGGGGCGCCCATGGGCCTAGCCCAAAGAAATGGGCCCAATAGCAAACTCATTAGCCTAATGAGACTTAAACTTAGGGAAATGACTCAATAACCTAAGTACAAGACTCAAATAAAAGGAAAATTACATGATTATGACTCAAAGAAAATATGAAAATTACATGACTCGACTTAGAGAAATATGACGGACACAATGGAGCTATGCTAGCAAGCAATCGAAGTTGTAAAAAAATATGAAGGGCGAGAGATGCCCCCATCACCCCCCTTACCGCTCCCATCTACGAAATCTATGAAGACATCAAAGGCTCGGGTCTCTTCAACCAGCCCGAGCCTATGAAGGCCAAGCACCGCAATCGCTGCAAACACTGCCTGTTCCACGGCGACCACGGGCATCACACCAGCGATTGCCATCAACTTCAGGACAAAATCGAGCACCTCATCCGCCAAGGACACCTATCCCGATATGTGTCTGGGTAGAAGGAAGACCGAGGCGCCCCTGAAGAGATCGACAATGCCCCCCGCGGAGTCCATATCAATGTCATCGCGGGTGGCGCGGCATCAGGCGGAGATAGAAGCCGAGGAAGAAAGCGTCACGCTGAGCGGGCGAGCCAGGCCTCCACTGAGCACTCTAAGGCCCCACAGGCGAGTGAACCGCAGGCCCTGGTATTCTCCGACCAGGACCTAGAAGGGTTAACCACCCCGCACAATGACGCTCTCCTTGTATCGGTTACAATAAACCATTGTAACGTAGATAGGATCTTAGTTGACAATGGTAGTGCCCCTGATGTATTATCCTATGAATGCTTCCTCAAGATGGGAGAGAATCCATCTAAACTCCGCCCGATCCAAACCCCCCTCTGTGGGTTCAACGGCCAGGCAACTTATCCTAAGGGAGCCCGGAGCCTACCAGTTACTATCGGCACCCTACCCAAAACCGTTACGGTTATGGTAGACTTCATCGTGATTAAGGGGATGATGGCATATAACGCCATCTTCGGCCGAGGCATTCTTAGCCGCATGAAAGCGGTGCCCTCTACCTTTCACCAAAAAATGAAGTTCCCGACCAAACATGGCGTGGGGGAAGTCTGAGGTAACCAGGCATTGGCTAGACGGTGCTATATAATCTCGGTTGAAGCCACTAGGCCGGAAGGGAAAAATAAAGGAGTAAAGGGAGTCGAAGAGGGGCCCGCAACATCTGAGCCTGGTGACGAGTTGCTAACGGTCTTCCTTAACGGTGACCCAACTCTAGGAGTAAAGATCAGAGCCGAGCTACCACTTGAGGAACAGGAAAAATATAAGGATTTCCTTGCCAGGTATATTCGAGTCTTTGCATGGTCTGATGAGCACCTTCCTGGAATCCCGGGAGATGTGGTGATGCACAAGCTCAACCTCGACCTAACGGTGAATCCAGTCCAGCAACGCATGAGAAAGCATGCCCCAGAAAAGCAAGCGGTCATCAAAGAGCAAGTCATCAAGGGGCAGAAGACTGGCCTTTTCCGTCCGATCCTGTACCCTACATGGCTCTCCAACGTCGTCCTGGTGCCAAAGGCTTCTGGGAAATGGCGAATGTGCATGGACTTCATCGACCTCAACCAGGCTACCCCAAAGGATTGCTACCCGTTGCCGAGCATCGATCAACTGGTCGACTCAACCTCTGACAACGAACTACTCAGCTTCCTGGACGCCTACTCCGGCTACCATCAGATCAGGATGGACCTGGAGGACATCGAGAAGACCGCCTTCATCACCGACTTCGGCTTACACTGCTACACCCTAATGCCGTTCATGCTTAAGAACGCCGGAGCAACGTATAACTGATCAACCATATCTTCGAAGGACAGCTCAGTCGGAATGTCAAGGCCTATATTGATGACATGCTCGTCAAAACACCGAAGGCTGAAGACCACCTCGCCAACTTAGCCGAGACCTTCGACACCCTCCTGAAGTGCAGCATGAAGCTCAACCCTACCAAATGTGCCTTCGGAGTCAGATCCGAGAAGTTCCTAGGCTTCCTGGTAACTCAGCGTGGGATTGAGGCCAACCCCGACAAGGTCCAGGCCATTCTGGACATGCGGCCGTCCACCTGCATTAAGGACGTTCAATGCCTTACAAGGCGCATTGTAGCGCTCAACCGTTTCCTGTCCCGGGCGATCGAACGATCCCTACCCTTCTTTAAATTATCGAGGGGACCGAAAATGGCATCTGCTACGTTCGCCTGGGACGAGGAATGCAAGAAGGCGTTCGTCGAGCTCAAGGAATTCTTGGCCTTACCTTTAGTACTGTCCAAGCCGTTCTAAGGCAAAGCTCTATACCTCTATCTCTTGGCGACCCCTTCTACAGTGAGCTTGGTCCTGGTCAGGAATGGCGCAGGGGTCGAGCGACCAGTTTACTATGCCAGCAAGGTGCTTAATGAGGCTGAGAAAAGGTACCCCGCAACCAAGAAACTCGTGCTAGCATTGGTTATCTTGGCCAAGCGCCTCCAACCCTACTTTCAAGGGCACTCCATCGTCGTATTGACCGGCGAACCCCTGAAGAAGATTCTCTTCCACCCTGAAGCCTCGGGACGCCTCGTCAAATGGGCCATCATGCTCGGGGCCTACGATATCTCGTATCACCCCCGCTCAGCGATCAAAGGACAGGCTCTCGCAGACTTCATCGCCGAAAGCACCGTCCCGATTGAAGAAGTACCTCCACCAGTGCCCAGGCCCACTTGGGACCTATTCGTCGACGGGTCCTCCAACTCGGTCAGATGCGGCGCCGGTGTCCTTCTCAAGTCCCCCGAAGGAGCAAAGCTGCGGTACGCCTTGAAGTTTAACTTCCAGGCGTCCAACAACGCCTCTGAGTACGAAGCCCTTATTTCAGGGGCCAGGATGGCTTGACGACTAGGGGCCGAGTGAGTCAGGATCCACACTGACTCCCAATTGGTCGCTAGCCAGGTCAACGGTGATTATGAAGCTCGGGAAGGACAAATGGTCAAGTACCTCCAGGCGGTCAAGAGGATGGCCCAACTCTTCGAGAGCTTTGAGGTAGTCCGGATAGCTCGGGAGGAAAACTCCTGAGCGGACGCCCTCTCTCGACTGGCCTCCTCGCTCGACCCCGCAGGTACACGATCGGTCCTTCTCAAAGAGCTCAAGTGACTGAGCATCGAGTCCGAGCTTATGACCGTCGACCCGGCACCCCCGAGCGACTGGCGGACCCCCTTCATATCCTGGCTCCGGGATTCTCAAGAGCCCCCCGACCCTCGGGAGGCTAGGAAGCTCAAGTTCCAAGCTCGGCATTTCATCATGCTGGACGATACCTTGTACCGCAGATCTTTTTCCGGTCCCCTCCTCAAGTGCATCAGCACCGACGAAGCCAGTCGAGCGATTCAGGAAGTACACGAAGGCATCTATGGAGCGCACCAAGGAGGAAGATCTCTCGCCAGGATCTTGCTTTGGCAGGGTTACTGGTGGCCCACTCTCTAGTGTGACTGCACGACCTACGTACAGAAGTGCGATCGATGTCAGTGCTTCGACCACCTGATCCATCAGCCCGCCGCAGAACTCATCACCCTTGCCAAGCCGTACCCTTTCGCTCGGTGGGGGATCGACATCTTGGGGCTATTCCCTACGGCTCAATCTCAGAAGAAGTTCATCATCATCGCCATCGACTATTTCACCAAGTGGATCGAGGCCGAAGCCACCACCAGGATCACCGAGTCAGTCGTATGGGGTTTTGTTTGGAAGTCAATCATCTGTCGCTACGGTGTCCCCCGAGTGATCGTGAGCGATAACGGTCGGCAGTTTGATTCTCATTACTTCAGAGACAGATGTGTCGACCTAAACATTCACAATCACTTCACTTCGGTAGCCCACCCTCAGGCTAACGGACTGGTCGAGAATGCCAATAAGACTATCTTAAAAGGCATCAAAACCAGGCTCGACAAGGCCAAGGGTAGCTGGCTCGAGGAATTATCGAGCGTACTATGGTCGCACCGAACTACTCCGAGGGCGGCTACCGGTGAAACACCTTTCCAGCTGGTATATGGCACGGAAGCCGTAATTCTGTTGGAGGTCGACAATCCCTCTCTCTGAGTCGTCCACTTCAAACCTGAGGTAAACGAGAAAAAACTGCGAGAAAACCTCGACCTAGTGGATGAGATATGAGAGATTGCAAAGATACGAGCAATGGAATACCAACGGCGCATCACTCGATACTACAACTCCAGAGTTCGAGACAGACACTTCTAGTCGGGAGACTTCATCCTGAGGAAGGCCGAAACATCTCGACCACTAGAGGCGGCGGGGAAGTTGGCCCCTACCTGGGAAGGCCCCTACCGAGTGGTCGAGAAGCTCGGGAAAGGAGCATACCGATTGTCCACCATGGAAGAAACACTTATCCCTCGGACATGGAACGCGACAAATCTTCGCAAGTTCTACTTTTGATCATTTGGCAAGCATGCACATGTAAGCAAAATAGAATAAATGCCATTCTTCTCCTCTTATTAAGCTTTGATGTACAACAAGTAGGCCACAGCCAATACAATATGCATGTACAAAAATACACCCTCTGGCACTATAACGCGAGCAGTCCTACGTCCAGCCACTGACTCTGCCTCGTGCAGAAACTGGCTCAGACAAAGGATTGCCGGCCCCATTGGTTTGAGAAAGCTCGGAGGAAAGAGGGGATAAGAGGAAGGAATACAAGTGAAGGCCTCCTCTCCACCAACTCTTTGGAAGGCAGAGAGAGCAGGCATCCTCCAAAGAGTGAAGGAGGAGAGAGAAAAAGAAAACGGCAGAGATGGACGAGGAGGCAGGGGAGGCCAAGAAAGGAGAGAGCATAATTAGCTCCCCCCTCCCCTCGGGATAAACGTCGGCAGGTCAGGGATAGGAATGCGACATGCTCCGGCATGAAGAACCCTCTCCCAAAGTGACCTCTGACTAACAAACCCTCTTCCAGAATGAAATAGCAGGAGCTTCCCTCCTACCGCCATCTGCATCATCATCTTCTGAAGCACTTTCCATGCCCCCACCAAGACCAACAGCACAACGCCTCGCGGAAGGGAAAGAAGGAGAAGCCACCAGGGATGGTCTTAAGCAATGAAAGGAAAAGGAGATGCCTCTCGGACCTTTTATAGGCTGAAGGGGGAGCTGATCACCCTAAATGACTCTCCTCTTACAAAACACGCTAAAAAGGCTTTCCCTGAGATGGTTACCTCATTTCCCAAACATCCCGCCAGCGGGACGCGCGAAGCGGCAAGTCATTAAGGGCAGTATGGAAAAATGGAAAGGTGCCAGTGCCAGGTCAGTTATTTGACATATCGGCATGCACGATATCTATAGAGAAAATTGGCGCCTTCTCCAACGACTACAGATCCGATAGTCAAATCACACCAAAAGTGGTAGGAAACAGTCAATTCAACATTTAATACTGTCGCTACTATACTTCCCAAAAAGAAAGCCTTACCCGACTACATAAGGGAAAGAAAAGATAGAGCTATTACATCAGGCCTCAGGCCCATCTTCAGGCTTGGCAGGCAAGGCTTCCTCAGCACCAGGCGATCTGCCCCCAGTACTTTCGGCGACGGTCGACCCAGGCACTGACCCCACCTGTGTGGGAACTATCTCGGTTGTGCGCTCTCCCGCAGATGCTGGAGTTGGCAATCGCTCGGACGAGAACCCCCAACCCTCCTCTTCACTCGATGTGTAATGGGAAGAGTCGGTCGAACCCCAGTCTGAGTCATAACGCTTCCCAGAAGGAAAAACGAGCTCCTTCGCTTGGGCCTCAACCTCTGTGGCGGCTCGATCGAACCCCTGGGAGAAGCCCTTCCAAAGGCCCCGACGATAGCCTGACCCATAATAAGGGAAAGCAGCCTGGAGGAGAGCCGCGTGATAGGCCTCTGAGCACTTATGTCGCTCAAGTGCCTCCACCCCGGCCAACTCCACCTATCTCTTGAGCTCGGCTATCCTATGGTCTGACTCGGAAAGCCTTCTCTCGGCCTCGGTCAGTGCATCCTCGGCCCCCCGGACTCGGCCCTCGAGCGCCTCCCGCTCGGCCTTCCACTGCTCGCCGCGCTCGACCTAAAATATACGCTCCACTTCCAGGAGCTCATTCTTCCGGTCGACCATACGACGGGCCTGGGCCAGCTGCTCAGCCAATGACCGAGCCTCCGCTTGGCTCGACTGCACCTGGGCCTGAAGCGGGGCCACCTCCCGACGAAGGTCACAAAGATCAAGGGGCAGATGCTCAACCTTCTGATCGAGTGCACCACGGGCCCACGAGAAAGCCTCCCGCTCTGACTCCACCCGGGCATACGCGCCTACTGCCTCAGCCCCAAGTTGGGCCAAGATCAGGCTGCCTTCCATAAGTTGCTCAAAAATTGTGGAGGGGGGACCCCTCTGGAGCTTCTCTCGCATAACTCCCGAAGCAATAGAATGGCACCTCCGATACAGGGAGGCTCAGACGCTGAAGGAGCCAGTCGAGGGAAGAGAAACTCCTTCCAGAGCAGTTGGGATTGGGGCACCTTCCCCGAGCAATCCTGCCTCGGGGGCCCCACCGGTTGACTCGGGATGGGCGACCCCGCCGTGTACTTCCTCGGCCTCGGTCAGCTGCGATCGAGCCGCTACCTCCTGCGATCCTCCAGCCTCGACTGGCTGGGACCGGCCTCCTCCGACTGGCGCCCCCTCTGCTTCGCTCGGTGCCCTAGCATCGGCCGCGATCCCTTCATCAATTACCCCCTCTTGCATCGCAGAGGGAGGAGGCAACCTGGGAACCTCATGAATCGGGCGGGCGGCCTCCGCCTTCCTCGCCCGCTTCTTCTCAGCAGACTGAGCCTGCATCGAAGACCGCAACAACTTCGCCACGGGATCCTTCCGCTTGACCCCCCGGCGTTCAGAAGCATCGTCCCAGGCGACCCCCTTGCCCTTTTCCCTGGC
Source organism: Amorphophallus konjac (assembly GCA_022559845.1). NCBI lineage: Eukaryota > Viridiplantae > Streptophyta > Magnoliopsida > Alismatales > Araceae > Amorphophallus > Amorphophallus konjac. Next base: position 269,711,084 of record CM040119.1, on the reverse strand, counting down.
GCGGGACGAGCCCTCCGAAGCTGGGAGATTGCTCGGAGCTGGCGTATTGTCCACATTGATGACCTCCAGCTCGATTGACGGTGCCTCCTCCTCCTCCTCCTCAGCCGCTCGCCGCAGATCTGTGCCAGGAAAAGCAAATTGAGAAGAGGAAAGCATTCGCTTTAAAGAGGGCAAGTCCCTGAGAACCTTACCCGTCAACAACAGTAGTTGAGAAAGATACTCCTCAATGTTAGGGGGAGTCACCAACTCAGCAGTCTCCAGACAGTCCCGCTGAAGGATAGCAGCGTCCCTTTCCACCTCGGGAGAGACCTCTGTTTGCTTCGGAGGGATGTTCGGGTAAAAGTTGGGTGCTGTCGAGAAATCCCAGACCACACCGACCGCCGATGGGCCCACTCAGAAATATTGGGTCTTCCACCCCTTATAAGAAGAATCCTTCATAGAAAGGGACACACAACTCCTTCCCCGCCTTGCCTGAATAAAGAAGAAGCCCTTCCCGACAAAAGGATTTTCCTTCAACTCAAAAAAATAGTGGAAGAGGTCCAGCGAGGTGCGCACCCCTCTCTTGCCACAGAGGAAAATGAACGAGAAAATGAGGGTGTAAGAGTTGGAGACCAGCTGGACAGGAGCCAGCCGGTAGAACCGAAGCAACTCGGCAACAAAGGGATGGAGGGGCAGCCGAAAGCCGCACTTCCAAGTCAGGAGGAGAGAACAAAAGAGGCCGGAACAAGAGACCAGACTGGATTCATGAGGCTCAGGTGCGAGGAACTTGAATCGCCATGGCAGCCCATACCGATTTTCTAGCCGTTTCACATCCGCCTCACCCAGCTCGCTGCGAAGAGGCTCCGATGGCACCAAAAAAGTCATTGAAGCCTGCCCTCCCCCTCGGCTCTCGGCCCCTGGATTTTGGTCTGCCATGGAACAGACAGAAGAACTGAGAGAAGAAGGGGAAAGCTCTGACTCTGAAGTCCGGAGGAGAAGGAAATTGACGGATCGCTACCACGGTAACCCTTTCCAGTTCTGCAATGGCTATGGCAATTCTCCATCCTTCCAAGTTACACTCATAGCACAGGAGGCCCCCCTCAAATATAAATTCAAAGAGAGGCAAAACCCTAAACCCCAGAGATAAAAGGACGCAAAATGCGCAATGCTTAAATCGGAGGCGGCGCGGCGATCCCATCTCCTGAGGAGGGGCCTTCTCTTATTCATCATGACGGACATATTTTCAAGGCAAGCCGCATCATGTGGCCCCTACTAGAATGAGAGACATATACCCAACTAGTGCCACAAAAAGTCCAGCCCAAATGCTACTCGTCCGAGCCTAATCTTGGCTCGGGAGTAGGAGGGGCACAAGTGGAAAGGGGAAATCTCATCACCCGTACGGAGAGGCCGAACGAGGTCTAAATTCGATCAAATGAGGCCCAACTCCTTGAAGTGACAGCCTCTGGGCCCACTTATTATAAGCCCAAAAACCCACTCAGAACAAGCGCTTCCTAGGCGGCCTTCGGGTTGGGAAGTCCGAGCATCAGTTCGATCGGGAAAGCTCCCCCGGAGCACCCTATTCCCTGTCCCGACCATGCACCCATAGCTCGGGAGACCACTCCTGGGCAAGTGCCTATCGCTCGGGCTCACTGATGGAAGATTATTGATACGGCTGTTGTGAGTCCCTTAATGGCAGGAAGCTTAAAGGGGGTAGGGGAGACAAGAGCCCGCTTGCTATAAGGAGCCCGCATGAAAGACGTAACCCCCCCTGAGGCTCCTCCGCTTACAGGGATCAGTCGCACAACATGCCACTATTTAAATTGGAAAAGTCCTACTACAAGAGGTAAGCAAGGCAAGAGCCAAAACCCTAAGCAGGAACCACTTCACCTTTTGGTGGAGAGGGATCTCGCACTCCCATCTTCCTCCTCAGTATTCCCTTGGCACCGGAGCTCTACTATTTTGCTAATTTAAGCATCGGAGGGTCTTCACCGGGGTTCTATCCCTGGGCACCTCTGACTCGTTTCCCTTCTTGCAGTTCACATTTCAAGGGTACGTGGTCATCCTCTTCCCCGCTCAGGAGCAGCGCGAGATAACCCCTCTTCAATTATGTTAGATTTAAATCCACTTAAATAGGCCCATAAGACCCAAATCCAAGTCTTTTAGGCCCAAGCCCAATTATAGAAACGTAATGGGAATTAAAAAGGGGATAAATAACTCAAATAAGGGACAAATAGATGATAAATGTGAAAATCCAAAAATTTCGGAATAATGGCCGAATGGCTGTCTATCGCGTGACTGCCAATCAATCCTAGCGGTCCCTCCATGACCGCCAAACCCTTCTGATTCCATGAATGGAATAAACGTGAAAAGCTTGGATCTTTGGCATCCAAATCCTCATGGATCGAAGTGTGTAGACATGTAAACATGCCTAGGACTCTTGGGGATCGATCCTACCCCTAATTAGGACTCCCAACTCGATCGAATCCCCAGCCCTAACTTAAAACCCTATAAATAGATCCTAACTTCGACCCATGCGAACCCTAATGTTTGCTCGCATATTTTGAAGGTAAGGAGACATCTTCACACGTTAGTTTTTTAGAATAATTTGTTCTCCTTAGTTTTATCTAACTCCCCTCCAATTTTTATGCTAGAAGACCCAGCCGTTGAAGAAGTAGGGCATCCACAAGTTGCTGATTCGCAACAGGCTGCATAGGAACTAATGCGCTGGTCTAGTGAAGATCAGGAAATTAGAAGCCCTAATCGAGGTATTTAGAAGTTGATCCTTTAGAACTTTTTGTTTCCCTTCGTATCTTCTACCTACCCTCCAAATTTCACAGTTTTAGGTCAAGAGAATCAGAAGATAGAGGGGCGAGAAGTTGCTGGTTTAGCACAGGACGTGCAGGAACCTGAGCGATCTTCCAGTTAGAAATTAGAAGTCTAAAGATTGTCCCAGAGGTAGGTTATCTCGTGGATGGCTAAAATACCAAGTTAGAAATTAAATCCCTTTGATTTCATGAATTTTCATGCTTTCTACATGGAGTATTTAAGGTTTTATTGGCACTACGCATATAGGTTATTTCTGCATGTATAATTTCTACCTTTAATGACAAAGATGATTATCTTAGCTTAAATCATGACAACCTATGCATCTCCATGAGTTATCTTCATTGTAAGAATGTTTTCGCTCTCTATCTAGCATGTATTATATGCTTTACTGCCCTAGATTAGCATGTACTTCGGTTTTACTACTGTTTGATACAAACAAGAAGAAACGGTCTTTCTGTGACCGCTAGAGGTATATAGCGGCCTTGCGACAGACCGCTAAGCCCTGGTAGGTGGTCCTCACCTAACCACTAATTGATTTCTGTGGTCTGCACTTTGTTAACTCTAAACAGATGGCAGATTGACCCTATTAACTATATGTTAAGCCTAGTTAATGATGTTTTATTCCTAGTTTTGACTTCTTATTCATAATATTGGTTATATTGTGCATTGCCCTTGATAGATTGCATGCCTTGTATGTCTTAAATGCTTATTTTAAACTTATGTTAATTTCATACCAAAACATATACTTTGTACTAATGATCATATTTTTCATGGAACTTGTGATGTTTGTATTGCTGAATTGCCACGATCCTTTCTCATCTAGAGTCTTTTCTTAAGTACATGGTGCGTACCCCGATGCGTGGCCATTAGATACACTTTTGCAATTATAAGCACACCTCTTGGACTTGTGATCCTCTCCGTTGGATATTCCTTCCACCGGACTCGGTGATCTTGTTTCAAGGCCTCCGTAAGTCTCCGTGAGCCTGGGATTCCCACTAGGACGCTGAGCTGGTTGTACCCTCAAAACCCAATTGTCTAGAAAGCACTTTATGGGAGTTTTCTATGTTCTGGACCTTAGCGGCCCTCTGAAAACCACAACTATCTAGTAGCGGCCATTTTCTTGACCGCCAATGACACCAAGTGGCCCTGCCATGACCGCATGGTTCCAGTTCACTCATTGCTTCAACTATGTCAATAAACGGTTCTGTACTGACCGCTAAAGTATATAAACGGTCCAGTAAACGATCACTATTTCTAATCAACGGTCCAGTCATGACCGCAATCATCTTAAGTGTTCTTAACCCAAGGTTTGACCTCTAGGTTGATTTTTATATGGTCCTAGATGGCCTATTTATTATCTAAAACCTAACACCTTATTCCAAAGCTATCTAACAAATTATGAAAGTTATAGAATATGCCGTTATGCTGCCAGATTCCTTATGTGACATGGCCTTGTCTTATGTCATATTTAGAATTCTTATGATCTCTTATTGTGCATTCTTTACCTTTGTTACATTATCATGAAACTATGGTTGAATTGAATATTATTGATCGAAACGAGATTATTTCTCATGGAAGTAGCTTGATCTGTAACTTGAAGATGCAAGAGCGGGTATGGACAGTGTCCAAGGGCTCCATGCTAGCCCCCTCGGCAGATAGCCGAAAACGTGCTGAAAACCATGGGGTAGGATGAACACTGGCGTCACATTGCGTCGGGAGTACTTTTTTTATAGACGGGTGAAAACCATGAGGCAAACTTGTGATATTTACATGCTTGCTAGTACTTTCTTGTTCCTGACTTTCTAGTGCATAACCTTTATGGTTATTGTTCCTGCACTACGGGACCCAACAATTGGTATCAGAGCGAGGCTCTGTTATTTTAAGATCTAACTATCTTCAGAGTGATCTTTGTAGGCGTGTTTGATTTGATTAGCATCATGTCTGATACTGTGTTGTCTTCCCTTCCGTGTTTTAATTGTTCAAATTTCAACGAATGGCTTAGGCATATAAATCGTCATGTTAAATCCATTAATCCCAAACTCTAGGATTTAGTTGAGCATGATTCATATGGGATACCTAGTGATGAGTCTAAGTGGACTATAGAACATGTGAAGAAATATAAAGCTAATGCTAAGCTTTTGCATATTTTTAGAAGTTCAATTGATCTTCACAAATTTTCACTCGTTTCATCATGCAGGACGGCCAGGGAGATATTGAAATGCTTGGTCAAGGACTATAAAGCGATAAAGAAAAGTGAGTGCTTGATGGCTGATAAGCACGATAAATCAAGCGAGGGAAGCTCAAGGGTAATTTTTGATTCTAATGATGAAAATGATTTCACTTATGAAGAGTTGATGAATGCTTATGAAGAGTTGGTTGATAAGTATAAGAAGGTTAAATCTGAAAATAAAAAGCTTAAAAAAAATCTGAACATGCCCTCCTTGAAAATAGTTATTGTGTTAAATGTTCTGAACTTGAAAAATTGAGTGAACTTCTAAAGCATGATGTAAATTGTGACAAAGAAACCATTACATGCTTAAGAAGTAAAAATGAATTCCTCTTGGTTGACATTGAAAAATATGAAGAAATCATTTCATGTATCAAAGAAGAAAATGAAAAACTCCAAAAGGAAAATAGTGCATTGTTGATTCAGATATCACTGTTTGAAGGTAGTATACAAAATCTTGAAAACTCTTCATGTGATAGATGCTTGGAACTCAAATCTGAAAATGAATCCTTCTTGTTTGATATCCAAAGACATGAAGAAACATTGCATCTATGAAAGAAGAAAATGAAAAGCTGAAACATTTGAATACAACATTGTCTGAAAAGATGCTTGCTTCTAAAAAAAAAAATCTGTGATTGTTGATGAAACTAAAAAACTGCTTGAGTTAGCACAGGAAATAGAAAGTCATAAATCTGTGAATGTCATGTTGAATGAAAGAATCATTTCTTGTGAAGATGAGATAGTTAGCTATGAATTACATGTTTCATCTCTTGAATATGAAATTGTTGACTTGAATGCATCTTTGTCTAAGTTTGTGAATGGAAAAAAAAATCTAGACAAAATCTTGGGGACTAAGGTCAATTTCCAAAGAGAAGGGCTAGGCTATAATCTTGTGAACAAAAAGAAGTTTGAAAATAAAATTTATACATCTTTTGTGCACAGTTTAAACATAGCCAGCACATCAAATGGATCTCCAAATCAATCTTCTTCTCAGACAACGAAGAGATCGAAATGAAAATCTGAAAAAGAAAAATCATGTTGCACACACACATGCAACCATAAAGAAAATCTCATGTTTTTATTGTGGTAAAATTAGTCACATGATGTATGATTGTTTTGTTATGAAATCCGATGATTTGAAAGCATGCAAAAATGAACTTATTTCAAAAAGAAAAAGAAGGATGTCATACTTTTATTGTGGTGAGTATGGTCATATTTTGAGTGATTGTCATGTGTTGAAGAATGACAACTTGAAAGCATGTGATAAAAAGAATGATTTCAAAAATTCAAGGAAGTTTTCAAAGAGAAGAAATGAATTTGAAAATTCACATGTTCATGCAAATAGACCATATGGTAGAGTTGCCCCATTGCATTGTTACTATTGTGGGAAATATGGTCATTTGATGAAATCATATTTTCAAGAGAAAAATGACAACAATAATGTCATGAAGAAGAACAATTTCTATGTTGAAAATAAAACCACATTTGCTAAATTACAGAAATTCAATGCTCATGCATACAAGAAAACTGTGAAAACTTTTGGATGTTGTCACTATTGTGGTGAATTTGGGCATACTATGTATGATTGTGATTTGATACATATTGATGATTTGCATGCCCAGAGATTGTGGAAGGCACCCATTAGAGGTGCAACTAACCATCTAGGACCCAAGAAGACTTGGATACCGAAAACTGTGAAATGAGAATTTTTGATGCAGGATTGCCTTGAGGCCAAGTGGAAAGCTTGAAAAATAATGGTTGCTCAAGGCACATGTGTTTTGAAAATAAAATTCTGAATTGTCTTTGAAAATTCAAAATTTGTTTTATTTTAATTTCCATTCATGAAAATCAAGAAAAGTTTGTTTTTCTTATGAGTCTACATTGCATCTGATCATCATTTACATGGCTACATGGTATATTTAATGGTGACTTGAGGAAGGGCATGTCATTCCTGTCTGGAATCTATCACCATGCGTGAGTAGAGTCTTCGGACTTCCACCTCCACCGTGGTACCATGAGTCACTTGTTCTTTTACGTCATGGGTTGAATGATTTTGAGAAAATGTCAAATGTGAAACTTGTGCACAGAGAAAGGGGGAGTGTGTTTGAATGAATGATTTTGATTTGTGAATCTAACTCATTTTTATGAAAATGCTCCTCATGACTACTACTTCATCTGAATTGATAATGATTTTATTATGAGATTTTTAGGACTAACAATGGAATGCTAGCCTCTTTTAAGGCTATTGCTAAGCTAGCATGCTTGAAGGCATACGATGATGCTTGCTGAAATCAGGTATTGACACTAAAGCTTGATTTGTCATTTCCCTAACCTGTTGTGATGAATTTGATATTTGGTTGAATGAAATTGAAAATCTTGAGGATTCTGTTGATCATTGAATATCTTTCAATATGAACTGTATGTTTGACAGCACATTTGAACTTAAAGGCATATCTGGTATAACAAATGGTGTTTGTGGAAGATTGGATTATGTCCAGTCAGAAACTCTCACTATGTGTGAGTAGGGTCTTTGGACCTTCACCTCCACCTCGTACTCGAAAGTGAATATCATTGAATGGCTTGTGAATGATTTTTGAAACTTCTGAAATGCTCTTGAAAATCTATTTTTGAACAATTTCTAAAAATTGGGTTGCATTGCTTGATTTTGATCATACTTGAACCCTTGTTCATAAAGGCCACATCATGAAAAATGCTTGTTGTTCACCATTTGAATATGAATGCTTTTATGTGCAAATCGGTCAAGAATTTCTGAAAATCAAACTCTTGGATCTTGCATTGCATTACATTGCATTTAAATTCATGCATTATGTGCATTTAGTTAATTCAACTGAAAAACTAAAAATTCATATTTTGTACCCATGTTAAATTTTGCAATGCATTTAGAACTTTTAAATAAAATCTGAAATCTTGCATCACATTGCATATTTGCATGGCATAATTGCATATCATGTCTATAGTGCATATCTTGGAATGCATCAGTTTGAATAGTGTTCATGTTGCATAAGTGCTAAAGTGAATTCTTCCAACAATGTTATATTGTCTTCGGAACCAACAATTAGTATCACATTGATAGCATATCTCTGGAACCAACAAGAATTGCATATCCTTTCATTTTGCATTGCATATTGCATCGATTCCCATTGTGTGCTTGCATGCTACTATATGTTATTTACCCCCGTCCTTGAAATTTCTAGGACCTTATGCCTTCTTGCTAAATAATGTTGCATTTGAGTCATCATTGGTGTGTTTCATGTCACACACTTAGATGGAGTAAATACTTGATAAGTGCATCTGAAGAGGGGTGATCTTGCATTAGTCCTTAACTGGGGGATGATCACCGATCAGTGAACTGCAAGGAAGGGAAACGGATCAGGGGCCACAGGGGGGAATCCCTGGGGAAAACCCTCTGATGCCTAAGTCAGTATAGCAGTGGTGGAAGCTATGAAGGGAGGAGGAAGGAGATGCGCGAGATCCCTCTCCACCAAGGTGGTGAAGTGGTTCCTGCTCAGGGAGTTTTAGGTGGGTGTAGGTCTTACCGTTTGCTAGAGGGAGTCTCCGGTTTAAATAGTGCGCTAGTCTCATGAGTCCCGTAAGCTGAGGAGTTCCAGGCGGGGGTTACGTCCTCGACGTGGGCTCTTTACGTCCTCATCGTGGGCTCTTTATAACCTTAAGGACTCGTGGGTCCCTTATCTTTGTGAACTTATGCTCATAAAGGGCTCTCAACGGTAGCGTGGATAAGCAATCATCGGTCAACCCTAGCATGAAGAGTGCCAACCCTTATCTGGGCGATCGGCATAGCTCGGGTGAGGCTCGGTCAGAGTGGGCGCGGGGCGCTAGCCTTTATCCCGGCGAGGGGGATAGGTCGGGCTTGGGTCTTCCTTCGACTGGACCGATGCTCGGGCCTTCCGAGCCTAATGGCCACCGAGGAAGGGCTTGATCCCTAGTGATCTTATTAGGCTTTTATGCTAAGTGGGCCCTGCGGGGCTGTCACTTAGATGAGCTGGGCCTCGTTTGGTTTTACTGGACCTGGTTCGGCCGCTCTTAGATGGGCTACAGAAATCCCCCTCTCCACTTGTCCCCCTCCTACTCCCGAGCCTTGGTAGGCTCGGAAGAGTAGCCGTTAGGGTTTTGGACCAGCGTGGCTCGGGTGGGTGGGGATCTGGCGATGTTAAGAAGCCACGTGTCATGGTCACCTGGGCCCGTAATAATGATAATCCTGACAGATTTGAAATGAAGGGGCCCCCTTTTCTCAGAGGTCGGAATGACGCGTCGCCTTTCGCGTGGGAATATTGGCGTTGTACGCTTGTTATCGCTCCGGACTCCCTCCATTTTTAGGGTTTTTACTCTTCTTCGCGCTTGCTTTTGGGGCTCTTTGATGCGTCGTGAGGACACGACGGAAGAGCAGAGGCTTGCGGCGGCATTCGCAGAGTTGGCGGAGATAATTGTGGAGGCGGTTCGATAGATTCCTCTTCCTCCAGAATCTCCAGAGTCTCGGGAGCATTTCTCTTCAAGTTCCTCTTCAGATCCCATGGCGGACTAGCGTCTGGAGGTCGAAGAGTGGGAGGGTGAGCTTGAGGCGAGGGCGACGGTGATACCGACGACTCCAAACTACAGCGAGCTGGGAGAGGCGGAGGTGAAATGGCTGAGCACCAGTTTCGCCTGCCCTATAAGTTTTACTTTGCCGCGGCTGCCCCGCACAAGACAAGCTTGGATTCTCATACGGGCCATATCTACTCCTTCCTTCTATCGTGGAAGAATGGTTTCTGCCTTCCCTTCCAGCCCTTTATTCTGAAGCTTCTTGATTTCTTTAAGTTGGCTCCCATACAGTTGGTGGCCAACTCTTATCTTCTTCTCTCCGCCTTTCACATCCTCTGCTGCCAATGCGGGGTTCCTTCTTCCTTGGATCTCTTTCATTATTTTTTCGAGTTGAAGGCGCATTCCTCGGTCGGGAAGGGCTTCTATTTCATCCAGGCGAGACGGAACAGGAGTTGTGTCTCCCTAGCCGCGAAGGACTCTTCCCACAAGGGATGGAAGACTCAGTTCTTCTGGGTAGGGATTTTCTCGGTGGAGGAGACTTGGAGGTGTCCCGTAATCCCCAATTTCCATCCGAACATCCCTCCGAGGCAAGAAGAGTTCTCTTCGGATGTGGAGGAGTATGCGACCATCTTGCTGAAGCATCGCCAGTCTATGGAAGAGCTGGTTACTCCGGAGAACATCGAGCGGTGCCTTCTCGTGCGGCTATGGCCGACAGGTTCGGTCGTCACGAATTAGCTTCTCCATCGGATGGTGAGACCATTTTCTTTTCCTGACCATATCTTTCTTCTGCGTAGACGCCAGGCGGCCGGCTATGGAGGAGGAGCCTATGGCCGAATGGGAGGTGATCGATCTCGGTGATGATTCGGCTGCCGACGAGTCGCGAGCTCCAGAGGGGCGCCCTCGAGCCCGACATAGGGGCAAGGGGATGGCCCAGGAGGGGTCTTCCAGGCCGCAGGGGGCCAAGTGCAAAGATCCCGTGGAGGGCATGATACGGGACGCCGTGAAGGCCAAGAAGCGGGCCAAGAAGGCTGGGTCAGTCCCCACTGTTGAAGATGACTCTGGCTCAACGGCTCTCCCCTCTTTCGAGCGAGATAGGGCCGACCCTATTGGGCCGGCTCCCCCATCCGCCGAGCGAGGGGGGGTCGAGGAGGCCAGGGCCGCTTCTGGGGGCAGCGGCGTTGGATCGGCTCTCCCCTCAGCAGGAGTTGAGGGGGCCGGGGCCGCTTCTGCGGGTGGCGGTAGCGTTGGATTGGCTCTCCCCTCAGCAGGAACCGAGGGGACCGGAGTTGAAGTGGGCGAATCTAGGACTGCGGTCGAGACTGGGGCGTCGATCGAGGAGGGTGACGCTCCAGGTGGTGACGCAGGGGCCGAGTCAGTCGAGGTCGGGGGGTCGCGAGGAGCGGCGACATAGCCCCGACCGACTGAAGCAAGTGGGGTGGATGAAGCAGTGGCTCGGTCCAGGCCGGCTGGCGGGGCTCCTGAGGGGATACCGTTCGGAGGGGGGCCCCTATTTCAGAGGCTCTCGAGAGGCTGGGCATCCAGGACCCTCTGTATCGGGTGTGTTGTAGCATAGCAGCGAAGGTGGTGAAGGGAGGAGACAGGCAATGCTCCCCGCCCGCGGCCCTCGAGCTGGTTATGGAGGGCGGATTGGTCTTGGCCCAGATGGGGGCCACTCTAGCTGAAGCTTACGCTCGGTCGGAGTCGGAGTGGGTGACCCTTGCCTGGACCCTTGGTGGGTCTGATAGGAAGGTGGCTCAGCTCACCGAGGTACGTGACAGGCTTCGACGGGAGGTCTCCGCAGTCAAGGAGCTGGCGAGGGTGAGCCAGGTGGATGCCCGGTCGTTGTCTGAACAACTGGCTCGGGCTCGCGAGTCGCTCGAGAGGAAGAGCAGGCTTCTGGAGGAGGAGCGCGTGGCCCGTATCGAGCTAGATGGCCAGTGGGAGGCCAAGCGCGCCGAGCTATTGGGCCAGGCGGAAAAAGCCATGTGCCTTCCGCGGGAGGCCGAGGCTGATCGGGCTGAGGCGGAGAAGCGGTCAGTCGAGGCAAAGTGGAGATTGGCCGAGGCGGAGTGGGAGAAGGCCGAACTCGCTGGTAGGGTGGAATCGGCCGGGGCAGAGGCACTCGAGCAATACATATGCTCAGAGGCCTACCGGGTTGACCTCAAGGAGGCTACCCTCCCCTACTATAAGTCAGCACTTCGCTGGGGCATCCGCAAGGGATTCAAGCAAGGCTATGACCGGGCCATCTCTTATGCGGAGGAGCAGGCGTCCGAGACAATCAATTTTCCATCCGAGTAATGCTATGACTCAGATTTGTCATCCTCTGATTCCTCTGGTTCGGCGTCGGAGGAAGGAGACCAGGGGGACTCTTCGTCCGAGGGGTCGCCAACTTCGGATGCCTCGGGAGGGCGCGCAACCGAGGTAGTTCCCACGCCGGTGGGGTCAGTGCCAGGGTCGACCGTCGCCGAGGGTGCCGGGGGCAGACCGTCCGATCCTTCCACTTCTGAGACTCAGGGTGGGCCAGAGGCCTAATGTGTTTGCTTTACTTTTTCTCCTTGTATGTTTTTCCTTTTTCTTAAGAAAAAACTTCTCTTGTTGTGTAAAGGGAAAAATGTAAGGCAGTAGCGTTATGATGAAAACTTAACTCTTTTGTATCGCCATTGCTGTAGTTTGACCAGCGTATCCGCAGTAGTTGGAAAGTGCTAATACGTTCTGCGTGGATCTCGCATGATGGTTGGGCGGGCGTCTGACAGGGTGTCTTTCCTTTTTCTCATGCTTTAACTGCCCGGCCGTTTCGTGTGTCCCGCTGGGATGGAACCGAGGAGTCTGAGGTGACCATTTGTAGGGAGAAGTCCCTTTAGCGTGTTTTCGAGGGGAGAATCATTTAAGGCAAGTAACCTCCCTTCGTCGATAAATGGTCTGAAGGGCGTCTCTCCCTCTCCATTGCTTAGAGTTTTCTCTGACAATCTTTCCTCTCTCCTTCTTCACAAAGCGTTGTGCTGTCAAATTTGAAGCATGGAAGACGTTCTGGAAGATGAAGCTGCCGATGATGGAGGGCAGAGAGTCCTTGCTACTTCAGGTTTGAAGGGAGTTCGACGGTCGGCAGGCAGGTTTAAAGGGGGTTCGACGTGTGGAAGCACGTCGCCCTCATCTATCAATTCCGACCGGCGCTTGCGGGGAGGGGTGTGATGGTAGACGGATGGGGGAATCAGGCATCCTTCTCGCTCACTCTCTGGAGGGGATCCCTCAAGATTCCTCTCCACTTCCTGCTTCTCCTTCTTTCTCCCCGCAACCTCTTTCTCTCTCTTCTGCCCTTCTCATCATTTTTTTCACTCTTCGGAGGGTGCCTCTCGACATCCACTTTTATTAGTTGGCTTTCTCTTCCCCTTCATCTTCCTTGTTCAACTTGGAAGGTAGCCTTCTTCTTCCTAATCCCTCTGTCACCTTTGTTCCGAGTTACCCGAGCCAACGGGGTCGACTACCCTTAATCCGAGCCAGTTTCTGCACGAAGCAGAGTCAGTGGCTGGATGCGGGAAGGCTAACCGAGTCAGCCGAGGAATGGGCTCGTTCGGCGGCGCCAGATGGATTTTTACTTTTTTGACATGTATTGTCTTGGCTTCGGCCTTTCTGCTGTACAAGCAAGTTGTTTGAATAAAAGAGGAAAGGAAACTTTTGTTTTATTTCATGTTGCTTACACGATGCTCGGTGTTCAGAAATAGAACTTGCGTTGTGTAGTCGCGTTCCACGTCCGAGGGATTGGTTCTCCTTCCATAGTAGAGAGTCGGTATGCTCCTTTCCCGAGCGTCTCGACCACTCGGTAGGGGCCTTCCCAATTAGGGGATAACTTGCCCGCCGCCTCAAGTGGTCGAGAGGCTTCGGCTTTCTTGAGAACGAAGTCTCCCGCTTGAAAGTGTCTATCTCAGACTTTGGTTTTGTAGTATCGAGTGAGGCGGCGTTGATATTCTGTTGCTCGGACGCTGGCAATCTCTCAGAGTTCATCCGCTAGGTCGAGGTTTTTGAGCAATTTCTGGTCGTTTACCTCGTGCGAGAAACAGATGACTCGGAGGGAGGGATTGGCAATCTCCAACGGGATCATAGCCTCGGTGCCGTACACCAGCTGAAAGGGACTTTTACCGGTTGCCGTTCTGGGAGTCGTTTTGTGCGACCAAAGTACGCTTGGCAATTCCTCGAGCCAGCTGCCCTTGGCTTTGCCGAGCCTGATCTTGATACCTTTCAAGATAGTCTTGTTGGCATTTTTGACCAGCCCGTTAGCCTGAGGGTGGGTGACCAAAGTGAAGTGATTGCGAATGCTTAAGTCGGCACATCTGTCTCAGAAATAATGAGAATCAAATTGCCGGACATTATCGCTCACTATCACCTGGGGGATGCCGTAGAGACAGATGATTGATTTCCAGACGAAACTCCAGACAACTATCTCGGTGATCCTAGCTATGGCTTCGGCCTCAATCCACTTGGTGAAGCAGTCGATGGCGACGATGATGAACTTCTTCTAGGCCTGAGCCGTAGGGAGCGGCCTGTTGAAATTAGATGGAAGGCTCTTTCACCACAGAATGTGGATCTAGAGGGGGGGGTGAATAGATCAGCTGGCCAATAAAAAATTATGCCAAGATTCAGATGCGGAATTAAAAGAACACTGATCAAACACAGTCAATGCACCAGATAAAAGAGATAAGATCTGCTAGACAGACAAGCAACCACACGAGAGGCACAAAGAATTTTAGGTGGTTCAGTCAATCTGACCTACGTCCACCCCACATTCAACTCGAATGTGGATTACTGTTGATACATAGCTTCAATCTGCTGGGCACTACAGCTTGCCAACAACGGCTGGGGCTTACAGCTTATCCCGACCAGAGGAACCCCCTCTGCAACAGCTGAGCTTCACAGCTTGCTCTGCTGGGCTCTACATCTTAGCCGACCAGAGGTAACACCTCTGCGCACCGTTGCCTCACAGCTTGACACCACTGACTAACAGCTTAATTGAACAAGAGTTTTCAAAAGAAAAATAACAAAGACTGAAAAGCAAGAAATGCAGAATCGAATGGAATGAAAACCAAAATGACTGTAGCTCAAATTGAGCAATATCAGCTCTGGTATCTGAACCAAGAGACTGATTCACAAGCTCTCATATAACTCTCTCAACTCATCTCTCTCACTTTCTTCTTCTCTCCTTTTCTTCTTCACTGCTTTTCTTCTCTTTGGATCTCGGTGGCTCTCTACTGCCTCAGGTTTGTCTCACTATATAGACTTGCCACTGGTCGATCAGCCTGCAAAAGAAGATGAAGACTTCTATATATATCAGCAGCAGATTGGATAAGGGCGCGTGCCTTCCACATTTTCCCGCCCAAGGAATTCGCCAGATCCGAGGTGCTTTCATCCACGTGGCAGCATCTGGTCACCTCATCCTCCTGGGATCACGAGCCATGTCAGCAATCTCAGTAACGAATCCCTGTCAGACAGAGTATCGGATTATCAGGTTAAGTGAAGAACTCTGTACAGACTTTTTAAGATGAGATGCCTTGTGTAGACTTCATGATGTATAGACTTTGTGAAACGTGCATGCAATGTGTAGACTTCAGTGTATAGACTATGTGAAGGCGAGTGCACTGTACAGACTCCATGAGACTCTAATGAAGACAGACGATGTATAGACTTCAGAACTGATGCATGATGTACAGACTTCATGAGACTCTAATGAAGACAGACGATGTATAGACTTCAGGACTGATGCACGATGCAGACTCGTCCAATGTATACACTTGCTCGTTGTTCAGTCTTCACGAATGATGTACAGACTTCCAATGTGTAGACTTTGGAAAGGCTACGTCGGTAAAGCAACCAATGTACATACTTACTGAACTGAGCGTAGGTAAATGAAATGAGGAATGTATAGACTTACTCAGTTCAGTTCAGAATGTAGGTAATAATCAATGTATAGACTTAACAGTCGCCTTGGCTGTACAGACTTGGTCACAAACTGATCAGTCGATTGTATAGACTTGCACAAACCAAAGTCTGTACAGACTTGAAATGAAAACCAATGTATAGACTTCGTGAGTGCCTAGAGGATGTACAGACTTAGTGACTATACAGACTTGGAAGGCTCAGCGAAGGATGTACAGACTTGGTCACAAACTGAACAGTCGGTTGTATAAACTTTGCCCAATGCTTGAGACGCTAACAGAGACGCTGGACTCTGTACAGACTTGAGCGATGTATGGGCTTAGCTTCGTGCAAGCTACAGTCCAATGTATGGACTTTGAAGTTCAACTGGTGAGTGTACAGACTTCACCAATGAGACGCTCACTGTACAGACTTGGCACCGACCAATGTATAGACTTGACAATGCTGAATGAACGAATGAGCAATGTATAGACATTGGGTGCCACAATGTGCAGACTTCACGATGTATGGACTTGAGAGTTCGTGTGAGCTGCACTGTATAGACTTTAACAAAATGCCTAAGACGCTGCATGAGACACAAGATAGACAGACAGTGTATAGACTTGCACTCTGGGGGATGTCGACCCATCTGAGATAGAGGTTGACCCACTACTGTCCAGACTACACAATGAAATGTATAGGCTATATGTTCATGCTGCAATGCACTGTGTAGACCTGTGAGTGTGTGCATAACAATATATAGACTCTGACTGCATTATATACACAGACAACCTGATAAAAATAATTTTATCAAAATAAGAACAGTTGCCAATCAATCAAAATAAGCTGTTGCCAATGAAGTAAAACTTATTGTCAACATCATCAACATAGAGGAGTCACAACAATCTCCCCCTTTTTGATGATGGCAACACCCTATTATATAGAATAGCAACAATCTGTTATGCAGATGCATTTTTGATGAAGGACATGATTTGTTATTCAGATTTGTCATGCAGATGCTATGAATGACATGCTGAGACATGAACACAACTCTCTGCTCACAAGATCTCCCCCTTTGCCATAGACATGATGCATACACTTCCCTGAAATGAATTCATCAAATAGACAATATATTCTCCCCCTTTGCCATCAACAAAGAGGAGGGAAAGAAGATGCAAGGGAAGGAACAAGAAGAATCAGCTGACTGGCATTCTTAGTAAGTAGTTCAGAAATTTAGCAGCTAAAGCACAGAACCTTCAGTCATATGAATTGAGAAACTGCTTAGAAAGTGAAGTTCTGGTTTAAAGGTTATACAAATGAGAGTTCATGCACTACAATCATTGGATAAGGTAACTGTGCATGATAAAACAGTAAACCAGAATCATATTTACATGAGAGATTCAGTTTCAGAATATCTTACTTTCATAGACTCAGTAGAATGTGCTGAGAGATACCAGGTCATGTATTGAAATTAAACAAATTGACATCCATGAAATATCTTTTGAAGGAACAGCATTTTTAATATTATTTCAGTTAGGGCATTCAGGTACCATAAGTCTTTTTACGTAAGGGTATACGCTTATCAAACGCCAATACCCCTAGATACTCAACAAGATAGACCATTTTGCCTATGATCAAACTCAATAGAACTGATTTACACCTTTTTGTGTGAGGGTACACGTTTATCAGATGCTAGTTACCCCCAGGTACTCAGTGAAACCAACCTACTGTTTTGATCATTTTATACAGAGATAGCTGATACACCTCATGACATGAGTGTTGTCCACTTCTTTGATGGATCACTCAGTTTCTCAGTAATTTACCAGTCATTGCTCTGCCAATGCTATTTTTCAATTAATTTTCAATGTTTTTCAATATCTTTCTTAGCTGTCCTTTATTTGTTTCAGAATGACTTGTTTAAAAGACAATACACATACTTAGTTTCTCTAGCATGATTTCAGATGAGTTTTCAGATTTTAGATATAATTAGCTTTGTCTGACATGAAATAAGATGAGGGTTGAGTGCTTTATCAATTTTCAGCATCCTTATTTACTGATTGTAGTCTTTCAACTCTAAAGATTATAAAATTTAAACCATTAAGTCAGTCTTTAAGCAATTAAAGTTCTTATGAGGGAAGAAGTCTATTTTCTATTGCTTAATATTAGAACTGACTAAAAGATTGTCATACTGTCAGACTCAATCATTCAGAGTCAAAGGATGAATGAACAGAGTCGACGCTGGGAGTTCAAGGCGTCCACGCATCAGTTGAAGAGGCAACAATATAAAACACTGAGATAATATCAGTGCGTCGACTCCACGCTATTGCAACGTCAACTCATAAGAATAAGAATCAGAGGCATTCACAGATGTAGTTCACTGCGTCAACGCCACAGTAGAGTAGCGTCGACACAGCAGTTCACCCTGAATTTCTGATAAGACTCCCCCTGTCTATATGCATGCAGTTTTGCAAATGAATACTGAACAAATGATTTTGAAGTTCATGCTTATTCAGACTGCACTATCATGCAATATAACCACCAGGGTTATGCAGAGAAATGTAGTGCAAAATAGTTCTATATGCATGTGATTTTAGACACATTCATGACTAAATGATATGCAGTGATGATCATGAGAAAACAATATGAGTGTCATGCATGATCATGAGTCTGTTGCACCATTCAACCTTCACAGAGTTTTATACAAGCTATCAGATGCAAGTCCAAATCAGAAATTTTATTCAAAACAGCTAAAAATTTTATTCATCATGCTGAAACTTACACAAGCCAAGTTCTCTTCTAAGAAATTTAAACTTTTCATTTCCAAGTGGCTTAGTAAAGATATCAGTAATTTGTTTATCTGTTTCAATGAAATTCAGTTCGATTTACTTTTTATTCACAACATCTCTAAGAAAATGGTGTTTTATCTTTATGTGTTTAGTCCTAGAATGATGAACATGATTTTTTAGCAAGGCATATGGCACTAGTATTATCACATAAAATTGGAATACATTCCAATTTTATCTGATAATCATCTAGTTGGTGCTTGATCCAAAGTACTTGGGCAGCACAATTACCAGCTGCAACATATTCAACCTCAGTTGTAGACAAGGCTACAGTGTGTTGCTTTTTAGATGCCCAAGATACTAGACAGCCACCAAGGAATTGACAATAGCCACTAGTGCTTTTTCTATCTACTCGACACCCAGCATAATCAGCATCAGTGTAAGCTAGAAGCTCTAACTCACACCTAGCAGGATACCATAATCCTAGCTCTTGGGTGCCTAGCAGATATCTAAAAATCCTTTTTACTGCTTTAAGATGAGTTTCTTTAGGACTGGTCTGAAACCTAGCACATAATCCAACAGCAAATTGAATATCAGGCCTAGATGCTGTTAAGTAGAGAAGGGATCCGATCATACCTCTGTATAGCTTTTGATCAACAGGTTTACCTTTAGTATCTTCATCCAAGCTTGTAGAGGTACCCATTGGAGCAGCTATCTCATTGAGGTTGTCGATCTTGTATTTCTTGAGTAGATCCCTAGTGTACTTGGACTGAGTGATAAACATTCCATCCTTTGTTTGTGTAACCTGCAGTCTAAGAAAAAATTTGAGCTCACCCATTGAGCTCATTTCAAACTCATTAGTCATTATTTTAGAAAATTCCTCACACAATTTGGGGTTAGTTGACCCAAAAACAATGTCATCCACATAAATTTGAACAATAAGAATGTCAGAGTGACTCACCTTTGTAAACAAAGTCTGATCAACTACTCCTCTAGTGAAATTTTGATCAGTAAGGAACTTGCTCAACCTGTCATACCAAGCTCTGGGAGCTTGCTTAAGACCATAGCGAGCTTTATTTAATTTGTAAGCATGATTAGGGAAATCTAGACATTCAAACCCAAGGGGCTATCTTACATAGACATCCTCACTAATTTCCCCATTCAAGAAAGCAGATTTTACATCCATCTGCAGGAGGATTATTCCTAGGGAGCATGCATAAGCCAATAAAATCCTAACAGCTTCTAATCTGGCTACATGGGCAAATGACTCTTCAAAGTCAATACCAAACTCCTGGTTATACCCCTGAGCAACAAGTCTGGCTTTATTTTTAACAATATTCCCTAATTCATCAGATTTATTCCTGAATACTCACTTAGTCCCTATGACTGTTCCATGACCAGGAGGTGGGACCAAGTGCCACACCTTGTTCCTGTCGAACTGATTAAGCTCCTCATGCATGGCATTAGTCCAATGCACATCCTTGAGGGCACAGTCAATGGACTTGGGTTCAATTTGAGAGACAAGAGCATATGTATTCAATTCATCCTGAATTCTAAAGTGACCTCTTGTCCTAGGGGGGTCATTCAGATTGCCAATGACATTATTCACAGGGTGATCTTTACGATATCTAATATTAACAATCTGAGTTTCAGGAATTTCACTTACCTCCCCCTGAACTTCAGGTTCTTCTTCATTCTGCTCCTCTTTTTCTTCCTCACCATCAGACTGGTCTGCAGAGTTATCATCTTTTAAAATGTTCCCATCTTCATTCCTGCAATGACCATGGTTAGTTTCCATCAAGGATTCATCAAAGATAATGTGTGGAGATTCTTCAACAATTTTTGAGTTTAAGTTGAACACTCTATAAGCTCGGGTGTTTTCAGAATAACCAAGAAAAATTCCTGGTTCACATTTTGGCTCAAATTTATCAAGGTCCCTCTTATCATTTATATGTATAAAATATTTACAACCAAAGACCTTGAAATGGGCAATTGAAAGTTTCTTACCTTTCAAAATCTCATAGGGGGTTTTCTGGGTAGAAGGTCTTACCATTGCCCTGTTAATTACATAACAGGCTGTGTTGACTTCTTCAGCCCAGAATTTTCTTTGCAGTTCACCTTCAACTAGAAGTGTTCGGCCCATCTCCACTAAGTTCTATTCCTCCTCTCGACAACACCATTCTGCTCAGGTGTCCTGGGTGAGGAGAACTAATGATGAATCCCACAAGACCCGCAAAATTCTTCAAAGTGTGAGTTTTCAAACTCACCTCCATGATCAGTCAAAATATTTTCAATTTTTTGATTTATTCTAATACAGAACTCCTGAAATTCTGAAAATGCATCATTCTTGTGTGACAGAAAATATACCCAAGTATACCTAGAAAAATCATCTACTAAGACAAACCCATACCTCTTCCCTGATAAACTGACAGACCTGGTTGGCCAAAATAGGTCCATGTGTATCAGTTCATAAGGTTTAGTGGATAGGTTTTCTGTCCTAGATTTGAATGATTTTCTAGTCAACTTGGACTGAATGCATGCATTACAAAATTTATTGTCCTTTTTAAAAGAGACTTCAAGGAGTCCTCTAACCATGCTATGCTTGTTTAGTTTATGCAAAACAGTATAACTCGCATGGCCTAACCTACGATGCCATAAAAATGCTAAATCTTCTTTACTGGCAGTAAGACATAGGTTAGAATGCTGAATATCATCTAAATCTATCATGTATATGTTATTTATTCTTTTTCCAGAAAATTTGACAATTTCAGAATCAGGTTCAAAAACCTTGCAGCATTGAGAATCAAATAAGACTTTATGTCCTTTATCACACAACTGGCTGATACTGAGTAAATTATAAGCTAACCCTTCAACCAGCATAACATCATCAATGCAGCAGGTAGAACACTTACCTACCTTACCTGATCCAATGATCCTACCCTTTGTGTTGCTTCCAAAGGTGACAAAGCCTCCTAACTTCTCAGTCAGCATGCAGAACTTGGCCTTATCTCCTATCATATGCCTGGAGCAGCCACTATCCAAGTACCACAAGTTGCTCTTGGCTGCCAGGCATACCTTCACACACAATTAGGGTAAAAAGTTTGGAACCCAAGTCTGTTTGGGCTCCAATGCAGATGAACTGCAAGTAAAGGAAGAAAGCATGGCTTTGGGAATCCACATTTGTTTAAAAGAACTTTGTTCAGTGGATTTTGCAGATTTCCTTCTGTTATTCTTTCTCTTATTTTTGTTGTTTTTCTTTTTATTTGCACCAACAGAGTTATTCACAGAATTGTTGTTGTTGTGCCAATGCTTCGGCCAGGTTGCATTCATAAAGTTTTGGTCAAGGTGATATTTGGGCTGGCTGAAAGATTGGAAGTTTCTAGTTGTTCGACTACCGTACCCATTACCCCAATTTCTGACATAGGGTCTGTAAAATTGTGTAGGTTGATGAACGTACCCTGTATGCATCCCTTGAGTTCTAGTCCACCCAAACCCATTAGGATAGATTGACTGTGTGGGGTAGTAGGACTGGACTCTAGGTGGATTGAATTTGTTGGGCTGACTCCTGAAAACATTTTGTCTTCCTTGCACCCTTGACCCTGCTAACCTGTTCATAGGTTTTTGTTGGGTCTTTTTCTGTGATGGTGGTGGTGAAGACTTTTTGGGATTGACATGGGATTTGTTTACCTGAGCAGGATGACCCCTAGCCTTGGATTGAGCACTAGAGCTAGGTTTGGAAGTGCCAATTATACTAGGCTCACCAACTTTCTGTTTGCCCTTCTCCTCTGCATTGGGCTTTTTCAGATTCACATTTGTTTTCACAGCATTATTAGAATTCATATTAATCAGAGGTCCTTTCTCCTTTTGTGCAACAAAGGAAATAGTTTTCATTCCAAAGCTCTTAGTTGCACTAGAGTTGAATCCTAGACCCTCTCTCCTTAAATTAACCTTTGACCCTAATAATGCATCTAAATTTTCAGATCCTTGAGTCATTTTCTCAATGGTTTTCAACTTATCCTCATTGTCTTTCTGAATTTCATCAATAGACTTTTTCAATTCATTATTTACATTGAGGATAGCTTCATATTTTTCAGAAGTAATTTTTATCTCACTTTCATAATTCTGAATTTTCAATTTCCATGCATCAATTTCATTGTCTAATCTCACATTTTCTTCCTTAGAGATTTTTAGTTCTTTCTTAATTTCTTCAAATTCAGAACATGTGAGTTTCACCTTACTGTTCTCATTCTCTAAGCATGCAATTTTATCAGACAATGAAGTATCATTTTGCATGATGTTAATTTTTCTTCGTAGATGCCTATTTTCTTTTCTGACATCATCTACTCTATCAGCAAGTTCATTATAAGCATTCATCCAATCAGTAATAGTAAAGTTTTCAAAACGAGAGGATACCTCATCAGATTCTTTCTCTCTATCTTCTGAGCTGGTTGCCATGAGACAGATTGGCTTCTCAGCTTCAACTTCACTGTCCGAAGTGTTGCTCAAGGATCCCTCGTCCTCATCACTCCAGGTACTCACCATAGCTTTCCCTCTTGTGTTCTTTTTCTTGGGCTTGTCCTTGAGGTTCTGATTTGTCGGACATTCAGCTTTAAAGTGACCAGCCTTCCTGCATTGATAGCAAACATTAGTCTCAGCTTTCTTTACAGGGTTTGATTTGTACCTTGTGTCTCGGTGGCCACCACAGGGATTTCTTCGGCTGAAGCTTCTTCCTTCTTTCTTGAGAAAATGCCGGAATTCCCTAGTAATCATAGCAATATCATCATTTGCCATTTCTTCTTCAGACAAGCTCTCTTCAATTGATGATCCGTTGGGGCTGGATCGACTGGATTTGCTAGCACCAGCCTTCAGAGCTATTGGCTTCCTCTTTCTATCAGCCTCCTCTATCTTCGGCAGATTCATCTCATATGCCATTAGAGATCCGATAAGCTCATCTGCCCTTGTATTGTGCAGATCTCTTGACTCTTCCATAACAGTGGCCTTGGTGTGCCAAATTGGAGTCAAGGATCGCAAGATCTTTCTGACTATATCATACTCAGAATACTTCTTCCCAAAACCTCTGAGACTATTCATGATAATAGTCAATCGAGTATACATTTCTTTGATTGTCTCATTTGGCTTCATCTTGAAGGCCTCGTATTCTGAAACCAGTAGATTAGTCTTGGTCTCTCTAACTTGTGAAGCCCCCTCGTAGATAACTTCAAGTGCATCCCACATTTCCTTCGCTGAAGAGCAGGCAGATACTCGTGAGAACTCGGTGGGATGCAGAGAACACTGGATTGCATTGATTGCACTCCAGTTGAGCGTGGACCTTCTAATTTCCTCCTTGGTCCATACATCTTCATTAGGGGATAGCTCGAAAGGTCCCTTGCTAACTACCTTCCAGATCTCATAATCTTTAGCCCTCAAAAAAACCTGCATACGGTTCTTCCAGTATGCGTAGTTGGATCCATCGAAGTACGGGGGCTTGGATGTAGAGTGTCCTTCAGCTATCATCCCTCTTCCGTCCATCTGTACCTTCCTCTTCGGGCTGTAAGTCCCTGCAGAAGAGTTAGGCTCTGATACCAAATGTTGAAATTAGATGGAAGGCTCTTTCACCACAGAATGTGGATCTAGAGGGGGGGTGAATAGATCAGCTGGCCAATAAAAAATTATGCCAAGATTCATATGCGGAATTAAAAGAACACTGATCAAACACAGTCAATGCACCAGATAAAAGAGATAAGATCTGCTAGACAGACAAGCAACCACACGAGAGGCGCAAAGAATTTTAGGTGGTTCAGTCAATCCGACCTACGTCCACCCCACATTCAACTCGAATGTGGATTACTGCTGATACACAGCTTCAATCTGCTGGGCACTACAGCTTGCCAACAACGGCTGGGGCTTACAGCTTATCCCGATCAGAGGAACCTCCTCTGCAACAGCTGAGCTTCACATCTTGCTCTGCTGGGCTCTACAGCTTAGCCGACCAGAGGTAACACCTCTGCACACCGCTGCCTCACAGCTTGACACCACTGACTAACAGCTTGATCGAACAAGAGTTTTCAAAAGAAAAATAACAAAGACTGAAAAGCAAGAAATGCAGAATCGAATGGAATGAAAACCAAAACGACTGTAGCTCAAATTGAGCAATATCAGCTCTGGTATCTGAACCAAGAGACTGATTCACAAGCTCTCATATAACTCTCACAAACTCATCTCTCTCACTTTCTTCTTCTCTCCTTTTCTTCTTCATTGCTTTTCTTCTCTTTGGATCTCGGTGGCTCTCTGCTGCCTCAGGTTTGTCTCACTGTATAGACTTGCCACTGGTCGATCAGCCTTCAACAGAAGATGAAGACTTCTATATATATCAGCAGCAGATTGGATAAGGGCGCGTGGCTTCCACGTTTTCCCGCCCAAGGAATTCGCCAGATCCGAGGTGCTTTCATCCACGTGGCAGTATCTGGTCACCTCGTCCTCCTGGGATCATGAGCCATGTCAGTAATCTCAGTAACGAATCCCTGTCAGACAGAGTATCGGATTATCAGGTTAAGTGAAGAACTCTGTACAGACTTTGTAAGATGAGATGCCTTGTGTAGACTTCATGATGTATAGACTTTGTGAAACGTGAATGCAATGTATAGACTTCAGTGTATAGACTATGTGAAGGCGAGTGCACTGTACAGACTCCATGAGACTCTAATGAAGACAGACGATGTATAGACTTCAGGACTGATGCACGATGTACAGACTTCATGAGACTCTAATGAAGACAGACGATGTATAGACTTCAGGACTGATGTACGATGCAGACTCGTCCAATGTATACACTTGCTCGTTGTTCAGTCTTCACGAATGATGTACAGACTTCCAATGTGTAGACTTTGGAAAGGCTACGTCGGTAAAGCAACCAATGTACATACTTACTGAACTGAGCGTAGGTAAAAGAAATGAGGAATGTATAGACTTACTCAGTTTAGTTCAGAACGTAGGTAATAATCAATGTATAGACTTAACAGTCGCCTTGGCTGTACGGACTTGGTCACAAACTGATCAGTCGGTTGTATAGACTTGCACAAACCAAAGTCTGTACAGACTTGAAATGAAAACCAATGTATAGACTTCGTGAGCGCCTAGAGGATGTACAGACTTAGTGACTGTACAGACTTGGAAGGCTCAACGAAGGATGTACAGACTTGGTCACAAACTGAACAGTCGGTTGTATAAACTTTGCCCAATGCCTGAGACGCTAACAGAGACGCTGGACTCTGTATAGACTTGAGCGATGTATGGGCTTAGCTTCGTGCAAGCTACAGTCCAATGTATGGACTTTGAAGTTCAACTGGTGAGTGTACAGACTTCACCAATGAGACGCTCACTGTACAGACTTGGCACCGACCAATGTATAGACTTGACAATGCTGAATGAACGAATGAGCAATGTATAGACATTGGGTGCCGCAATGTGCAGACTTCACGATGTATGGACTTGAGAGTTCGTGTGAGCGGCACTGTATAGACTTTAACAAAATGCCTAAGACGCTGCATGAGACACAAGACAGACAGACAGTGTATAGACTTGCACTCTGGGGGGTGTCGACCCATCTGAGAAGGAGGTCGACCCACTACTGTCCAGACTACACAATGAAATGTATAGGCTGTATGTTCATGCTGCAATGCACTGTGTAGACCTGTGAGTGTGTGCATAACAATATATAGACTCTGACTGCATTATATACACAGACAACCTGATAAAAACAATTTCATCAAAATAAGAATAGTTGCCAGTCAATCAAAACAAGCTGTTGCCAATGAAGTAAAACTTATTGTCAACATCATCAACACAGAGGAGTCACAACACGGCCCAAGGATGTCGATCCCCCACCGAGCGAAAGGATAAGGTTGGGCTAGGGTGACGAGCTCCGTTGCCGACTGATGGACCAAGTGATCAAATTGCGGGCATCGGTCACACTATTGTACGTAGGTTGAGTAGTCGCGCCGCAGAGTGGGCCACCAGTAACCCTGCCGAAGCAAGATTCTGGCGAGTGACCTTCCTCCCAGATGTGCTCCATACAGGCCTTCGTGAACCTCTTGGATCGCTCGGTTGGCTTCGTTAGCACTGATGCACTTCAGGAGGGGACCGGAGAAGGATCTGCGGTATAAAGTGCCGTCCAGAATGATGAATCGTCGAGCTTGGTACTTCAATCTCTGGGCTTCCCGAGGGTCGGGAGGCTCCTGAGAGTCTTGGAGCCACGACAGATAGGGGGTACGCCAGTCACTTGGGGAGGCTGAGTCAACAACCATGAGCTCTGAATCAATGCTCGGTCGCTCTAGCTCTTCGAGAAGGACCGATCGAGTACCTTCGGGGTCAAGAGAGGAGGCCAGCCGAGAGAGGGCGTCCGCTCGGGAGTTTTCCTCCCGAGCTATTCGGACTACCTCAAAACTCTTGAACTGTTGTGCCACGGTTCTGACCAGCTAGAGGTATTTGACCATCGGTGCTTCCCGAGCTTCGTATTCACCGTTGACCTGGCTAGCGACCAGTTGGGAGTCAGTGTGAATTCTGACTTGCTCAGCCCCCAACCGCTGGGCCATGCGGGCTCCCGAGATAAGGGCTTCATCCTCGGAGGCGTTGTTGGATGCCTGGAAGTTGAACTTCAAGGCATATTGCAGCTCTGCTCCTTCGGGGGACTTCAGGAGGATCCCAGCGCCGCTCCCGACCGAGTTGGAGGATCCGTCGACGAATAATTCCCAGGTTGGCCCAGGTACGGATGGAGATTTTTCTTCGGCCGGGATGGTCCTCTCGGTGATGAAGTCGGCGAGCACCTGTCCTTTGATAGCCGAGCGGTGCCGGTATGATATATCGTAGGCCTCGAGCATGATGGCCCACTTGACGAGGCATGCCGAGGCTTCAGGGTGGGCGAGGATCCTCTTCAGTGGTTCGCCGGTTAGTACGATGATGGAGTGCCCTTGGAAATTGGGTCAATGGCGCTTGGCCGAGGTAACCAACGCTAGCACGAGTTTCTCGGTTGCAGGGGTACCTTCTTTCAGCCTCGTTGAGCACCTTGCTAGTGTAGTAGACCGGTCTCTTGACTCCCGAGTCATTTCTGACCAGGACCGAGCTAACTGTGGATGGAGTTGCCGAGAGGTAGAGATGCAAGGCTTCACCAGGGATAGGCTTGGACAGCACCGGGGGCGAAGTCAGGAACTCCTTAAGCTCGGTGAACGCTCTTTGGCATTCCTCGTCCCATGCGAACGTAGCAGATGCCATTTTGGGCCCCCTCAACAGTTTGAAGAAGGGTAGGCATCGTTCGGCCGCACGGGACAGGAATCTGCTGAGCGCAGCAATGCGCCCGGTTAGACATTGAACGTCCTTGGTGCAGGTGGGTGGGCGCATATCTAGGATGGCCTGGACCTTGTCGGGGTTGGCCTCAATCCCACGCTGGGTGACTAAGAAGCCCAGGAATTTCCCAGACCTTACTCCAAAGGCACACTTGGTGGGGTTGAGCTTCATATTGTACCTCAGGAGGGTGTCGAAGGTCTCTGCTAGGTCGGCGAAGTGGTCCTCGGCCCTGGGGGTCTTGACGAGCATGTCGTCAATATAGGCCTCGACGTTCCGGCCGAGCTGTCCTTCGATCATATGATTGACCAGCCTCTGGTACGTGGCTCCAGCGTTCTTCAACCCGAAAGGCATCCAGGTGTAGCAGTATACGCCAAAGTCGGTGTTGAAGGCGGTCTTCTCGATGTCTTCTAGATCCATTCTGTAAGACCCCAGAACTTTTATAAAATTTTAGAATATTTAATTATTTTCTATAATTTATAAAGGCCTAAATAAATTGATAAATAGAATATTAGATCAATAAGTCATTATAAGGCCTAATTAGGTTGAATAATTAACCTAGCCTATTTAAATATAATCCAAAAGGTTAATGGACCAAGCCCATTAAGTTTGGCCCATATTCTAGAAGGTTAATTGACTTATTAACGTATTTTAAAGATAAATACTATTTTTATAGATAATTATAAAGGATAAACGAACAAGAGAGTTTTATTTAATTGAAACTCTATATACGCTTGGTGTAATGGTCTATCGGGCGACCGCTATAAGCATGTAACGCACATAGGCTGATGCGTTACACTCTGACAGTCCCGTGAAAGAAAGAACGAGCAAAAAGATTAGAACTTTGGGATCTTATCTACAAGAGATCGACTTGGGAGAACTTATAACATTACTAAGGACTCTTAGGGATTAGGTTCTGGCAAATTAAGGACTCTAGAATCGATCTAATCTTCAAAACCCTATAAATAGGACCTAGTTCTAACTGAGCGACCCTTACTTTTGGCTCGTGAAGAATCAAAGTAAGGAGATATAATTTCAGGTAAGTTCTTTAGAAGATTTTGTTTAGTATACTTTAGACTAATAGTTCTCCAAATTTCGTGCTAGGAGATCAAGCAACCAAGGAGATTGAAGCTTCCAAAGTTGCTGGTTCGACCATAGTAACCCAGGAATCAGAGCTAAAGGCCACTGAAGATCAGGGAATTAGGACGTCTAAACAAGGTAATTAGAGTTCAGTTATTTAGAACTTTTTGATCACCTTAGTTTCATCTTCTTACCCTCAAAATTTCACGTCCTTAGGTCAAGAGGCTGAGGAGCTAGGGCAGCGTGAAGTTGCTGAAAAGTCACAAAAAGAGAGAAACTAGGGCGGTCCTTAAAAGCTCAAATTAGAAGTTTAAAGCCTAGTTGAGCGGTAGGTTATCTCATGATTGGCAAGAACATCATGATAGGAGTAAAAGCCCTCTGATTATGCATCTAGATGACCTTTTACTTCATTTTGTCATGATTGGGGTAGATAAATCTTTTCAAAACATAACATGGTTTCAAATCATAGTCTTTTTATTTCATTACACTGTTAGCAGGGACTCTGACGCATCATACTAGGACCGTCAGACGACTGTAACGGTCTTACGATAAGCCGTCACAACCCCTGTTGTATTTAAAGTTTCTCAGTTATCTCTGACGCACCATAAAAGGAGCGTTACAATACTGTAACGGTCCTACGATAAACCATCACAGCCCTGTGACGCGCCTATACTAGACCGTCAGAGTGAGGTTTACTGTCAAACCGAGATAGGACAGAGGACAACCAAACTTACTTATGAATAAGCCTAGTAATCTAAGTTTTAACCTTATTTTCATGACTCTGAGTTTCTTAATTGATTCATGATAGGAAATTATATGATTAAAGCATTTTGAGTTATTTTAAGTTATGCTAATTTCATTGGCTAAACTCTATAGTTTTGTATTCTAAATCATGATTTTCCAATGTTAAATTGACGGGATTTTATCTTGGTTTCACATTGTTACACATTCTTTTCTAGCTATAGAGTCATTTCTCTAAGTACATGGCGTATATTCTGGTATATGGCCATTAGTTTACACTTTACACTATAGGAGCACTATTCTTGGACATGAGGACCTCTCTATTGGATATTCTTTCCAATGGACTAGGAAATCTTGTTTCAAGGCCTCTGTAATTCTCCGCGAGCCTGGGATTCCCACTAGGACACCGAGTTGGTTGTACCATTAATACCCAAGTGATTTGAATACACTATTGAGGTTTCTGGTTATCAGTAGTGTAACGGACCTATATTGGACCATCAGGCATATGTTACGGCCCAATATACAACCATCACAGTTAACTGAGTCCAATTACTGTTTCTGGATTTAGTCGTTCTAACACATCAACGCTAGACCGTCACATCATGTAACGGCTCAGTACACGACCGTCACAAGGCTTAAATATGTTAACCCAAGGTTTGATCCAAGGGTTGATATTCCAAGATTTCTAGATAGACTCTTGATGATCTAGAACTTATCATATTGATCAAGAAACCTAATATAATGAATGAAAGATAAAGAATGTATCGTTATGCTGCCGATTTATTTCCATAAGTATAACATAGTATAAGTCACTCTTAATTTCTCATGATTCTTATTGAAGCATTCATTTATTAAATTATTGTTATCAAAAGCTTGTTGGAATTATCCATTCTTGGCCTTACTTTATTGTTACATGCTTGGAAAAGCTTGATTTATACTTGAAGATGCGATCGAGCACTGATTGTGTTCAAGGACTCTATGCTAGTCCCCTCGGCTAATTGTCGGAAACATACTATTATAAACCATGGGATATGATGCTACTGGCGTCGCATTGCGCTATGAGTACTTTCTTTATAAATAAGTGAAAATTCACGGCACGATATGACATTCTTGTACATGACTTTCATGCTTGATATTCCACAGAAATTCACGGAGTACTTGCTCATAAGCAAAAGATACTGGAGTGATGATTATGTGGCTTGCTAGTACATTCTAGTTACATTCTTGTTCATGAAAGGCCATATCATGTTCTTATAACATTCTTGATAGTTCATACTTGTTCTCATTCTGTCTTCATGATTATCGTGTTACTTTTATTTAATTGCATGATTGATCGCATTCGCATGATTTTACCTTATTTCTCTAGAGCTAAAATGATGTGACACAACCTTGGACTTAAGCAAGCAAGCACAATTCACAATCAAAATGGACCGATATTGGCGACCACTCACCCGACGCTCACCCAAGTCCCGGGGTAACTTGGCAATACCAAGTGGAGGATGTGAGGGCTGGGCCCTTGCTGGTAGAGGGCCAGCAAGGCCAAGGTTATTCCCCAAGAGTAAGGCAGCCCAATTCAATGGAGCCGACGTCATGCCGAGGGCACGGGTTGCACACTCTCTTCCACGATGGTCACTCGAAGCAATGGGGCTTGAGGATCGAGCGCTCACTCTCACGGAGCGGAGTTTATAAGCTAATATTGAAAGAACAAGTACTAAAGAGAGCTAAGGCTGGAGCACTTACTCGACCGGTTTGAAGAAACCGATCCCGCTCGGAGACGTGGGCGAGCGGGGAAGCGTGGGTTCCCCACATGCCGCGCCGGAGTAGCTTGACATGTTTATGATCTTACAACACTACACCCCATTCAAGCGGGGGGGATCTTGGGGATGGGAAGCCAAAGATTACAGCCAAACACTACCTCCCACAGGGAGGGGTGGTAAGCCGGCTAGGCGGGGAGGGGAAAAACTAAAATTGAAGTCGAACGGTTGGATGATGCCGGTTCTGCCCGCTCTCTGTGACTGAGGATAGACAGTTGAAGTTGTTGACGCTGCAGCCACTCCCAAATTTTGTTGGTGATGAGACCAGCTGGAGAGTCTTCGTAGGTGACCCAGGAAGTCGTGCAAATATTTTTGGAATTTCTGGAAGTCAGTGCTGGTCGGGGAAGAGGCACGAACAGGGACGCAGATCTCTGGTTCTTACTACAACAGGACCTCAACAGCAAGAAGATGAAATCACTACGGGCACTACAAAGCTCTGATTCAGGAGTGGCCAGAGTCGTCGGCTTTGTTGTCGAGTCCTCTTCGAGCGGAGACCCACTGGGGCACCAGATGATGTCGGAGTAGACGGGGACAGTCCGAACAGCTCTTGGGTGCCAGTTCAGTCCCAGAGTGGACAAAACAGCGCACTCGGGGGAGAAAATTGAGAAATCATAGCTCCGGATGCCGAACGGGATGCCGCTTCTTGGAGATGGAAGGCGACTTGTTGTAGAAGCTCTCGGCCAAGTGGTGCCTCAAGAAGAAGAGGGATGTAGCCGTGGGAACTTCTGGAAGTTGCCTCAGGTTGCTGATCGGATCTGTCTTGCGTAGTCGGAGAAGAACGGCTCCCCCGGGCGACCACGAGCTCAAAAAGGGATGGGACCACCACTGTTGCGAAGAGGACGGAGAGACGCTTCCAACGGTACCTCTTGGCACTCCAGGGACAATAGGATGAAGTCACGGCTGGCTCTGCAAGCTGCTGGTACTCTACTGCATGCGACCTGAGAATTGCAGGTGGTGAAAGGTGGTGGGGGAATGGGGTAGAAGGGATGGGAAATGGGGTGGATGGGTGTGGGGGCAACCCCTGGCTGTGAGGGGGTCTGGGAGGGGGTGTTCCAAGGTGTGGGAGGGGGAGAATGAGGTCTGGAAGGTGGTGTTTGTAGTGAGTGAGAGAGGAGCTGCGAATTTGGTTGGAAGGGAGAGAGGGAAAGGGTATTTGAAAATGGGTTTAAGGGTGGGATTAATTTCTGGTCTTGGGGATGGGAAGGGGTGTGTGGGGAAGGTGAAGGGGAAGCTTGGGGAGTGGGAATTCTCCCTTGGGAGATGAGAGGGTGCTTGGGGAAGGGGAGTGGGTGGTTGGTGGTTGGAGGGTGGAGTGGGGAGTGGTGGAATCTCCCTTGGGGCTGGGGTGGAGTTAAGGTGGGGTGGTGGGGAGTTGGGGATGGGTTATTGGAAGGGGGGAAGAGAGAGAAAGGTGGTTGGGAGGGGAGGAGAGAAAAAGGGGGCATGTTTTAGAGAGAGAAAGTGGAGGAGAGAGAAAATGACTTCCTAGAGAGAGAGGTAGAGAGAGAGGGGGGGATAGGGGCTTCTCACCCACTCAATTGGCTTCTCACCAAAAGAAAAAGATTTAAGTTGGACACTAGAAAATTCAAATATTCATTCATTCATTCATTAACTTCAAATGGGGGGGAATGAGGTCCTATATATAGGTAACCCACATTTTACAAAAAGTCCCTGACTCTTGCTACAACGACAAATAACCAAGGGATAGGGGGCGCCCATAGGCCTAGCCCATAGAATTGGGCCCAATAATAAAACTAATCAACCCTATGACACTTAACTTAGGTAGATGACTCATTAACCTAGGTACATGACTCAAATAAAAGAAAAATTACAATGATATGACTCAAATAAAAAATGAGGAAATACAACATATGACTCAAGATAAATGACTCGACCATGTCGGATGCTTCCGGGGCGAGGAGACGATCCGTGAGTGTGGGCATGGGAGGTGATGTCCCCATCATACTCCCGGAGTGCGGAGAACTCGACTCCGTCGTGTAAGAGTCCTTCCCTCCTCAGAGGGTGTAGAAGTGGTACCACCCACAAGTCTTCCGAAGGAGACCGATCCATCCACCCGACGCGATAGCGCTCATACACCTTGCTCTTGGTGGCAGTGACCTGTTCATCCAATATTTGCTCAATTCGCTCACGCTGGGCACTCCTGGCTAGTAGACTCTTCTCACGGGTGGGTGCTCTCTCAATGAGGGGAGTGGGCTCAATATCCTCACTAGGTACCACCGTGGGACCCTTATATGGCACTAGGTTGGCCACGTTGAATGTGGGGCTCACTCTGTACTCCTCGGGAAGATCTAACTCATAGGCATTAGTGCCAATGCACCTCAGAACCTGGAAGGGGCCAACCCCACGAGGCCTCCATTTGGAGATGGCTCCCGGGGAGAGCCTCTCAGACCTCACCATCACAAAGTCACGCACGTGGAATTCTTGGTGACACCGAGGGGAGTCAGCCTGCCTTTTATAAATCTCATTTTCCTTGCTGATGTGCTTGCGAAGGTTTTCATGTAATTTTGTGAAGGCGGACATTCTAGGGGTGATGGGTGGACCTGGGCAACAAAAAGTAGACCAATCATGCTTTAACGCTAAGAAGATTTTGATGGAACGGGGAGGATCGGGGCATCCATAGGTGATCCGGTCATGTATGGGGGTGACAAATGCTGGGGGACCTGGGCATCCATGAATACTCCTATCATGCCTACGACCCATGAAGAATGAAGGAGGACCATTACACCCGAATATGGACCACTCTTGTTTCCTACTTGACATGTGGGTGATGTGAATGAATGGACCCAACATAGTGTTCATGTCAAGTGGTGTGGTAAGCCTATACACATGCATGCTTATCCCAAAGGTGACTTCCATGTGCATAGATGTGGTACGACCTCTGAACTTCCATGTGAAAGGGTCGAAGGGATCTAGGAGGGTGGATATGGGGTGGGGCATTTTCTCAATCTCTAGGTGGGTGTTGCCTAAGGTCATGGCTCCTTTGGTGTTACATGGGTTATAGATGAAGTGAGCTTGGCCCAACATGGTGGGTGAGGGTAGGAACGGGTCGGTGAATAAGGTGGTTGTGTCACATGGGTTCCACGGTTCCCATTGGAAGGGATCAAAGGGATCATGAAAAGGTTTACCAAGGGGGAGGGGCCTTATGTCCTCAAGATCCTCAAATGGTGGTGGGTCATCCTCCTCTAATGAAACAATTAGACTGAAGTTCTTGGTGGGTGGGTCGGCCATGAGGGGAGGGTTTGGCTTTCTACCCGATATAAGAAGCTCCAAATTGAGGAGAATGTTGGGCTCATCGGGTGTGGGGAGGAATAGAAGGAGATCACTAGTGTAGCAACCAATGGTGTATACCGAGGTGATGGACCCGACACATAGGTGTAGGAGGTCAAGACTCCGTTGTTGGTTGTCTATTGTGGTCAACATGCTCGTAAGCTCCATTTGCCAAGCTAAGCCTTTAAGAAGATCCCCTAAGGTTTCCACTTGGTAAGATGATTGGATAGTGGTGTGATAGGAGAAGAAGGGCACTATGGGAAGGTTTTGCTCCATGGGAGAGAAATCGTGGGCTGTGATCTCTCTTATTGGGCTCTCCTTTAGCCAACTAATAAGGGGTTCTCCTAAGATAAGCTCGGCTCCAACTAGAGAGGGTGGTGTAAGGTGAAGGTCACCATGTGAGGTTTCTTCTTCCACTTGGATATGGGTGGTCTCCGTGGTGGGGATAGGGTCCGGAGTGTTCACCACTATGGGGTCGGGTATGGGTTTCTCCTCCAAGGAGGTGAGAGGGTCTTTTGGGGGTGGGGTGGTGATGGTTGGTGTATGGTGCACCCGGGGTGGAGGGTAAAGGGAAACTTGGTTTGAAATAGGGAGGGGAAGTAGTGGAGGCCTAGGACATGGGAGTTTTGGGGGAGGGAGTGGGAGATGGGTTGGTTGGGGTGGCTTGGGTTGGTCGGTCTTGGGGGGAGTGTCCCTTATAGGGGAAGATGGAGGGGTAGTGGTGGGGACCAAGGGGGCTTGGATAGTGAGGGTTGTGCAAGGGGGTTTTGGTTGGGGTGTGAGGACCCTCATGGGGTAAGGTGGGGAAATGGATGCTTGGATCATTTGGGTCTTAAGGGAGAGGATTTGGTGGTGAAGTGTAGTGATGATGGTTGAGAAGGAATTTGTTGAGAGTGGTGGGGGTGGAGGCCTAAGGGTGGTCTCAAGTTGGCCGGGTGGGGATGGAGGAGTGGTAGTGCACCTCGGGCTAGGGGTGTTTGAGTAGGATGGGTGAGAATATTTGGGGATGTAGATCTTCCTAAGTTCTACCTTCATCTCTTCCCATGAGTGAATAGGTTCTTATCTTTCAACCCTCCTTAAGCCCTCTATGTGCTCCCACTTACTCTTGGCTTGACCCCGAAGTCGTCCCTTGGCCTTGCTGTCACGCCCCGAGCGCGGAAGGAACCCGGGGAGAGAACGTGATGAGTTTCTATCAATCATGTCAATCAGAGCGAGTAAAATTTCTACATCATAACAGAGTGCGAAAAAAGACAGGAATTCTAAAACATAACCAAATACTGATACCATTGATAACGACTTAATCCTTTAAACAATGTCATGACTTGACAAGTCTAATCAGGCCCACGGTCTTTAAATATTACAAATTTGAAAATAATAAAAGTTCTGACGACAAGACTCCATGAACTAAAGACGACTTGACACGATAAGACGTAGTGGCATGACGCTTGCAGACTATACGCTCATCACTCTTGCTCCTGCCCATCCGAGTCTGAGTCAGGGTCCGTATTACCTGAAAAGTTTGAGGAAAAGAACTTGATGAGCGAACGCTCAGTAGGATTTATATCTCAAGAACTAGCAATTGGTTTAAGTAATTACCTTTTTCAAATGAAAAATGCAAGTCTAGCATGTCAATCATGTAAAATGAAACGCTATGGAATTGAACATGATAACGAGAGGAAATAACATGTACTGTTGATCTAAGATAGGGGATTTCAAGTATTCAAGATTGCAAGTATTTGAACGAGTACTAAGTATATCAATAAAGTCTTTCATGTCGTGAGATAATGGCTATTAGCAAGCAAGTACTTTGCCCATTCCGGGCCACGCAAGTCATGTCAAGTCAATCAAGTCAAGCACGCGAGAGAGAGATAGATAGATAGTGGAGATGTCGTAGATTCAAGCAAGCACTTCGGTGCAATGCCACACCGCGATCAATATAACTCCCATGGGCACAAGTACTTTCGGGTGCTCCTCCCAGGACCAGATCGGGCCCTATACGCGCAGGCATTGTTACATGTAATATCTAGACAACCACTTTAGTGATAGCCATGGAATTCCAAGAACAAACTCATGTAGGATATCAAGGTAGATTCGTGGATAGGTTCCACGGAATTCAAGGAAGAACATTAGATGGACAATGATAAAACCAACGAGAACCATGACATGTCGATAACCTGGGTAGAATCGGTACCTTAACTAGGTAGCCGTGATCACTTGAGTGGATGACTAAACTTGCCACCAATCAAGGTACATGAATCAAGCTGAGAGATTGACCCCATCTATAAGGGACTCAATCCATAACATTGCCTTAGTGAATATCATCATTCCACCGACTAGGATTATTCTCTCATGGACCAAGATGGCAACATGAGAGGGCTGTTTACCACATGACGTGGCGAATCAAAGGTACAAGGTGTTTAAGGTACAACCAGCTCAGTCTGCCTTGAGGAATCCAAGGCTACGAGGAGACTTACGGAGGTCCCAATGACTAACTTGCCGGTCCAAAGGAACGGAATGTCCAATGGAGGGCTTGTATGTCACCGAGAGTTGAAGGGGTAATCGATAAACGCCGAGAAACGTGGGACGATACTCACGGATTGGAGCATAGTGCCATATATATATATATATATATATATATATATATATATATATAAATCCATGGTTACAGGAAAATGCATGGAAAAATCAGAAGTCAGGAAATTGGCGCCTTAGCCAATGTCATCAATTCGTTAAGTAGCGCCTTCGTCAGGGCCGTTATTTCACAAATTGAAGACTCTGCAAGAGTCGCTAATTTAACAGTTATATATATATATCAAAATATATACTTTTATATATTGATTTCCAGTATTATCTAAAAGACGTCTGGTCATATGTCACGTTAAGAACATATAGCACCCTGGTAAGGGTCGCTATTTAATCAATTGAAGAGTCTGTAAGGGGCGTCAATTCTAATGTCAATATGTGAATCAAAATTTCGGGATTTACCAAAAGGCGACTTGGTAGCAGTCACCTTCCATGAAACTAGCACCCTTGACAGGGGCGTTACTTATAAGAGAAACGACATGGTGCAAGTCGTCATTTCTCATTTTTCCCAGATTTGCATTATGAACAGTGGCATTTTCCAACATAAAATTTTATGACAACAAGTACATGGATAGGTCAAGAAAAATAGCAGGGTTCCAAAAATATATTCATGCATTAAATCAGATAATTGGTTACATAGATATTAAAATTTTTTAACATGGGTAATTATTAAATCAAATGGAATTGACGACCGTTCTGATGGGCGTCAAAAAGAATTAGCGCCCTGATGAGGGTCGCTATTTACAAAAATTTTAGAAAACTTCACCGAAACACAACGATAACTATATGCATGATATACATATGGTTTAATGAGAAAAACCTACAATATAATCATGATTTATGGTTGTTTGGGCTACGAGACTTGAGATAACCTACCTTTTAGTGGATTGGAGGGTTTCGGACGAAGCATGGAGCTGTTCAGCTACTTAAGAAGCTTCAGAAAATGGCACTCTATTTTTCCTATACGAAATAGAGTGTCGCTTGTAAGGGTGCTTGGGTTGCAGGATGAAGAGATGAAGAAGAAGAAGAATTACCTCTTGGAATTGCTTGGACGATAAACAGGAAGAGGAAGAAAGGAAGAAGACTTTCACAAATCAGGAGGAAGTAGATGGAAGAAGATCTTCCACGGTCGACAGTAGCAGGAGGAAGAAGAGGATGATGATGGTTCCCCCGTTTACACGTCTACCAACAGGATGAAGAGGAAGAAGAACGCCTGGGCTCCTTCTTGCCGTCAGCAAGACCGTAGGAGGAAGATGAGTGCAGGATGAAGAAATCCCTCCTTCAATGGCTTCACGAACCACATGTCTCCTCGTTCGGCAACAGCAGCAGGATGGAGAGGGAAAACCACCGGTGCTTCGACGTGGGTGTGTTTTTATAGGGAACAGATCTTCTAACGTGGTAGTGAACGAACGAGGGTAGGTTCCGGGGGTTTCGAAAGCTACTAATGGGAAGGTTTTACGTGTGAAATTGGCAGGGTCTTAAACCTACCATGCATAGTCGCCTCCCTTCCGGTTAAACAGCCGCCTACTAAGTTTTGTACATGAAACCCTAAAACTGTTGCCACTGTTCGAGCATGCAGGTTGATTTGGGAGAGGCTCACGTGAGTTGGTTTATTGGTTTAGAAAAGGTCTTTGTGTATTTGGGTTGGGTCTCTCTCTATATATATATGTATATGGGCTTGGCCCATTTAAGTATATATACATCTCTATATATATATATATGGGTTTGAGTGATTCAAGCTTTTAAGATTTGTTTAAAACCTTTATGTCCATATTTACACAAGTGAGGCCCATTAGTATACCACTCGATTAAATTCTTTTTATTTTCACTAATTTCATTCTTTTATTCCCAGGGGTGCTACACCCTCCCCCACTTAGAAGAATTTGGTCCCCAAATTCAATTGCGTGAATGGAGACATGGAGGGTATAGAGTACTTACAGTTTAGATTAATTCCGGATATCTCCTTCGCATAGATTCCTCAGTTTCCCAGGTGGTTTCTTGCTCCAAGCATTTGTTCCATTGCACTTTTACCATGGGAATGGTCTTGTTCCTTAAGACTCGAACCTCTCGATCAAGAATCTTCATTGGTTTTTGTTCATAGGTGAGGTCCCTTTGAATCACTAAATTACTATGATCAATGACGTGGAAAGGGTCGTGCACATATTTCTTCAGCATGGAAATGTGGAACACATTGTGCACTTCCGACAATTGAGGAGGCAAAGCAAGACGATAGGCTACCTCACCAACTCTTTCCAATATTTCGAATGGACCAATGAATCTCGGTGTGAGCTTGCCTTTAACTCTGAACCTTCTTATTCCTCGACCGGGTGAGACCTTGAGGTAAACATGGTCTCCAACTTGGAACTCTAACTCCCTTCTTCTATTATCTGCATAAGACTTCTGCCTGGATTGTGCTACTTTGAGTCTCTCACGGATAAGTTCAACCTTCTCCGTTGTGTTTCTTACCATATCTGGCCCTAGAAGTTGCTTCTCGCCAACATCATCCTAGCATATAGGAGATCGGCAACTCCTACCGTACAAGGCTTCAAATGGAGCCATCTGTATACTGGCTTGATAGCTATTGTTGTATGCAAACTCGGCTAGGGGCAAATGATCATGCCAACCTCCGCCAAAGTCAATAATGCAAGCCCGTAACATGTCTTCAACTATTTGATTTGTTCTCTCGGTCTGACCATCGGTCTGGGGATGGAAAGCAGTACTGAAGTTGAGCTTCGTCCCCAAAGAGTGTTGTAGACCCTTCCAGAAATGAGAAGTGAAGCGAGGGTCTCGATCAGACACGATTGATGTTGGGACTCCATGCAATCTTACGATCTCCTTAATATACAATGCGGCCAAAACATCAATCGACCATCGACTTTTAATTGGCAAGAAATGCATCGACTTGGTCAGTCGATCGATGATTACCCAAATACCATCATGTCCGCCTCTAGATTTAGGCAATCCCATGATGAAATCCATACCAATACCTTCCCATTTCCATTTGAGAATATCAAGGGGGTGTAACTTTCCGGCGGGTCTTTGGTGTTCTGCTTTTACTTGTTGGCACGTGAGACAGCGAGATATAAAGTCCGCTACCTCCCTCTTCATGTTCGGCCACTAGAAAGTTCTTTTTTAGATCTTTGTACATCTTAGTTGCTCCAGGATGAATGGTATACCTAGAGCGGTGAGCTTCATCTAGAATTTTCCTTTTCAACTCAGGACAGTCCGGAACACATGTCCTTTCCTGAAACATTAGTCTTCCGTCAACTGCCAGCTTGAACTCAGTTCTTTGATCTAGCTTCTCCCTGATTTCAATCATTCCAGGATCTTCGTCTTGTAACTTCTTGATTTCGGATAGCAAGTCCGGATGCACACTCATGTGAGAGAGAGTAATACACCCGTCTTTCTGGTCCGTGCTTATATTTAATCTAGAGAATTCCTCTAATAGTTTCCATTCCTGTATCATACAGCTGGCTATAAGGGCTCTCGGCTTCCGACTCAAGGCATCAGCTACCGAATTCCCTTTACCGGGGTGATACTGAATAGTGAAATCAAAGTCTTTTAAATATTCCAGCCATCGACGTTGTCTCATGTTAAGCTCCTTATGAGAGAATAGATATTTGAGGCTCTTATGATCGGAGAATACTATGAATTGTTCTCTGTAGAGATAGTGTCTCCATATCTTTAGTGCAAATACTACCACGGCCAACTCCAAGTCATGCACCAGGTAGTTTTCTTCATGCTTCTTTAACTGCCTAGAAGAGTATGCAATAACTCTTCCCTGTTGCATTAATACACAACCGAGGCCAATACCGGAAGAATGGGTGTATACCTCGTACTTCTCTCCTTCAATAGGAAGGGCCAAGACTGGAGCAGTGGTCAGATGGTCCTTCAATGTTTGGAAGCTTTGTTCACATTCCTCATTCCACTCATATGGCACTTCCTTGCGGGTCAGCCTGGTGAGTGGTACTGCAATCTTCGAGAAGTTTTTAATAAAACGCCGGTAATAACTAGCAAGACAAAGGAAACTCCTGATTTCTGTTGCATTTGTCGGTTGTTCCCAGTTCTTTACTGCTTCGACCTTTGCGGGGTCCATTGAGATTCCATCCTTTGAAATTACGTGTCCTAAGAAGGACACTTCTTCCAGCCAAAACTCGCATTTGCTAAATTTAGCATATAATTGATTATCCCTCAATATCTGCAATGCTATCCTCAAATGCACTTCATGCTCCTCTTCAGACTTTGAATATATCCGGATATCATCGATAAAAACCACAATAAATTTGTCCAGATGTGGTCTAAAGATGCTATTCATAAGCTGCATAAAAGCTGCAGGGGCATTTGTTAGTCCAAAAGGCATAACAGTAAATTCATAATACCCGTACCTGCTTCAGAATGCAGTTTTGTGAATATCCTTGTTCTTGATCCTCAATTGGTGATAACCCGATCGAAGATCAATTTTTGAGAAATACTTTGCTCCAGAAATCTGATCGAAGAGTTCATCAATCCTCGGCAGCGGGTATTTATTCTTGATAGTGAGGTGGTTCAGCTGCCGATAATTGATGCACAGCCTCATCGATCCATCCTTCTTCTTAACGAACAACACTGGTGCTCCCCATGGGGAAGTACTCGGTCTGATAAATCCTTTCATCAATAGCTCCATAAGCTGCTCCTTCAATTCCTCCAATTCTGCGGGGGACATTCTGTATGGTGCTTTGGAAACAGGTCCGGCACCCGGAACAAGGTCTATAGTGAATGAGACTTCTCTCTCTGGTGGTAGACCAGGCAAGTCCTCAGGGAAAACATCGGGAAACTCCCGAACCACTTGAATGTCTTCTAGTCTAGCTACCTTAGCCTCTGTGGCAGTTACAAATGCTAAGAATGCCTCGCATCCTTTGTTGATAAGTTTATGGGCTCGAAGAGCAGAGATGACTGGTGATCTCTTCCGGGGAGTAACGTAAGTTAACTCCGGGAAATCCACAAAAGTTACTTTTCCATTTCGGCAGTCTACAGTTGCCCGATGGGTGGATAGCCAATCGGCCCCTAAAATTACATCATACTTCTTCAAGTCTAAGCATATTAAATCTGCAGGTAAGTGGTGGCCTTTAACTATAATCTTGCAGTTTGGGTAATGGAAAGTGACATCAGACTCGTTCCCTAACGGGGTAGAAATCACCAAGTTTATCCATTCAGGTTCCATAGAGAATGAAGCAGCAAATTTCTTTGAAACAAAAGAATGTGTGGCGCCAATGTCAAATAGTACTTGAGCAGATTTAGAGCAGACAGACAAAATACCTTCCACCAACCCACCCTCGGTTGGTTCCGTCTCTTGGAGAGCTTGTAAACGTCCTTGCTTCTTTGCCGGACGCTTCTCTTCCTTTGTCTCCGACTCACTTTGCTCGTTCATCATTGGGCAGTCGAGAATACGGTGTTCCTTACTCCCACAACGAAGGCATGCTCCGAGCCTTCTCCAGCATTGCGCAGCCTGATGACCCGGCTTGTCGCAATATTTACAATTCTCCTTTGGCGGTGCCGTGATGGAGAAAGGTTTGTTGTTGCCCTTCTTGAATTTCTTCTCTTTGGAGGGTTCGCCTCCATTATTGGTCCGCTTCTTGAAGGATGGTTTAAAAGTGTTGGGGCTTGTGACATTCTCCCTTTTATCCTTACCACGGATTTTGTCAGACAGTTCTGTGGCGTCTTCTAGCAACTGGGTATGACGCACCATCTCTGAGTACACTTAAATATCCTAGGGAGCGAGCTGGGTGATATACTGGGGTCGTAACCCATTCAAGAACCTTCTTGCCTTCATCTTTTCAGTGCATACTAAATGTGGTGCATATCTAGATAACTGGGAGAACTGGGCTTTGTAGTCGGCTACTGACAGGGATCGTTGCTTCAAGGCAGCAAATTCTGCGGCCTTTTTCTCCTGAACACGGTCGGAGAAATACTTGCTATTGAAGTGCTCGACAAATTCGACCCAAGTAACATGATCTTAGAGCAAGGTGGCCTCGACAGACTCCCACCAAGCACGGGCGTCCCGTTCTAGTTGGAACGTAGCCAGAAGCACCTTTTCACCATCCGCGCATTGCATGACGCGAAAGATTCGCTCGATCTCCTTTATCCAATTCTCCGCATCCTCGGGATTTGATGAACCTGAGAATCTCGGAGGGTTGAGATTTCTAAAGATCCGATGGAGGTCGCCAGCTACATGATGTGCCCCACCTTGAGCCACTTGTTGCAAGGCCTGGGTCAGGCCTTGAACAGTTCGTTGCATCTCACGCCATTGTGCACGTTCAGCAACCATAGTCCTACAAGGAGTTAACCTTAATTAGTTTCATGTTGAAATTTGTAGTCGGATGCCCTACAAGGACTTATACCCACGGCACTACCCATCCTCACAGTTTGGGGATAGACCTAGCCTTGGACTTGGGTTTCCTAGGAATTTGAAATCCTAGGCTCTGATACCACAAAAACTGTCACGCCCCGAGCGCGGAAGGAACCCGGGGAGAGAACGTGACGAGTTTATATCAATCATGTCAATCAGAGCGAGTAGAATTTCTACATCATAACAGAGTGCGAAAAAAGACAAGAATTCTAAAACATAACCAAATATTGATACCATTGATAACGACTTAATCCTTTAAACAACGTCATGACTTGACAAGTCTAATCAGGCCCACGGTCTTTAAATATTACAAATTTGAAAATAATAAAAGTTCTGACGACAAGACTCCATGAACTAAAGACGACTTGACACGATAAGGCGTAGTGGCATGACGC
The DNA here is from genome assembly GCA_022559845.1 of Amorphophallus konjac. NCBI lineage: Eukaryota > Viridiplantae > Streptophyta > Magnoliopsida > Alismatales > Araceae > Amorphophallus > Amorphophallus konjac. The sequence goes on along the minus strand of CM040119.1, from coordinate 269,667,186 downwards.
TTGCAGACTATACGCTCATCACTCTTGCTCCTGCCCATCCGAGTCCGAGTCAGGGTCCGTATTACCTGAAAAGTTTGGGGAAAAGAACTTGATGAGCGAACGCTCAGTAGGAATTATATCTCAAGAACTAGCAATTGGTTTAAGTAATTACCTTTTTCAAATGAAAAATGCAAGTCTAGCATGTCAATCATGTAAAATGAAACGCTACGGAATTGAACATGATAACGAGAGGAAATAACATGTACTGTTGATCCAAGATAGGGGATTTCAAGTATTCAAGATTGCAAGTATTTGAACGAGTACCAAGTATATCAATAAAGTCTTTCATGTCGTGAGATAATGGCTATTAGCAAGCAAGTACTTTGCCCATTTCGGGCCACGCAAGTCATGTCAAGTCAATCAAGTCAAGCACGCTAGAGAGAGATAGATAGTGGAGATGTCGTAGATTAAAGCAAGCACTTCGGTGCAATGCCACACCGCGATCAATATAACTCCTATGAGCACAGGTACTTTCGGGTGCTCCTCCCAAGACCAGATCGGGCCCTATACGCGCAGACATTGTTACATGTAATATCTAGACAACCACTTTAGTGATAGCCAATGGAATTCCAAGAACAAACTCATATAGGATATTCGTGGATAGGTTCCACGGAATTCAAGGAAGAACATTAGATGAACAGTGTCAAAACCAACGAGAACCATGACATGTCGATAACCTGGGTAGAATTTGGTACCTTAACTAGGTAGCCATGATAACTTGAGTGGATGACTAAACTTGTCACCAATCAAGGGACATGAATCAAGCTGAGAGATTGACCCCATCTATAAGGGACTCAATCCAAAACATCGCCTAGTGGAATATCATCATTCCACCGGCTAGGATTATTCTCTCATGGACCAATATAACAACATGAGAGGGCCGTTTTACCCCATGACGTGGTGAATCAAAAGGGTACAAGGTTTTTAAGGTACAACCAGCTCAATCGGCCTTGAGGGAATCCAAGGCTACGAGGAGACTTACGGAGGTCCCAATGACTAACTTGCCGGTCTAAAGGAACGGAATGTCCAATGGAGGGCTTGTATGTCACCGAGAGTTGAAGGGGTAATCGATAAAATGCCGAAAAAAACGTGGGACTATACTCACGGATTGGAGCATAGTGCCATATATATATATATATATATATATATATATATATATATATATAAATCCATGGTTACAGGAAAATGCATGGAAAAATCAGAAGTCAGGAAATTGGCGCCTTAGCCAATGTCATCAATTCGTTAAGTAGCGCTTTGGTCAGGGCCGTTATTTCACAAATTGAAGACTCTGCAAGAGTCGCTAATTTAAAAGTTATATATATCAAAATATATACTTTTATATATTGATTTCCAGTATTATCTAAAAGACGTCTGGTCATATGTCACGTTAAGAACATATAGCGCCCTGGTAAGGGTCGCTATTTAATCAATTGAAGAGTCTGTAAGGGGCGTCAATTTCTAATGTCAATATGTGAATCAAAATTTCGGGATTTACCAAAAGGCGACTTGGTAGCAGTCACCTTCCATGAAACTAGCGCCCTTGACAGGGGCGTTACTTATAAGAGAAACGACATGGTGCAAGTCGTCATTTCTCATTTTTCCCAGATTTGCATTATGAACAGTGGCATTTTCCAACATAAAATTTTATGACAACAAGTACATGGATAGGTCAAGAAAAATAGCAGGGTTCCAAAAATATATTCATGCATTAAATCAGATAATTGGTTACATAGATATTAAATTTTTTTAACATGGGTAATTATTAAATCAAATGGAATTGACGACCGTTCTGATGGGCGTCAAAAAGAATTAGCGCCCTGATGAGGGTCGCTATTTACAAAAATTTTAGAAAACTTCACCGAAACGCAGCGATAACTATATGCATGATATACATATGGTTTAATGAGAAAAACCTACAATATAATCATGCTTTATGGTTGTTTGGGCTACGGGACTTGAGATAACCTACCTTTTAGTGGATTGGAGGGTTTCGGACGAAGCCTGGAGCAGTTCAGCTACTTAAGAAGCTTCAGAAAATGGCACTCTGTTTTTCCTGTACGAAACAGAGTGTCGCTTGTAAGGGTGCTTGGGTTGCAGGATGAAGAGATGAAGAAGAAGAAGAATTACCTCTTGGAATTGCTTGGACGATAAACAGGAAGAGGAAGAAAGGAAGAAGACTTTCACAAATCAGGAGGAAGTAGATGGAAGAAGATCTTCCACGGTCGGTAGTAGCAGGAGGAAGAAGAGTATGATGATGGTTCCCCCCTTTACACGTCTGCCAATAGGATGAAGAGGAAGAAGAACGCTTGGGCTCCTTCTTGCTGTCAGCAAGACCGTAGGAGGAAGATGAGTGCAGGATGAAGAAATCCCTCCTTCAACGGCTTCACGAACCACACGTCTCCTCGTTCGGCAACAGCAGCAGGATGGAGAGGGAAAACCACCGGTGCTTCGACGTGGGTGTGTTTTTATAGGGAACAGATCTTCTAACGTGGTAGTGAACGAACGAGGGTAGGTTCCGGGGGTTTTGAAAGCTACTAATGGGAAGGTTTTACGTGTGAAATTGGCAGGGTCTTAAACCTACCATGCATAGTCGCCTCCCTTCCGGTTAAACAGCCGCCTGCTAAGTTTTGTACATGAAACCCTAAAACTTTTGCCACTGTTCGAGCATGCAGGTTGATTTGGGAGAGGCTCACGTGAGTTGGTTTATTGGTTTAGAAAAGGTCTTTGTGTATTTGGGTTGGGTCTCTCTCTCTCTATATATATATGTATATGGGCTTGGCCCATTTAAGTATATATACATCTATATATATATATATATATATATATGGGTTTGAGTGATTCAAGCTTTTAAGATTTGTTTAAAACCTTTATGTCCATATTTACACAAGTGAGGCCCATTAGTATACCACTCGATTAAATTCTTTTTATTTTCACTCATTTCATTATTTTATTCCCAGGGGTGCTACACTTGCGGACTCTCGCGGGGCCATATACCCAAGTCTTTTCAAAGTACCTTTCTATGGTAGCCTCCCACCTAAGGTAATAACTAGAATGAGATCCGTCAAAGGTAATATCTTTGTCTAGAATGAAGTCCATGGGTGGCGAGTAGGCTAAGTAGGAAATGGCCATGATGAACGGGGGGATAAATGCAATGGCCCTAGGACAAGACTTAGTAGAGACAAGTCTAGAACTTGCTCTGATACCAATTGATGTGACACAACCTTAGACTTAAGCAAGCACGCACAATTCACAATCAAAACGGACCGATATTGGCGACCACTCACCCGACGCTCACCCAAGTCCTGGGGTAACTTGGCAATGCCAAGTGGAGGATGTGAGGGCTGGGCCCTTGCTGGTAGAGGGACAGCAAGGCCAAGGTTATTCCCCAAGAGTAAGGCAGCCCAATTCAATGGAGCCGACGTCGTGCCGAGGGCACGGGTTGCACACTCTCTCCCACGATGGTCACTCAAAGCAATGGGGCTTGAGGATCGAGCGCTCACTCTCACGGATCAGCGGAGTTTATAAGCTAATATTGAAAGAACAAGTACTAAAGAGAGCTAAGGCTGGAGCACTTACTCGACCGGTTGAAGAAACCGGTCCCGCTCGGAGACGTGGGCGAGCGAGGAAGCGTGGGTTCCCCACACGCCGTGCCGGAGTAGCTTGACCTGTTTATGATCTTACAACACTACACCCTATGCAAGGGGGGGGGATCTTGGGAAAGGGAAGCCAAAGATTACAACCAAACACTACCTCCCATAGGGAGGGGCGGTAAGCCGGCAAGGCGGGGAGGGGAAAAACTGAAGTCGAACGGTTGGATGATGCCGGTTCTGCCCGCTCTCTGTGACTGAGGACAGACAGTTGAAGTTGTTGACGCTGCAGCCACTCCCGAATTTTTTTGGCGATGAGACCAGCTGGAGATTCTTTGTAGGTGACCCAGGAAGTCGTCCAAATATTTTTGGAATTTTGGGAAGTCGGTGCTGGTCGGGGCAGAGGCACGAACAGGGACGCAGATCTCTGGTTCTGACTGCAACAGGACCTCAACAGCAAGAAGATGAAATCACTACGGGCGCTCCAGAGCTCTGATTCAGGCATGGCCAGAGTCGTCGACTTTGTTGTTGAGTCCTCTTCGAGCGGAGACCCACGGGGGCATCAGATGATGTCGGAGTAGACAGGGACAGTCCAAACAGCGCTTGGGTGTCAGTTCAGTCCCAGAGTGGACAGAACAGCGCACTCGGGGGAGAAAATTGAGAAATCTTAGCTCCAGATGCCGAACGGGATGCCGCTTCTTGGAGATGGAAGGCGACTCGTTGTAGAAGCTCTAGGCCAAGTGGCGCCTCCAGAAGAAGAGGGATGTGGCCGTGGGAACTTCTGGAAGTTGCCTCAGGTTGCTGATCAGATCTATCTTGCGCAGTCGGAGAAGAACGGCTCCCCCGGGCGACCACGAGCTCAGAAAGGGATGGGACCACCACCATTGCGAAGAGGACGGAGAGACGCTTCCAACGGTACCTTCTTGGGCCTCCAGGGACAATGGGATGAAGTCGGGGCCGGCTCTGCATGCTGCTGGTACTCTGCTGCATGCGACCTGAGAATTGCAGGTGGTGAAAGGTGGTGGGGGAATGGGGTAGAAGGGATGGGAAATGGGGTGGATGGGTGTGGGGGTAACCCCTGGCTGTGAGGGGGTCTGGGAGGGGGTGTTCCAAGGTGTGGAGGGGGAGAATGAGGTCTGGAAGGTGGTGTTTGTAGTGGGTGAGAGAGGAGCTGTGAATTTGGTTGGAAGGGAGAGAGGGAAAGGGTATTTGAAAACGGGTTTAAGGGTAGGATTAATTTCTGGTCTTGGGGATGGGAAGGGGTGTGTGGGGAAGGTAAAGGGGGGCCTTGGGGAGTGGGAATTCTCCCTTGGGAGATGAGAGGGTGCTTGGGGAAGGGGAGTGGGTGGTTGGTGGTTGGAGGGTGGAGTGGGGAGCGGTGGAATCTCCCTTGGGGCTGGGGTGGAGTTAAGGTGAGGTGGTGGGGAGTTGGGGATGAGTTATTGGAAGGGGGGGAAGAGAGAGAAAGGTGGTTGGGAGGGGAGGAGAGAGAAAGGTGTGCAAGTTTTAGAGAGAGAAAGTGGAGGAGAGAGAAAATGACTTCCTAGAGAGAGGTAGAGAGAGAGGGGGGGATAGTGGCTTCTCACCCACTCAATTGGCTTCTCACCAAAAGAAGAAGATTTAAGTTGGACACTAAAAAATTCAAATATTCATTCATTCATTCATTAACTTCAAATGGGGGGAATGGGGTCCTATATATAGGCAACCCACATTTTACAAAAAGTCCGTGACTCTTGCTACAATGACAAATAACCAAGGGGTAGGGGGTGCCCCTGGGCCTAGCCCATAGAATTAGGCCCAATAACCAAACTAATCAACCCTATGACACTTAACTTAGGTAGATGACTCATTAACCTAGGTACATGACTCAAATAAAATAAAAATTACAATGATATGACTCAAATAAAAAATGAGGAAATACAACATATGACTCAAGATAAATGACTAGACCATGTCGGATGCTTCCGGGGCGAGGAGACGATCTGTGAGTGTGGGCATGGGAGGTGATGTCCCCATCATAAAATATTAATTACTTTAATGATGCCTTCATGTTGGTACGAAGATACCTACTGGGCAAGTGTGCTCATTACCTATTTCCATTCTTTTTCAGGAAATGGAAGTGAGTCGGGTTTGGATTCGGAATATTCAAGTAGCGGATCTGAGAGTGATTAAAAGGATGAGCGAAGACTTAGGAAGTCTATAATGTTTAGATTGAGTCTATGTAATTTTTCTATTTCTTGAGTCTGATAGATCGGAATAAGTTGTATTAGTGGTTGTATTTGAATACTTGATTATTATGAAATAAAGTTGGAGTTTGAGTAGATATTATGCAAATTGCATTTACATGTGGTTGTCTTGCGCTCTGATCATTCTTGCTTGCAAGAGGCTTACCATGCCGGCTGTTTGCGTTTCTCGAGCGAGTCTTCCGCTGTCATAAAGGCTCGGGGCATGATAGTTAAGTTAGTATCAGAGCCTAAGTCTCAGGACTTAGGAAGGAGAGTCATGTCATAGGATAAGTCCAAGGTTTAAGGACCCATACCTATGAACTAAGGAAGAAATTTCCACACCCATGTGAGAATTGAGTAGAACCTGGGATAAGATAGTTAATTAGTTTTAAGATTGAATTTTCCTTCCAATTCCACAAGAAATAACAAGTTGTTATTTTCTCTCAGGTACCCTATTATTATCATGGCTCATCGCGTCAATTGCGATGGCATGCAGCAAATAGTTATCGAATATGAATTGCAATTCTCAAGACTTGCACCTTACGCACCGTATCTTATCAGCACCGATTTATTGAAGGCTAATCGGTTCATGGACGGGTTACGACCCGGTTTCATTCAGTAGCTCGGGACCCAAAACATCCGTACTTATGCGGAAATGGTTCAACGAGCGTATTTGTGTGAAAGGACCTTAGAGAAGGTCGAGAAATTAAAAGGGAAAGGAGAGGAGTCTAGCCGACGCATAGATCGGCGTTATAAGAAAGAAAAGTTCAGCATCACGGAGCCTTACAAGAGCCGTGATAGTAAGAAAAGATCCAGGAATGGGAATGGTGGAAGTTCCCATAAACAAAATAAAGTCAAAGAGGAGAAGGAGCAACACCTATTTCTATAGCTCCTTACAGGATGTCCCCCACAGAACTCAAGGAATTAAAAAGACAGTTGCAGGAATTACTAGACAAAGGTTTCATCAGACCTAGCACATCCCCTTGGGGTGCGCCGGTTCTATTTGTCAAGAAAAAGGATGGTTCTCTCAGGCTATGCATCGATTACCGGTGACTGAATCAACTCACAATTAAAAACAAGTATCCGTTGCCGCATATTGATGAGCTCTTCGATCAGCTTTCCGGAGCAGAATATTTTTCTAAGATTGACCTCAGATCAGGTTATCATCAGCTTAGAATTAAAGAAGAGGATATTTATAAATCGGCTTTTCGAAGTTGTTATGGCCACTATGAATTCGTGGTAATGCCATTCGGATTAACTAATGCCCCGGCAGCATTCATGCAACTTATGAACATTATCTTCCAACCATATCTGGATTAATTTATCGTCGTCTTCATTGATGATATCTCGATATACTCCAAGACAAAGGAGGAACATGTAGAACATTTGAAGATAGCTTTGCAAACACTTAGAGAACATAAACTCTATGCCAAGCTAAATAAATGCGAATTTTGGCTCAAGGAAGTTTCATTCCTAGGCCATATTATCTTAAAAGAAGGTATTGCGGTGGATCCTTCTAAGGTAGAAGCTGTCAGAAATTGGAGCCGGCCAACGACTGTATCAGAAGTAAGAAGCTTTTTGGGTGTAGCTGGTTATTATAGAAGATTCATTAAGGACTTCTCAAAGATAGCAGTTCCTTTAACTAGACTCACGAGAAAAGAAAATCCTTTTGTCTGGTCAGAGGAATGTGAGAAGAGTTTCCAAACTCTTAAGAATCATCTTACCACAGCCCCTATTCTAACACTACCGATGGAAGGTGGTAGATTCGAAGTATATACGGATGCATCAGGCATTGGCTTAGGGTGTGTCCTCATGCAAAATAAAAAAGTAATCTGTTATTCTTCAAGACAATTGAAACGTCACGAGGAAAATTATCCTATACATGATTTGGAATTAGCAGCTGTCATATTTACCTTGAAAATTTGGCGTCATTATCTCTATGGAGAAAAGTTTATGGTCTACTCGGACCACAAAAGCTTGAAATACTTATTTTCTTAAAAAGAGCTAAATATGAGGCAGAGAAGATGGTTGGAATATCTCAAGGATTTTGATTTTTCTATTCAATATCATCCTGGCAAGGCTAATGCTGTTGCGGATGCACTCAGCAGAAAACTAATGGGTATGCTATCAAGTCTTATGATTAGTATGACTAATCTTATTCCTCAATTTGCTCAGTTGAACTTAGATATTGACAGAAAGGAAGAAGATTATTTCATGGCTAATATCCGAGCTCAACCTACCTTAATAGAGGATCTAGTCAAGTTGCAGAATGATGATCCTGTATTTCTAGAAATTAAGGCTAATATTGAACAACGGCCGGATTTCTCTATGACGGAGGATGGAAGATTGCCATTCAAGGGCCGAGTGTGTGCACCAGATCATGAGGATACGAAGAAATTGATTCTAGAAGAAGCACATAATTCCAAGTACACCATTCATCCAGGTGGTACAAAAATGTATCAAGATCTTAAAAGAAATTTTTGGTGGCCCAACATGAAGAGAGAAATAGCTGATTTCGTGTCTCGCTGTCTCACTTGTCAACAAGTAAAAGCAGAGCATTTTAGACCCGTAGGTAAACTGCATCCCTTGAATATTCCCGAATGGAAATGGGAGAGTATAGGGATGGATTTCATTATGGGGTTACCTAAGACAAGAGGTGGACACGATGGTATATGGGTAATCATAGACCGATTAACTAAATCTGCACATTTCATACCAATCAAAAGTCGATGGTCTATGGATATCTTGGCAGCGTTATACATAAGGAAAATTGTTAAATTACATGGTGTCCCAGTCACTATTATATGTGATAGAGATCCTCGATTCACATCACAATTCTGGAAGGGTCTACAACAGTCACTAGGGACTAGATTGAATTTCAGCACAGCCTTTCATCCACAAACTGATGGTCAAACAGAAAGAACAAATCAGGTGGTAGAAGACATGCTCAGGGCTTGTGCTATTGATTTTGGAGGTAGTTGGCATGATCACTTGCCTCTAGTAGAATTTGCTTACAACAACAATTACCAGGCCAGCATACAAATGGCACCTTTTGAAGCTTTATATGAAAAAAGTTGTCGATCACCAATATGTTGGAGTGAAATAGGGGAAAGACAATTCCTAGGCCCCGATATTATCAGAGATTCTACAGAGAAAATCAAGCTCATTCAAGAGAGAATGAAGATGGCCCAAGATAGGCAAAAATCTTATGCTGATAATCGAAGGCGCGACTTGGAATTTCAAGTAGGAGACCTTGTGTATCTCAAGGTTTCTCCATGTCGTGATATTCGGATATTTGGCATTAAGGGCAAACTAACTCCAAGATTCATTGGTCCATTGAAATTCTCGAAAGGGTCGGTGAAGTGGCTTATAGACTGGCTTTACCTCCACAATTAGCAGGAGTTCATGACGAATTTCACGTCTCTATGCTGAAGAAGTATGTATATGATCTTGACCATATTATCACTTATGACAATCTGGAGATTCAGAAGGATATGACGTACGAGGAAACGCCAATAAAGATTCTGGAATGGGAAGTGCGTCAACTAAAAAATAAAGTTATTCCTATGGTCAAGATTCAATGGAAGAAAACATGGCCATATAAAGCAACATGGGAAACCGAAGCAGCCATGCAGAAAAGATTTTCAGAATTATTCATCTGTAAGTACACTCTCCATAATCCATGTATTAAATTTGGGGACCAAATTCTCTTAAGTGGGGGAGGGTGTAAGACCCCAGAACTTTTATAAATTTTTGGAATATTTAATTATTTTTTGGAATTTATAAAGGCCTTAATAAATTGATAAATAGAATATTAGATCAATAAGTCATTATAAGGCCTAATTAGGTTGAATAATTAACCTAGCCTATTTAAAGATAATCGAAAGGGTTAATGGACCAAGCCCATTAAGTTTGGCCCATATTCTAGAAGGTTAATTGACTTATTCACGTATTTTAAAGATAAATACTATTTTTATAGATAATTATAAAGGATAAATGAACAAGAGAGTTTTATTTAATTGAAACTCTATATACGCTTGGTGTAACGGTCTATCGGGCAACCGCTACAAGCATGTAACACACCTAGGCTGATGCGTTACACTCTGACAGTCCCGTGAAAGAAAGAACGAGCAAAAAGATTAGAACTTTGAGATCTTATCTACAAGAGATCGACTTGGGAGAACTTATAACATTACTAAGGACTCTTAGGGATTAGGTTCTGGAAAATTAAGGACTCTTGAATTGATCTAATCTTCAAAACCCTATAAATAGGACCTAGTTCTGAACTGAGCGACCCTTACTTTTGGCTCGTGAAGAATCAAGGTAAGGAGATATAGTTTCAGGTAAGTTCTTTAGAAAATTTTGTTTAGTATACTTTAGACTAATAGTTCTCTAAATTTCATGCTAGGAGATCAAGCAACCAAGGAGATTGAAGCTTCCAAAGTTGTTGGTTCGACCATAGTAACCTAGGAATTAGAGCTAAAGGCCACTAAAGATCAGAGAACTAGGACGTCTAAACAAGGTAATTAGAGTTCAGTTATTTAGAACTTTTTGATCACCTTAGTTTCATCTTCTAACCCTCAAAATTTCACGTCCTTAGGTCAAGAGGCTGAGGAGCTAGGGCAGCGTGAAGTTGCTAAAAAGTCACAAAAAGAGAGAAACTAGGGCGGTCCTTAAAAGCTCAAATTAGAAGTTTAAAGCCTAGTTGAGCGGTAGGTTATCTCATGATTGAAAAGAACATCATGATAAGAGTAAAAGCCCTCTGATTATGTATTATTTCATGCACTATAGACTATGAATTTCATGTTTTAATGGGTTCATGCATGCATACATATCCTTAGCCCGAATCAAAGATCAAAGATGTTATCTTGTTAATTCACTGCAACCTATGCATCTAGATGACCTTTTACTTCATTTTGTCATGATTGGGGTAGATAAATCTTTTCAAAACATAACATAGTTTCAAATCATAGTCTTTTTATTTCATTATACTGTTAGCAGGGACTCTGACGCATTATACTAGGACCGTCAGACGACTGTAATGGTCTTACGATAAGCCGTCACAACCCCTGTTGTATTTAAAGTTTCTCAGTTGTCTCTGACGCACCATAACAGGAGCGTTACAATACTGTAACGGTCCTACGATAAACCGTCACAGCCCTGTGACGTGCCTATACTAGATCGTCAGTGTGAGGTTTATTGTCAAACCGAGAGAGGACTGAGGACAGCCAAACTTACTTATGAATAAGCCTAGTTATCTAAGTTTTAACCTTATTTTAATGACTTTGAGTTTCTTAATTGATTCATGATAGGAAATTGTATGATTAAAGCATTTTGAGTTATTTTAAGTTATGCTAATTTCATTGGCTACACTCTATAGTTTTGTATTCTAAATCATGATTTTCCAATGTTAAATTGACGGGATTTTATCTTGGTTTCACATTATTACACATTCTTTTCTATCTATAGAGTCATTTCTCTAAGTACATGGCGTATATTCCGGTATATGGCCATTAGTTTACACTTTGCACTATAGGAACACTATTCTTGGACATGAGGACCTCTCTATTGGATATTCTTTCCAATGGACTAGGAAATCTTGTTTCAAGGCCTCCGTAATTCTGCGCGAGCCTGGGATTCCCACTAGGATGCCGAGTTGATTGTACCGTTAATACCCAAGTGATTAGAATACACTATTGAGGTTTCTGGTTATCAGTAGTGTAACGGACCTATATTGGACCGTCAGGCATATGTAACGGTCCAATATACAACCGTCACAGTTAACTAGGTCCAATTACTATTTCTGGATTTAGTCGTTCTAACGCATCAACGTTAGACCGTCACATCATGTAACGGCCCAATACACGACCGTCACAAGGCTTAAATATGTTAACCCAAGGTTTGATCCAAGGGTTGATATTCTAAGGTTTCTAGATAGACTCTTGATGATCTAGAACTTATCATATTGATCAAGAAACCTAATATAATGAATGAAAGATAAAGAATGTATCGTTATGCTGCCGATTTATTTCCATAAGCATATCATAGTACAAGTCATTCTTGATTTCTCATGATTCTTATTGAAGCATTCATTTATTAAATTATTGTTATCAAAAGCTTGTTGGAATTGTCCATTCTTGGCCTTACTTTATTGTTACATGCATGGAAAAATTTGATTTATACTTGAAGATGCGATCGAGCACTGATTGTGTTCAAGGGCTCTATGCTAGTCTCCTCGGCTGATTGTCGGAAACATACTATTATAAACCATGGGGTATGATGCTACTGGCATCGCATTGCGCTGGGAGTACTTTCTTTATAAATAAGTGAAAATCCACGGCACGATATGACATTCTTGTACATGACTTTCTTGCTTGATATTCCACAGAAATTCATGAAGTACTTGCTTATAAGCAAAAGATACTAGAGTGATGATTATGTTGGTTGCTAGTACATTCTCGTTACATTCTTGTTCATGAAAGACCATATCATGTTCTTATAACATTCTTGATAGTTCATACTTATTCTCATTCTATCTTCATGATTATCGTGTTACTTTGATTTAATCGCATGATTGATCGCATTCGCATGATTTTACCTTATTTCTCTAGAGCTAAAATATTAATTACTTTAATGATGCCTTCATGTTGATACGAAGATACCTACTGGGCAAGTGTGCTCATTATCTATTTTCATTCTTTTTCAGGAAATGGAAGTGAGTCGGGTTCGGATTCGGAATATTTAAGTAGCGGATCCGAGAGTGATTAAAAGGATGAGCGAAGACTTAGGAAGTCTATAAGGTTCAGATTGAGTCTATGTAATTTTCTTATTTCTTGAGTCTGATAGATCGGAATAAGTTGAATTAGTGGTTGTATTTGAATACTTGATTATTATGAAATAAAGTTGGAGTTTGAGTAGATATTGTGCAAATTGTATTTATGTGTGGTTGTCTTGCGCTCTAATCATTCTTGCTTGCAAGAGGCTTACCATGCCAGCTGTTCACGTTTCTCGAGCGAGTCTTCCGCTGTCATAAAGGCTCGGGGCGTGACACATTCTGATCTAGTGGTAACCTGAATAGGCATCTAGGAAGCTGAGTATCTCGTTGCCCGAGGTTGAGTCAACCAGTTGGTCGATGCTCGACAACGGTTAGTAGTCCTTTGGTGTGGCTTTGTTCAAGTCGGTGAAGTCCATGCACATGCGCCACTTTCTTGAAGCTTTTGGCACCAGGACGACGTTAGCCAGCCACGTCGGGTACAGGACCGGTCTAAAAAGACCAGTCCTTTTCCCCTTGGTGACTTGCTCCTTGATGATCGCCTACTTTTCTGGCGCGCACTTCCTCTTCTGCGTTGTTGCACGGGCTTCACGGTTGGGTCGAGGTTGAGCTTATGCATCACCGTCTCCTCCGGTATTCCGGGGAGTTGATCATCAGACCATGCAAAGACTCGGATGTACACGGAAAGAAACTCTTTGTACTGCTACTGAACCTCAGATGGTAGGTCTGCTCCAATCTTTACTCCCATTGTCGGGTCGTCGTTTAGGAAAACTGTTAGTAACTCGCCTCCAGGCTCGGAGGTTGTGGGTTTTTCCTCGACTTCTCGGGGGCCCTTGTTCTTCCCGTCTGGCCTTGTGGCTTCGACCGAGATATTATAGCACCTTCTGGCCATCGCCTGGTTGCCCCGGACTTCCCCCACCCCATTTTTAGTGGGGAACTTCATCTTTTGGTGATAGGTAGAGGGCACCGCTTTCGTTCGGCTAAGGATCCCTCGGCTGAAGATTGCGTTGTAAGCTATCATACCCTTGATCACTATGAAGTCCACCATAACCGTAACGGTTTTGGGTGGGGTGTCGAGAGTAACCGGTAGGCTTAGGGCTCCCTCGGGATAAGTGGCATGGCCATTGAACCCGCAAAGGGGGGTTCGGATCGGGCAGAGTTTAGACGGATTCTCCCCCATCTTAAGGAAACACTCATAAGATAACACATCAGGGGCACTTCCATTGTCAACTAGAATCTTATCTACGTTACAATGGTTTATTGTGGCCGATATGACTAGGGCGTCATCATGCGGGGTGGTCAGCCCTTCCAGGTCTTGGTCGGAGAAGACTATAACCTGGGGCTTACTTGGCGGGGCCTTGAGAGGCTCAATGGCTCGGCTCGCCCGCTCAGCATGACGCTTCCTTCCTCAGCCACTGTCTCCTCCTGATGCAGCTCCTCCAGCGATGATGTTGATGTGGACCCCGCGAGGGGCGTTGTCGATTTCCTCTGGGGCACCTCGGTCTTCCTTACGCCCGACCACGAACCGGGACAGGTGTCCCTGGCGGACGAGGCGCTCGATCTCATCTTGGAGCTGGTGGCAATCGCTGGTGTGGTGCCCGTGGTCGCTGTGGAACAGGTAATGTTTGCTGCGATTATGACTTTTCGACCTCATTTACTCGGGTTGGCGGAGGAGGCCCGAGCCTTTGATGTCTTCATATATCTCGTACACTTGAGCGGTTAAGGGAGTGTACCACTAGTACTACCGGGACGGTTCTTTGTGCTCCCCGTCTCGGTTCCACCTTTTTCCTTGGCCCGAGCTTGACTCGGGTGCTCGCTTCTTGTCCCCCTCCCGACCCGAGCCGGTTGCGCCTCGGCATGCGCTGAGAACTTCCTCGCACTCAGCATGGCGTAAGGCTAGAGTCACTAGCTCGGCAAGGGTCGAGAGAGGGTGAAGGACAAGTTCACGGTGGAGCTTTTCATCCCGGGTGCCTCCGATCAGTGCGGTTATGGCCGAGGTTATATCCAGGCGGGGGATTCTCAGGGCTTCCGACTTAAATCGGTTGATGTAGGCCCGGAGTTTCTCCCATTGCGCCTGTTTGATAGCCAATAGCCCCGCTACCGACCTTGGGGGGCCGCTGCCGGTGAAACTCTCCTTAAATACTCGCCCAAACTGCTTGAAGTCTCAGATGGATCCGGGGGCGAGGGCTCGGAACCATGCTTGGGCGCCTTGGACCAGGGTGGTCACGAAGGCTCGGCATTTGATGGCGTTGGACGCCCCGTGAAGGGTCATCAGGGCGTCGAAGTTGTCGAAGTGGTCGGCCGGGTTGCCCTGGCCATCGTAAGACTTGAAGGTTAAAATGGGGATTTTGGGAGATACCTCTACCTTCAAGATATAGTCGGAGAACGGGGATTTCTCCTCATTCTCTGCTGGGGAGGTCTTCTGCAAGGCGTGTAAGGTGCGCTCCTACTCTACGAAGCGCCCTCGAACTCTCGCAGACGGAGGGTTAACTCCGGCTGCCGTTGTGCCGTGGGGCTAGGGGGATGCGATGGCAGGCTGTCCTGGCGCTCCCTGGGGACTTCGGTGTCTGTGTGCGGACGGAGTGCCCCAGGTTTTCCCCGCTTCGGCGTGGAGGAGGTCTCTTGCTCCGGAGGAGGGGCTTGTGAAGGTCCTCCTGACCTGTTGTGAATAAGCTGCCGTCCTCGGAGGGTGAAGCGACCTCTGGCAGTGTGTTGGGACGCGTCTCCGAGAGGAGGGCTTTCCGGAGGGACGCGTGACCTTCCTTCCCTAGCCGCCTGGGTCCTCATGAGTTCCACGAGGACATCCAATTTTGCATTGAGGGCTTGGAAAGCGTCAGTGCCCTCATTGGATGGTTGCCCTACCATCGCGGGCGGAGGTGGTTCGTTGGCTGTGGTGCTGGCGTTGGAGGGGGGGTCTTGCGCGGCATGAGAAGGGCCTTCTCCCCCCACCACCATGGCCTTCCCCCTATCACCGATGGATCTCCTCTCTGTACTTCTTCGCACCATGCTGGCTCTTTGATCATTTCCCACAGACGGTGCCAGATGAAGAGGGGCGATCTCGCGCTAGTCCTGAGCTGGGGGATGATCACCGATCAGTGAACTGTAAGGAAGGGAAACGGATCAAGAGGCCCAGGGGGGATCCCTGGGGAAAACCCTCCGATGCCTAAGTCAATAGAGCAGTGGAGGAAGCTATGAAGGGAGAAGGAAGGAGAAGCGCGAGATCCCTCTCCATCAAGGTGGTGAAGTGGTTCCTACTCAGGGAGTTTTAGGCGGGTGTAGGTCTTATCGTTTGCTGGAGGGAGTCCCCGGTTTAAATAGTGCGCTAGCATTATGAGTCCCGTAAGCTGAGGAGTTTCAGGCGGGTGTTACGTCCTCAACGTGGGCTCTTTACGTCCTCATCGTGGGCTCTTTATAACCTTGAGGACTCGTGGGTTCATTATCTTTGTGAACTTCTGCTCATAAAGGGCTCTCAACGGCAGCGTGGATAAGCAATCATCGGTCGACCCTAGCATGAAGAGTGCCAACCGTTATCTGGGCGATCGGCATAGCTCGGGTGAGGCTCGGTCGGAGTGGGCGTGGGGCGCTAGCCTTTATCCCGACGAGGGGGATAGGTCGGGCTTGGGTCTTCCTCCGACCGGACCGACGCTCGGGCCTTCCGAGCCTAATGGCCGTCGAGGAAGGGCTTGATCCCGAGTGATCTTATTGGGCTTTTATGCTAAGTGGGCCCTGCAGGGCTGTCACTTAGATGAGATGGGCCTCGTTTGGTCTTGTTGGATCTGGTTCGGCCGCTCTTAGATGCGCTACAGAAATCCCCCTCTCCATCATCTATTTAGGGGGAGTTGCATTGCTATGCGTTCATGATATTTTCGGTATATATGTTGAATCAAATTCATACACTTCATGCACTAAATGTGAAAATGAGTGTTAAACATAAGGATATAGAAATTTCCTTTCAACACTCTAGAGATATTAAACTTGCTGCATGTATGTTGAAGAGGCAGTTGAGGAAAAAGTTACCTACCTGTCGTTGTTGAAAAAATTGAAATGAAAATGAAAGGCAGAGCAATGCTTGGTCTCACTGAGTAAACTGGATACACGTCACCTGAGACGTGATGTGGTTCATTTCTGAAAAGTGTTGACTAAAGTACCTGTATTCAGAATGAAATGAAATGGTTCAGTATTCTGAGTAACCAGGGATTCTGGCATGAGCTCCATGTGTCTCCTCGCGTAAAAAGGAATTATTTGAACCTGATCATTCTTAGAAAAATTCTGATTGTTCTTTAGAATTTGTTGTGAAAAATTATTGAGGTAGAGCGTAGCTCTAATACGCTGTTCTCATAAATTGAAATGCTGTCTGTGAAATCTCTCATTGTGTTGATTTGAAAATCTGAATATCCATATAGCTATAGTCGATTTTGATGTTATTCACTTACACTTTTGGAAATTTGATTTAATATATATTCAAAAAATTGATTGACTGCATTGGCTATTGCACGACTCTTAGATGTGATTGCACAACCTCCTAGGTGCTATATATGAACATTCCGGTTGTCATGACTGTTATGCACTTTTCTTACACTCATTCCCTTCTTAAATAAGTAAGGGGGAGATATGTTGCATGTATATATACATATCTGCTTGGTTGCATCATATGCATCTCATGCGTCATAATTAGCATACATCTTGCTTCATGCATCTCATAGAAAACTAAAAATATGAAAAACAATGAAAATCCAAAAATTGAATGGACTTCCCATGCCTTGCATATGTTAGAATCATGCTTTACATTTGATGTGTCATCTTGTCCATACTTTGCTATTGCATCAACTGAGATTTTATTGATTCATGAATCCATCTTGTTCATATTGATGAAATTTGACCTCCATTGCTTTCACCCCCACTTTTTGATAATGCCAAAGGGGGAGAAAAAAACCGGATTGTAATTGACGCCACAATATTTTGCCATCATCAAAAAGGGGGAGATTGTTGTGTTGGGTTCGTTGTGCTCCTTCTTGGTTTTGGTTTAGATGATAATAAAATATTGTGTGTATGTGGAAGAACTTCATGCATGCTTGCATATGTTTCTATGCTTGCATGTAATTTTGATGATAGTGTGCATTCATAATTATACTTATTGCAATTCTTACATGGACCTTGTTTACATATGGTTGAGATGTAAATGGTCCTTGAGGCACATGCATCTTGGTAGAATGCATGGTTTATGAAGTTGATTTTTATATGAGAGTTTTGGGGTTGCTATGTACTCTCATTGGTGCATATACTTCATTGGCTTTCTCATGTGAACCTTGGAATGAATGAACTTTTAAGTGTGATAAATGGTTTTTCATGCTTGTTCTTCATAAGGCTTTTCTAGCCAATGTTATGAACCCCTCATGCATATCTTAATGGAAGTTGAGTTCTTAAATGGTTTTAAGGCTCGAACATGTTGTTTAGTTGTTTGGGTCCCTCATGGAAGCTTGGTTGAAATGTTAACTTGATACATTCTTATTTTGAACTCATCTTTTCACTTTTGAGATCATGGCATTTGAGATGATGGAGTTCTGGGTTGATTTGCATGTCATTTTGTTTATATTCACTCTAGAAATGCTAGTTTCAAGAGAGAAGTTAATTTTATTTTCAAATCCGTACTAATTTGATTTTTGTATGGTTTTGCAGGTTCAAGCCATCCAAATTAATCATCTAGAATCAAGGGACATTGGTTGCATTAATTTCATTGGGTTTGCGTAGGTTTTAGAGCCTAAAAAATGTTATTTTGAAAGTGCAGAAGAAGACCGGTCGACCGCCCCACTTTATCAGGTTGACCGGCTAGGACCAGATAGAACTGTGTTCTGTCCGGTCGACCGTCCTTTTATAACCGGTCGACCGATGTCTATCCTGTCGACCAGCCCCGTGAATCCGGTCGATTGGATTTTCTCTACTACGCCCAAAACAGATTGCTTGTTGGCCCGGTCGACTGCCCCAATGACATCGGTCGACCAAACTTTCTCTTCTACGAAAACGGACTTCACGAAATACATATGAAAACCTATTAAACTCATTCCATGTGTGCTCAAACTTTACCCATTTGCCCCTAGGGTTAATATACATATGTTTAGGGGGTTTTCTATAGGTTTGTTGAAGGGTTTATGTGTCTTTTGGGCTCTCTATCTTGGCTATAAAGATGAGTTACGAATTTGAGAATGGATGAACCCTAATGCTTGTGTTTTCTATCATGTAGGGGAAGAAATGGAGCAAAGCAAGGAGGAGCTCTTGAAGGAAGGATCTGATCTACTTGGAGAGGATTTTGGAGCTTGTGGAAGAAGATGAAAAGAGGCGGATCGACGAGAGGATCAAGAGGATGCAAGAATCATCTTCATCCGGCTTCCCTCCGACTTGTGGTTCAAGGAACATCATCAACCGGGCTTTGGAAACCAAGGGGGATATTTCCTATATCTTTTCTACGTTGTTCTTGATGTTCTTCATGATCTATTTCTTGGGTTGAGCATGATTTAAATGTTTGTGTTTATTTTCTGAACTTGAAAATACACTGTGTGTGTGACCGTCTGTGCACGATAGTGGATTTATTGTGCTGCGGGTGTTGCAGCAGTGTGTATGTGTTGTGATCCGGTTGTCGGATCGTGTGTGCGTGTGTTGGGGCGTGTCCCCGTGTGTTGTTGGAGCGTCGTCTCCGTTTGGGGATCTATTCCCGAGTGAAGTCTCACCGGGGTTGGTGAGGGGTGGACGTAGAGAGCCCGTCGTGGTCCCGAACCACCTTAAAAATCCTTGTCTCCTGTGGTTTGAATTGTGTGATTGCATGGTTAGCTTGTTATATCTGTTTGTGTGATCGTGTGTGAACAGAGAGATTGAAAGAATTTAGTTAACTTGTTTAGTTTAAATTCCTCAATCTTATCAACCTCTTTAATTTCGTTGTGTGTTAGGTTTGAGATTTTAATTGGACATATTTTTAGTAGAGGGTTCTATTCACCCCCCCTCTAGAACTGTGTTCCTGCACGACGGGCTCCCTACGTCCACCCCTCACCAAACCCGGTGAGGCTTCACTCAGGGATAAATCCCCAAAATGGAGACGACGCCCGCACACAGACACACACTGAGACTCTAATGTTCGGAAGATAAACACAAATGTTCAAATCATGCTAAACCCAAGATATAGAGCATGAAACACATCCCAAAGAACAAACAAAAGATATAGAGATGATCCCCCTTTGTCTTCAATAGTCGGAAGATGATGTTCTTTGATGCTCGGGTCGGAGGGAGGCCGGATGAAGATGATTCTTGCATCCTCTTGATCCTCTCATCGATCCGCTCCCTTTTCTCTTCTATCACGAGCTCCAAATCTTCATGGATGTAGATGATAACCTCCTTCCAAGAGCTCCTCCTTCCTTTTCCCCTTTCTTCACCTACAATATAAGAACCATAAGCTCATTAGGGTTCATCCATTCTCAAATTCGTAACTCATCTTTACAGCCAAGATAGAGAGCCTAAAAGACACATAAACCCTTCAACAAACCTATAGAAAACCCCCTAAACATATGTATATTAACCCTAGGGGCAAATGGGTAAAGTTGGAGAACACATGGAATGAATTTAATAGGTTTTCGGATGCATTTCGTGAAGCCCGTTTTCGTAGCAGAGAAAGTTCGGTCGACCGGTGTCATTGGGGCGGTCGACCGGGCCAACAAGTAATCTGTTTTGGGCGTAGCAGAGAAAATCCGGTCGATCGGATTCACTAGACTGGTCGATCGGACAGACATCGGTCGACCAGTTATAAAAGGCCAGTCGACCGGACAGAACACAGTTCTATCTGGTCCTAGCCGGTCGACCTGATAAAGTGGGGCGGTCGACCGGTCTTCTTCTGCACTTTCAAAACAACATTTTTTAGACTCTAAAACCTATGCAAACCCAACGGAATTAATGCAACCAATGTCCCATGATTCCGGATGATTAATTTGGATGGTTTGAACCTGCAAAACCATACAAAAACCAAATTAGTATGGATTTGAAAATCAAATTAACTTCTCTCTTGAAACTAGCATTTCTAGAGTGAATATGAACAAAATGACATGCAAATCAACCTGGAACTCCATCATCTCAAATGCCAAGATCTCAAAAGTGAAAAGATGAGTTCAAAATAATAATGTATCAAGTTAACATTTCAACCGAGCTTCCATGAGGAACCCAAACAACTAAACAACATGTTCGAGCCTTAAAACCATTTAAGAACTCAAATTCCGTTAAGATATGCATGAGGGGTTCATAACATTGGCTAGAAAAGCCTTATGAAGAACAAGCATGAAAAACCATTTATCACACTTAAAAGTTCATTCATTCTAAGGTTCACATGAGAAAGCCAATGAAGTATATGCACCAGTGAGAGTACATAGCAACCCCAAAACTCTCATATAAAAATCAACTTCATAAACCATGCATTCTACCAAGATGCATGAGCCTCAAGGACCATTTACATCTCAACCATATGTAAACAAGGTCCATGTAAGAATTGTAATAAGTATAATCATGAATGCACACTATCATCAAAATTACATGCAAGCATAGAAACATATGCAAGCATGCATGAAGTTCTTCTACATACACACACAATATTTTGTTATCATCAAAATCAAAACCAAGAGGGAACACAACGAACCCAACACAACAGTTATGAAGTACATTCTTGTTAATGAAAGGCCACTTTACTTTATAAATCTCGCTTGATCATGCTATATTATCCATCCATATTCTTCATATCTCTATAGTTCGTGCCTTGTTACTTGGATTTGTTCGAGTGTTTTATCATATTTTCTTTTACCTTATTCATTAGAGCGAAAATGTAATTACTTAAAGTATGTCTCCATGTTGATGCAAAGATACCTACTGGACAAGTGTGCTCATTACCCTACTTTTCAATCTTTTCAGGAAGTTCAAGTGAGTCGGATTCAGATTATTCTAGCAGCGAGTCCAAGAGTGATGACAGATGGTCGAGAGAAGACTTAGATTGTCATGAGTTCTTAAGTATTCTAGAGTCATGATGTAATTTTTACTTTATTGAGTCTTACTATGTAATTTTTATTTTTCTTGAGTCTAGTAGATCAAGAGTCAACTTTATGTAATTATGGATAAGTATTATCAATAAAAGTTGGAATTTTGGTCAAATATTGTGTACTCCATTCTATGTGGATGTTATTGCGCTCTGATCTTGATTGCTAGCTTGAGGCATTTTTCCGGTTGTTCACGTTCCCCGATATTACTTCTGTTGTACATATGTCTCAGGGCGTGACAAGTTAGGTCGACACACCCTATTTGAAGGATTATCTAGTTTCAGGTCTATTTTTGAGTCATTATCCCTCCAACTCGAACCTAGGGTTTGAGGGCCTATAAATAGGACCCTTGAGTTCATGGCTTGAAGAGGAGATTTTTGGAGACTACGTCAAAGTGCTGCTGTGTTCTGGAGCCACTTCCAACCAAGGAGAAGTTGCTTCCACGTCCATAAGGCTTTTGGTCCAGGGAGTATCAAGTTCCTTTGGTTTAGTTTGAGTCTTTTTATTAAGTTTGGTCTATTGTCCCTTTGCATCCACAGCATATTTCCCTCCTCTTTTCTCCCCGTTCTCTACATGCAATCATCTTTTTAAAAACATCCTCCTATCTTTTTCCACGCCTCACAGGGGTTAAAAAACCCAAACCTCCCAGGTATTCACCCTTCTTTTATGCATTTCACCTTAGTTGCATTATAGTTACTACACTTGTCCCAAGGGCTAATTGGGTTGTTTTTCTTGTTGTCTGAACGCTTTTGTAGGTTTATAGGACTCATTGCATGAGGCCCAACCTTTCTGGCCGGCCAGGAGGGGTGGAGATCAAAGTTTCAAATCACTGTTCTAGGTGCCCTAGTGGTCATCTGGAAGGCCATTTTCAGTCAAACGGTGGTGTGGCGTAAGACCATGTTTTGCTGGCTGGCGGTTATCTGAAAGACCATTTTCTGTTCACTACACCTGGTTTTCTCTCTCCCGCTGGCGGGTGACTTTAACCGACTCTTTCCAAGGTATTATTGTGGTTTTACTACTTTAATTACTTTGGTGGCGATCACACATTCTTATTTAGGTATTGTTCATCTTTGTCATCATCTTGCTTGCTTTCTTTCACTCTATTTGCTCCACACCTACAGTGTGTGTTTTTATTTTATTCCTTTGCTCCACGCCCCGGCGTGTGTTGTTATTTTTCTTTCTTTATAAACATTGATGACACTCCCATGCTCTTGATTTTGTGATTGTTTAAGTTAGGTCATTACTTGCTCAAACACTTTCACATATTTCTCTTTCACACTTTCATATTCACATCACATCACATCTCACAAAGAGAAAGGAAAACTATCAACAACCCCAATTTTTGGCGATCACGGTGGGACATCTAGTGCCAATGGTGTTGAGTTCTTGTTTCACCTGCTATCTTTAGTTTATCTCAGTAGCCCTTGTGATTTCCTCGATTTTCTCATTTATTTCCTGTTGTTTCTATTCTCTGGTCTCCTTGGCGGTCTTCTGTTTTGCTGTTTTCGGTCTAAAAGCGGTCTAGCAATAGACCGTCTTATCCCGTAGCGGTCTCCTGGATGACCGTTTCTCCAGTACAGGTACGCACACCGAGGTTGCTTATATTTTTGCAATTTTTGACTGTGATTTTCATTCTTGGGTGCCATCTAGCCTCCTCCTTTGTTGTTATTTATTTATACATCATTGTTTGCATATTGATTGTTAGTTTTAGGCTAGAAATTGCATGCACTCCGGTGCACATAGGGTCATTCTTTTTTCATACCATAGTTGCATTTCCTACCTTGGTGTGTGAACCTCTCGTCTCCATATTCCTTGGGGCCGACTAGGTAACCACATCCGGGACCTCCATAAGTCTCCGCGAGCCATGGCTTCCCACACGGACGTCGGGCCGGTTGTACCATTATCACACCATGTCTAGGTTGCATAAGTAAGGGAGAGTTCACACCTAGAGTTAACCAAGTCCCAAACACTCTTCCTATTAGGAACCTTGTTGGAGAGAATATCTATATTCAAATCATTAAGGTTCTAAAGAAGGAAACAAATAAAAATTGGTGCATCATTATAACTTGGTTGACTTTGAGTGCCTCTCATCCCTTTCTTTGTCTTCATAAATTTGGAGTATTTGTTTTAGTGTCTCATTTGTGTTTGTTTGTGTTGTTTGTTTTGTGTCAAGGTATTTCATTGCATGTGGAGTTGCTTTCGGTCCTTAGAGTCATCTTCTAGGAGCAATTCCTTCTTCACCTCTTATTCCAATCCTCTCTTTGAATCCGCCATGTCTTCTTATGATCTTCCCCGTTCTCATGAGGAATCCCTTCCTCAAGGTCTCTTTGAGGACCCACCTAGGGTCACCCAATTTCAATCAGGAGAAGGGATCATCCCTCCTCCATCTGCTATCTCCATGGAGGGCGCCCAGCCCTCCCTTGCTTCTAACAATCCTACGGGCCAGATCTTTCAAATGATGGCCCAATTGGATCCGGCCCAACTGATGCGGGACGGACACGCGACCTGGGACTCTAGCTCGTGATCGTCCTTATGCGAGGGAAGACCTGGACCGTGCGCGGTTGAGAAACCGACGGTGAGTCTCGGGTATCGACCTTTCCGCGTTAACTTGGATCGAGTCACGGGACGGTACACTCAATCTCGCTCTCTCGCAGCGGTGACAATAGAATAACAAGCTAGAAACCTACACTCGCAGCGGCATTCAAAGCTATACAAGATAAGCAAATGCGATAAAGAGTGGGGAGCGAGTGTACCTCCACGCTCCGGGGCTGGGGAAGATGTTCCCGGCCAGTTACGGTAACTCCCGGTAACAACAGTTAAAAAATTTAATTACAGTAGTAATTCCATTGCCCACTCCACGCAGGGAGGTAAAGGGCTACAAGTGGGGCCCGGGAGGACCAACCCGGGGTTGACGGGTAGCAATCTGGAGACGCTTTTGGGGCGAACTCGGCCTACTGGTCCGACTCGGCACTATTGCAACTCGGTGCTGCGCCAACTCGGTTGCTGACTCGGTGGGCAGCAAGAAATGGATTTCAAAGAAACGCTGCCTTCCTGGGATCTTCTAAAGGCGCCGCTTGACTGGGACGGTGGCGGGATGTCCCTGATCGACTCCCTGAAGGGGCGGCTCCTGAAGTTGACTTTGATATTTATTTCTGAATTTTCTCCCGGACTGAGTTGTGCTGGCTGAATTCGGATCTGCTCTGCACACCTTCACGAAAAGAATTCCTACGACCAGATCCGATGTTGGATTGATGCACAAGAGGTACCGATGGATAGAGGACTCATAGATCTACAACATATATTTTTGGTGGCTCCATCCACAGAACGGATTAAAAATAAAAATGACTGCAAACTTCCTTTTTTTTCTGACCCGGACTGACAGACACAAAGGGTAGAGATGGATCTACCTGAAACAGACCTTTGACCGAGGGCTAAATAATTTTTTTTGACTCAACGAAAATTATGGTGGAAGGGGGTATACGTGAGGAACACTAGGGAATTTTTGTGGAGTTTCTAAAATTTTCTAAGTGGGTGGGGAAATTGCAACAAGGAGACTCTATCCCGTAGATCTACAAAAAGGCAGATTATTTAGAGAGCAAACGAAAATATGGGAAAATTATCAACTGGACTCCAAATGACACGAAATTTTAACTGGAGGTTAGGGGAGATGGAAAGAACAAATCCTCAAAATTAGGGCTCGATCAGACAATAAGAAGAGAAGATAAAAATCCGAAGGTGGGGTTCTATCCTGATTTGGACAGAGCTCCGACGTAGCGGCGGTGGCGGCGCGATGGCGGCTTGATGGCGGCGGTGGCGGCGATGCTGAGCTTCACACTCAGGGAGGTGGTGGCGGAGAGGCTTCACACCTATGAAATCTGAGCTTTCACAGCTCTAGAAGGGGAGAGAGGGGCACCCTTGGGCTGGAGCAACAAATGGCATTTTCTTCTTATTAATTGCTAAGTAATTCAAAAATTACAAGGTATATATAGAAAGTGTAAAAAGACTTAAACTAACCTCAGATCTAATTTTGGGGAGGGGTAAATGGGGGAGACCATAATTTATTCTCCCATGTGGTTTGGAACCACATTAAACAAAAATAAAAATGGGTTAGTGGAGAGGGGCGCCCCCTTGACCAAGGTGGGTGGCATCTTGGACTTTGAAATCCATGTCTCCCATGTGGTTAATTGACATTCAAACCTTCTAGATGCCACCTAGGATAGTTGACCTGCCCCACATGGCTTAGGTGGACCAATAGGGAAGGGATGGGGGCCCCCTTGCTGGACCTACTACACTTTTGCACAAAAACCCAAAGATCCTTAGGGAATGACACATTGGCTTATAAAGCCTTACAATTGCATACATGTTTTCCCAAGGATATAAATACAAATAAAAGGACTCAAATGTAAAATAAAAAGTCAGTGCTCGGCGTCAATTCCCATCAACTCTCTCCGGGTGGGAAGAACTCGACCCCGTCGAGTTAGGGGTGCGGCTGCTCGAGTAGCTCCGGAGGATCCGTCATCGAACCTGGAAGCGCGAAGTACGCTCCATTCCAAGTAATCGACACTTGCTCATCCCGTATAGATTCGATATGCACACGCTGCTGGGGAATGAGGCTAGAGGTGGACACTCCAGGGTGGGGTCACTCTCAAAGGAGGGAAGGCGGCTTGATGACTCACTAGGAATCACCGCTTGTCCCTTATGTGACTAGATCCGATATGAAGTAGAACCGATCCCAAAGTCTGACAAGTCTCGAACTCAAAAGGGACTAACATCACGAGCATACAAAGACCGACTCGACTCGATGTATGCACAGACACCCAATGGACACACGAAACAAAGACTCACAAAGACCCTAAACAAGCCTAATGTTAGTCCGACCTACGCATAGGCGACGGTGGACCAGGACATCCAAATATGTGCCTTGAATGCATCTTATGTACCCGAAGGTTGGTGGTATGGGAAACACCTAGACGCCCAAGTATGACCCAGTCATGCATGAACGGCCCTTTGGATTTGGGAGACTTGAGAGGGCTAGGAGAGCCGGGTGTGGACGAGCCGGGTGTGGGTGTATCGAGATTGGGCTTGGTGGGTATAGATGACCCGGCCCGTGGGGTAGGGGTGTGGTAGTGGACTCCCTCGAAGAAATGAAGTATATAATGGACTCCCTCGAAGAAATGAAGTATATATGGTGGGTCAAGGGGACCACTAGGGAATGGGTCAAAGGGATCAAAGAAGGTATTTGATGGGGACATCGCTTACCACTTCCCATTTCTCCAAGGGTCCTGATGCTCGCCATTATGTTCATCTTGATTTTCTGAGTCTAGCTATGTAATTTTCATATCTTTCTTGAGTCATTTTGATGTAATTTCCCCTTTGTTTTGAGTCAGGTCACTAGGTTATTATGTTATGTGTCTAATTTCATGTTCATCATGTTGGGATTGAGTGGCTTCTGGGCCCATTTAGATGGGCCTGGCCCAGGGGCGCCCTTTCCCTTCCCCAGCTCCTTCGGTTATCTGTTATTAGTACTTTTCTCAGGGACTTTTTGTAAAAGTTGGGATTCCTATAAATAGGACCCCAATCCCCACTTGGAGAAGCTAATGAAGTATTGAAGAAAGTTTAGCCACTTGAATTGTCTTCCTCTCTCTCTCTCTAGCTCTCTCTCTATCTCTCTCTCTCTACAGGGGGCGAACCCCTTTCTCTCTCCTCTTCTCTCTCTCTCTCCCTTGGGCGAACCTGCCCCTTCACCTTCCCCCCCCCCTTGCCATGTCATCAGCCACCTCACTCCCCCACCCTTTCACCTCCCCAAGAGCCATAACTCCCCTTAATACCTCCACTTCCCCAAGCAACCCTTCCCATTCCCCATACACCCTTTCACCTTCCCAAGGGAGACTCCCTTCTCCTAGGCACCCCTCCCCATCCCCAAAGCAACCCCTTCCCATTCCCTAGACCACCATTAAACCCTTCCATTAACCCACCACCCAAATCAAGAGGAGCCCTCCCCATTCCCCCAAGTGACTTGCGCCCCCATCTCCTCACCTCCTCCCCCTTGGCCATTTGCGCACCCACCCCTCCCCCTGCTAGCTCCGCCTCTGGCATCCTCCCTCACCACCTCATTCCACCTCCCGAACCCCTCCCCACCACCAAAGGACCCATATCCCCTACCCCCGTCCACCAAAGAAACCACCCCTCCACCATTTCTCTCTTCCATTCTGCGTGCAGCTGAAGACCAGCAGATCAACAGCCTATTGCAGCACCGCCTCAGGCCCCATCCCGAATCTCCTGGGGGAATGGCCTACATCGACGGAAAGATCTTCCAGTCAGCTTCGCAATGGCGGTGGTCTCATCCCCTTCCGAGCTCCGTGCTGCCCGGGAGGTCCGATCTCCCCCGACTGCGCAGAGCTGCCCCTGCAGCGTACCTGAACCAGAATAGGAGCTGTACCACGACGAACCAAGGAAGAATCAGGCCAAGAGTTATTCTACAATGTTCTTCCTAGTCCAGTCTATTTTCAGAATCAAGAAGCATAACTTTGATCGGCGTCCGTGAGCCCAAGTTATCATTTTTCTCCCTCGGCTACACGGATCTGCTTCCCACAGTCTGCATCGACCTGTCACCACCATTTAGAGTCCCCCAGTCTTCTCCGGCATCATTCGGCTTCCCCGTCAGTTTTGTTGCGAAGAGGACTCGTCCACGGTTCCAGCAACTTTGGCGGTTCATGATTCGGAGTCTGGAAGCTGTCGGGGCGCTCTCTGCAACCTGCTGTTGGAGATCTGAAGCTGCCAGTCCCAGATTCTGTCACTCTGTTCGAGCCTCCACCAAGACCAGCCTCGGCATCAGAAGAATTCAACAAAATTCTGAGCCATTCTGGCTCCAGTTACGAAGAGTTCCCCACTGGTCTCGTCATCAGAAAAATTCTAGACTGAGATTTACGACCTCAACACTGACTGTCTATCACCTATCACAGTGAGCAGGCAGACTCGGTATCGGTTCCTTCTCTTGGGTTTCAGTGACTCTCCCCTCCCCGTCTGGCTGGCTTAATGCCCCTCCCTGTGCGGAGGTAGTGTTTGATTTGTAATACTGAAATCCCCACCTCAATTCCACCCTCCTGTGTGAGGCGTAGTGATTGTAACTAATAAACATGATCAAGCTTCATCGGCGCAGTGTGCGGGGAACCCACACTTCCCCGCTCGCCCTCGTCTCCGAACGGGGTTGGTTTCTTCAAACCAACCAGGGTAAGCCCTAAACTTTGCTCCATCATTAGTACTTGTTCAGCTAATATCCGTGGTATTGCTCCGTTGAGCAAGAGCATGAGCGCCCGACCCCGTGTGATCCACTTACGAGCGGTCACCGTGGGCTGCGTGAGAGAGGGATCTAGTGCCCCAATTGGCACCTGGCCAGCCCCTTAAGTGTGGGCCTCGTACCTTCGGGAGGGAAACCCAAGCCCTGCTGGCACTCTACCAGCAAGGGCCTTGATCCATCATCTCCACTTGGCATCATCAAGTCACCCGGGCTCGTGTGTGTGCGACGGTGAATCGGCCCCAATCTAGTACTTTATTGCTTTGTGATTGTGCTTGCGGAATAGGTCCAAGGGTCCGTGTCCCTTTGCTGCATCCACCCTAGTCGTGTCACATCAAGTGGTATCAGAGCAAGTTCACAACTTGTCTCTCTACAAGTTGGTCCTAGGGCGCATTCACATTTAGAGTCTTTATCGGGCCACCCAGTGCATCATCATGTACACTCCACATTGGTTAAGTCCCCTCAACACGGCCTTCCCCAAGAGCCCGATTGACCCCCTCCTCATGGACATCATCCTAGAAGGGGACCTTAGTTTTGACAGATCTAGTCCTAATGCCTACCTAAAGTGGGAGGCTACCATGGATATACACTTTCATAGGACTAGGGTCTATGGACACGCTAGAGTCCGCAGGGTGGCTTCGGGGACAAGCCAAGAAGAAGTGGGAGCGCATAGTGGGCTTAAGAAGGATTTGGAGGCAAGAACTCGTAGGATCATGGGAAGAGATGAAGATCGAGCTTAGGAAGATCTATGCTCCCTGACCTTCCCACTCCTACCTTGAGAATCATAACCCGAGAAGCACTCCCACTCCCCCTTTCCCTCCCAGTCAACCCAAGACCTCCCTTAGGGTCCAAACTTCACCACCCGGGATGCACCATGCCCCAACCTTCATCACCCCATCCCCAAAAGGCCTTCCCATTCCCTTAGAGAGTAAGACCCCCACACCCCAAAGGGATAAGATTGTAATTGAAGTACATGAGGCCTTCCCCGATTGTGAAAAAGAATACGAGTCATAATGTCATGGGTTAGGCCGAGAAGTGCCCATCCCGTGTGGAAGAAGCATCATGGCTCACTCCACCCTCACCATTCAAACCCACGTGGACCCCATGTCCACCCCTCCACCGAGGCCCGTGACAGCCACCATTCCCCAACCCAAAGTTCTCCATCAAACCCACACCCCACAAGCCTCCACAAATCCTCCTCCCACCCCTTTCCAAAAGGAACTTAAGGAGGTGACCGAAGAATATGAGACTCCCCTAGATTGGGAGGAAGAATATGAAGCCCAATGTCAAGGGTTGGGTCAAGAAGGCTCATCTTTATCCAAAGAGACCACAGTGAGCCTAACTGGGTACACCCTCCCTCATGAGTTACATGATGACCAACCAAGTTCCCCCACCCCTCCCTCCATGAGAATTGTGATTCTTGGGGAACCCCTCATTGAGTGGCTTAAGCAAGACCTCCTCCTCCACATCATGCACCCCTCCATGGATAACCATAACCCAATCGAGCCCACCCTACCATTCCACACAACCTATCATTTGTTTTGCTTTGTAGGAGCCATGAGGGACTTGATTAAAGGCATACTAAGGTAAATAGAGGTGACAAACATGCTGGCCTTAGGAGTGAGTGATACGGGGTACCTTAGTTTCTCACACCCCTCTATCAGGACCATCATCTCCATTTACACCAAGGGTCCTGGCATGAGTGAGCTCGTATTGTTTCTACCCGAGCCCGATGAGTTTTACACCACCCCCCTACCACAAGAAAAGGGCACTCAACCTAGGGAATCCGCTTTGGTACTTACCCCATTAGGAGACAAGTGCCTAGCCCACACTAGGGAGTGTATGCTTTGGAGTGCTCTAGGACTAGGATGGGAAGAAGCCTCAATCTCCTCAACCCAAGTCCTCCTAGATCCACATGATCCCTTCCCACTAGCCCTTCTTTACCAACCCACCTCCTTGCCCTCCTACATCTTTCCCTACCCCTCGTCCCTTTGCAAGGAGCATTAAGATAGGTCCCACCGGGTTCATGATTCCCACTTCCCTATGTGTACTAGGGACCCTAGGACGTTCACTTGGATTAAAGCCCACCTCCACATCACCCACCCCTTAACCCATCTCGAACCTTTTGGCCACTTCCTATGGGCTTCCGAGTACTCATCACTCACCACCCACTCCCTCCTACCCTCACCCACCATGTCGAACCTAACCCACCCATTCCAAAACTTATCCCACACTATGAGAGCCATGACCATGGGTGACATCCACTTAGGAAATGAGGAATTGACCCATCCCAAGATGTCCACTTTCTTGGACCCCTTCGACCCCCATGAGTGGAAACCCCCAAATCAACCCCCACCTAAAGATGGGACCATCGTGATAGGAATGCATGTGTCACAACATTTTGCATCATGTGGTAAGGCTAGTCACGTCATTTGTGTCACATACACACTAGGTCCAGTGCACGACAGGTTTACATTTGGACAAGCTGGTCCTCCCCCACTCTTCATCCATCTCATGCATGATAGGGCCACTTGTGGCTGCCCCGGTCCACCTAAGTGCATCAAGGTCCACATGGCTTCTAAGCATGATAGGTCAATTCATGGATGCCCTAGTCCTCCTAAGACCGTCAAAACCAATCTAACACTTGATAGGACTGCATTTGGTTGTCCGGGCCCTCCCTTCATCTCTAGGGGATCGTCATTCATGACACTACATGGCACCATCCACAAACACATCAACAAAAGCAATGAGGTGTATAAGAAATCGGCCGATTCCCACCGACGCCACCAGGAATTTCGTATAGGTAACTTTGTGATGGTGAGAATTGAGAGACTTTTCCCTGGGAATGTCTCCAAACTGAGGTCGCATGGATCAGGTCCCTTCCAGGTTCTGAGGCAAATCGGCACAAATGCTTACGTGTTGGACCTCCCCGAGGAGTACAGAGTAAGTCCCACACTCAACGTGGCTGACTTGGTGCCATATAGGGGTCCCACGGTGACACCTAGTGAGGAAATTGAGCTTGCTCCACCCCTTGAGAGTGCCACCACCCATGAGAGAGTTCCACCAGCCCAGAGGGGCCAACGTGAGCAATTGGAGCGGATATTGTATGAACAGGTCACTGTCATCTGGAGCAAAGGGTATGGGCACTACCTCGCTTGGTGAAAGGAGGGCAACCCCGCCGTGGCTTCCTCCGCATACGATGGATCTTTACTCGACAGAGTCGAGTTCTCTGCACCCCAGGAGTATGATGGGGACATCGCTTACCACTTCCCATTTCTCCAAGGGTCCTGATGCTCGCCATTATGTTCATCTTGATTTTCTGAGTCTAGCTATGTAATTTTCATATCTTTCTTGAGTCATTTTGATGTAATTTCTCCTTTGTTTTGAGTCAGGTCCCTAGGTTATTATGTTATGTGTCTAATTTCATGTTCATCATGTTGGGATTGAGTGGCTTCTGGGCCCATTTAGATGGGCCTGGCCCAGGGGCGCCCTTTCCCTTCCCCAGCTCCTTCGGTTATCTGTTATTAGTACTTTTCTCAGGGACTTTTTGTAAAAGTTGGGATTCCTATAAATAGGACCCCAATCCCCACTTGGAGAAGCTAATGAAGTATTGAAGAAAGTTTAGCCACTTGAATTGTCTTCCTCTCTCTCTCTCTAGCTCTCTCTCTATCTCTCTCTCTCTCTATAGGGGGCGAACCCCTTTCTCTCTCCTCTTCTCTCTCTCTCTCTCCCTTGGGCGAACCTGCCCCTTCACCTTCCCCCCCCCTTGCCACGTCATCAGCCACCTCACTCCCCCACCCTTTCACCTCCCCAAGAGCCATAACTCCCCTTAATACCTCCACTTCCCCAAGCAACCCTTCCCATTCCCCATACACCCTTTCACCTTCCCAAGGGAGACTCCCTTCTCCTAGGCACCCCTCCCCATCCCCAAAGCAACCCCTTCCCATTCCCTAGACCACCATTAAACCCTTCCATTAACCCACCACCCAAATCAAGAGGAGCCCTCCCCATTCCCCCAAGTGACTTGCGCCCCCATCTCCTCACCACCTCCCCCTTGGCCATTTGCGCACCCACCCCTCCCCCTGCTAGCTCCGCCTCTGGCCTCCTCCCTCACCACCTCATTCCAACTCCCGAACCCCTCCCCACCACTAAAGGACCCATATCCCCTACCCCCGTCCACCAAAGAAACCACCCCTCCACCATTTCTCTCTTCCATTCTGCGTGCAACTGGAGACCAGCAGATCCACAGCCTATTGCAGCACCGCCTCAGGCCCCATCCCGGATCTCCTGGGGGTGTGGCCTACATCGACGGAAAGCTCTCCCAGTCAGCTTCGCAATGGCGGTGGTCTCATCTCCTTCCAAGCTCCGTGCTGCCCGGGAGGTCCGATCTCCCCCGACTGCGCAGAGCTGCCCCTGCAGAGTACCTGAACCAGAATAGGAGCTGTACCACGACGAACCACGAAAGAATCAGGCCAAGAGTTATTCTGAAAAGTTCTTCCTCGTCCAGTCTATTTTCAGAATCAAGAAGCATAACTTCGATCGGCGTCCGTGAGAGAAAGTTATCATTTTTCTCCCTCGGCTACACGGATCTGCTTCCCACATTCTGCATCGACCTATCACCACCATTCAGAGTTCCCCAGTCTTCTCGGGCATCATTCGGCTTCCCCGTCAGTTTTTTTGCGAAGAGGACTTGTCCACGGTTCCATAAACTCTGGCGGTTTGTGATTCGGAGTCCGAAAGCTGTCGGGGTGCTCTCTGCAACCTGCTGTTGGAGATCTGAAGCTGCCAATCCTAGATTCTATCACTCTGTTCGAGCCTCCACCAAGACCAGCCTCGGCATCAGAAGAATTCAACAAAATTCTGAGGCATTCTGGCTCCAGTTACGAAGAGTTCCCCGCTGGTCTCGTCATCAGAAAAATTCCATACTGAGATCTACGGCCTCAACACTGACTATCTGTCACCTATCACAGCGAGCAGGCAGACTCGGTATCGGTTCCTTCTCTTGGGTTTCAGTGACTCTCCCCTTCCCGCCTGGCTGGCTTAATGCCCCTCCCTGTGCGGAGGTAGTGTTTGATTTGTAATACTGAAATCCCCACCCCAATTCCACCCTCCTGTGTGAGGCGTAGTGATTGTAACTAATAAACAGGATCAAGCTTCATCGGCACAGTGTGCGGGGAACCCACACTTCCCCGCTCGCCCTCGTCTCCGAACGGGGTTGGTTTCTTCAAACCAACCAGGGTAAGCCCTAAACTTTGCTGCATCATTAGTACTTGTTCAGCTAATATCCGTGGTATTGCTCCGTTGAGCAAGAGCGTGAGTGCCCGACCCCGTGTGATCTACTTACGAGCGGTCACCGTGGGCTGCGTGAGAGAGGGACCTAGTGCCCCAATTGGCACCCGGCCAGCCCCTTAAGTGTGGGCCTCGTACCTTCGGGAGGGCAACCCAAGCCCTGCTGGCACTCTACCAGCAAGGGCCTTGATCCATCATCTCCACTTGGCATCATCAAGTCACCCGGGTTCGTGTGTGTGCGACGGCGAATCGGCCCCAATCTAGTACTTTATTGCTTTGTGATTGTGCTTGCGGAATAGGTCCAAGGGTCCGTGTCCCTTTGCTGCATCCACCCTAGTCGTGTCACATCAGTATTACCCCTTGTGGTGGGTTCCCACAAGTCACAGTCCCATGTATGGAAGTCTTGAAGGTGTGTATGGTCACCTTCATACGTTGTGGTAGATGGGACGGTGATCATATGTAGGAAACAAGATTCCTCCCTCGGGCAAAAGGGTATGAAGTCGGGCTTGGCTGATATAGGGAGGAATAAGAGAATCTCCGTGGTGACACAATCCACGGTACACACGAAGGTAATGGACCCTAAGGCCGGATGGGTGAAGCTAAGACTAGTGGGTTGGTCAAAGCCTCGGGCCAATGAGTGCGTCAACTTCCATTGCGAATCTAATCCCATAATAAGGTCATCCAAGGTGTCAATATGGTGACTAGACCGGAATGTGGTATGGAATGAGTTGACCGGCACTAATGGTAGGGTGGGGTCCATTGATGGATAAGGAGGCGGGACCAAGCCATCCTTGAGCCAACTAAGAAGCGGCTCGGCTATGAAAAGCGTACCCGTTAGAAACATGGGTGGCTCAGAATGAAGTGGCTCCAAATGAGATGGTTCCGAATAAAGATCGGAAGTAGATGGTGGTGGCATTGGAGCTCTCGTGGGTGGTGAAAGAGCACGTGTCCTTTCCATCCTATCCAACCAATCCGAAAGCATTTTTTTGATGTCATCTAAGGTGCGGGTTGGAGTAGGGGCCTCGGGGTGGACTCGCTCCTCATCTCTCGGCCTGGGAGTGGGCCTAGGCTCAGCTACCGGTGAGGCTTCCTGCCTCCGACTATATCCAACTTGGTTGGAGGTGAGGGTGTGGGGTCGGCTGGGGGTGTGACCCACTTGTTTGGTGATGATTTGGCGGGGTTGGCTGGAGGTGACTGGGTGGAACTGGTTGGAGGGGACCGGTTGGGGAACGTAGACCTTCCGAAGTTCTCTCTTCATGTCCCACCATGATTCGAGGGGCCATTCCCTCCTAACCTGCCTTAAGCCTTCGATGGTTCTCCATTTTTTGGTAGCCCGGTCATGAAGCCTATCCTTGGCAAAATAGAATTGTCCGGCCTCGGACATGGGATAGCAAGCGAAGTATTTTTCCATGGCGGCTTCCCAACGTAGGTAATCGCCTGGGTCATTGGGGCCATAAAAATCCGTGGCTTCGGGCCTACAGAAGTGGAGAGGATGGTTGCCCAACCCATGGGTGGGCCAACGGTCAGATCGCCTGGGCGATCGAGATTCGATTGGGAATGGGGAATTACAAGGCGGACATGCCGACACACTGAGACAAGACGACAATGCAAGTTGGAATGCACTAACTAATGCACACTAAGGACCCTAGACGTAAACCAAGACTCGGTACATGGCGGAGTTAATCGATCCGAAGATCACTCGCGCAAGTGTGCGGCCTTCCCGATAGACGTAGCCTAATGTTCGGACAACACCTTTTGATATACCGATTAATGGTATAAAAATGTGACACTTAGACTTAGACACTTTTTTTTCTTTTGCAGACTTAGACACAAAGACTACCCTAGACTCAACATTCGCTCTGATACCAAACTGATGCGGGACGGACACGCGACCTGGGACTCTAGCTCGCGATCATCCCTATGCGAGGGAAGACGTGGGCCGTGCGAGGTTGAGAAACCAGCGGTGAGTCTCGGGTATCGACCTCTCCGCGTTAACTCAGATCGAGTCACGGGACGGTACACTCAATCTCGCTCTCTCACAGCGGTGATAATAGAATAACAAGCTAGAAACCTACACTCACAGCGGCATTCAAAGCTATACAAGATAAGCAAATGCGATAAAGAGTGGGGAGCGAGTGTACCTCCATGCTCCGGGCGTGGGGAAGACGTTCCCGACCAGTTACGGTAACTCCCAGTAACAACAGTTAAAAAATTTAATTACAGCAGTAATTCCATTGCCCACTCCACGCAGGGAGGTAAAGGGCTACAAGTGGGGCCCGAGAGGACCGACCCTGGGTTGACGAGCAGCAATCTGGAGGTGCTTTTGGGGCGAACTCGGCCTGCTAGTCCGACTCGGCACTATTACAACTCGGTGCTGCGCCAACTCGGTTGCTGACTCGGTGGGCAGCAAGGTATGGATTTCATAGGAACGCTACCTTCCTGGGATCTTCTGAAGGCGCTGCTTGGCTGGGACGGTGGCGGGATGTCCCTGATTGACTCCCTGAAGGGGCGGCTCCTGAAGTTGACTTTGATATTTATTTCTGAATTTTCTCCCAGACTGAGTTGTGCTGGCTGAATTCGGATCTGCTCTGCACACCTTCACAAAAAAAATTCCTACGACCAGATCCGATGTCGGATTGATGCACAAGAGGTACCGATGGATAGAGGACTCAGAGATCTACAACATATATTTTTGGTGGTTCCATTTATAGAACAGATTAAAAATAAAAATGACTGCAAACTGCCTTTGTTTTCTGACCCGGACTGACAGACACACAGGGCAGAGATGGATCTGCCTAAAACAGACCTTTGACTGAGGGCTAAATGATTTTTTTTGACTCAACGAAAATTATGGTGGAAGGAGGTATACGTGAAGAACACTAGAGAAGTTTTGTGGATTTTCTAAAATTTTCTAAGTGGGTGGGGAAATTGCAACAAGGAGACTCTATCCCGTAGATCTGTAAAAAGGCAGATTACTGAGAGGGCAAACGAAAATATGGGAAAATTATCAAATGGACTCCAAATGACACAAAATTTTAACTGGAGGTTAGGGGAGATGGAAAGAACAAACTCTCAAAATTAGGGCTAGATAAGACAACAAGAAGAGAAGATAAAATCCGAAGGTGGGGTTCTGTCCTGATTTGGACAGAGCTCCGACGTAGCGGCGGTGGCGGCGTGATGGCGGCTCGATGGCGGCGGTGGCGGCGATGCTGAGCTTCACACTCAGGGGGGTGGTGGTGGAGAGGCTTCACACCTCTGAAATGTGAGCTTTCACAGCTCTAGAAGGGGGGAGAAGGGCACCCTTGGGCTGGAGCAACAAATGGCATTTTCTTCTCATTAATTGCTAAGTAATTCAAAAATTACAAGGTATTTGTAGAAAGTGTAAAAAGACTTAAACTAACCTCAGATCTAATTTTGGGGAGGGGTAAATGGGGGAGACCATAATTTATTCTCCCATGTGGTTTGGAACCACATTAAACAAAAATAAAAATGGGTTAGTGGAGAGGGGCGCCCCCTTGACCAAGGTGGGTGGCATCTTGGACTTTGAAATCCATTTGTCTCCCATGTGGTTAATTGACATTCAAACCTTCTAGATGCCACCTAGGATAGTTGACCAGCCCCACATGGCTTAGGTGGACCAATAGGGAAGGGATGGGGGCCCCCTTGCTGGACCTACTACACTTTTGCACAAAAACCCAAAGATCCTTAGGGAATGACACATTGGCTTATAAAGCCTTACAATTGCATACATATTTTCCTAAGGATATAAATACAAATAAAAGGACTCAAATGCAAAATAAAAAGTCAGTGCTCGGCGTCAATTCCCATCACCAACTTTAGGCCCTATACCAGACCTTACAAGGGACCAATGCCCCATCTCCCACGATTGCACAAGGTCCGTCCACTACTTCCATCTCACAATCTAGGGTTAATGGGCCCGGGTCCTCGCCCATTCCAATTGATCTTACTCCGGTCCAGCCTAGAACCCTCCAATTCTCCCATCTAGAAGCGGGCCAATCTTTTGGCTCGGCCCATCAATTTCTTGATAAAGGGAAGGCCGTTCTTCCCTCATTCACCCAGGTCGAATCCTATCGGCCCATCCCTTCAGTACTTCAGGTTCTTATTGGCCCATCCAACTTTTCTCGCCCTCAGTAAGGGGCGGCCCCGGTCCATGCCAATTTGGGCCATCCGTCGGCCCAATATTCTTCTTATGGGCCTCCGACTCCTTCTGTCTACCCTTCGGCTCCTCGCATTGAGCCCGCCCCTCTTGCTTTGCCTGCACCATCTCGGGAACAAGAACTCCTTGATAAATGGGCCGCCATGCAACAATAACTCTGCTTTCTTCAAAAGCGGGTTGGCCCACAATCTTTAGCAGATGTTCCGGTTCCTAGCTTCCATAACATCCGGTTCCCTCCCCAGTCCGAGCTCCCCACGTATCGTAAATACGACGGGAATATCAATCCCTTCATTCATGTGAGGGACTTTATGTATGAATCGGCGCAATTCCAATATGATGATCGCCTCATGGCGTATTTATTTCGCCGGTCATTAGATGGGGTGGCTTTGGAGTGGTTCTATGCTTTACCGCTCGAGGATGCCGAAAGTTTCAAAGTGGTGAAAGAAAAGTTCATTCAGCGGTTTGAAGATCGGGTCGGCCCGGAGTATTCTTTTACAGATTAAGTTGTCGAGAAAATGAAAGCAAATGAAGATTTTGCCACCTATGCTGACAGGTGGAGACAAATGGCCGCCCGCGTGCCGGGTCACATTCCGGAGGAAGAGAAAGTCAAGTTGCTTATATCAAATGCCACCCCTACCTTCCGTAACATCCTAGCCATGAATGACATATCAAACATGCACCAACTATATAGTCGGGCGAGATTCATACAAATGCAATTCAAGGACTCCCCCATCCACACCCTTTTTGAAGCCCAAAAGCCCAAATATCACAAGAAGCCTCAGGGGCCTGTCACTGAGGGGGTCCAAAAAAATGAACAAGTGCAAGCCGTTGCATTACCTTTCCCTAATCAGTCTGCACCATTCCGCTTTCCACAGAACCCCCGCAATCCCCAATTTTCCGCCCCACAAAATGCCCAACCCACTTTCTCCACTCCACAAAACTCTCACTCCACCTTCCCCGCGCCACAAAACACCTTCCCCGCTCCACAACAACCTCCACAACATCCGCAATACCATAATGCTCCCCCACCCAGCGGCTACACCAACATCAAGCGCCCGGCTCCGAAGAGAGCCCAATACCCTCCTTTGCCCGAGTCCCTCATGGACATTTTCCCGGCTCT
Organism: Amorphophallus konjac; assembly: GCA_022559845.1. Classification (NCBI taxonomy): domain Eukaryota; kingdom Viridiplantae; phylum Streptophyta; class Magnoliopsida; order Alismatales; family Araceae; genus Amorphophallus; species Amorphophallus konjac. The sequence continues at coordinate 269,627,627 of CM040119.1, read as the reverse complement.
CATGTCAATTAATGCTATTCAACTTCCTCTGGAATGGCATAATTGGAACCCGGCCGTCGATCAGATAAAATATTACATGTTCCATAGGCAGCCTGGCCATACCATCGAGGGCTATTTTTAATTCAAAGATTTGGAATATGACCTTCATGAAGGGCAGCGTATAGATTGGGTCGAGATGCACAAGGCCATTATGGAGATAAAAGAGAAGAGAAGGCAGTCGCCGAGGCAGCAAGTGCAGCAACAACAAGCACCGCCGCCATAACAGCAGCCGCAGCAGCAACAACATCCTGTTCAAGACTTGGGGATCCATCAAAACCCCATGCCGAATCACCCTCCTGCTCCACAGCCACAACCGCTGGCACATGCCTAAGTTAATCTCGTCCAACCCCCGGCTCTCGACGCCAGGTGCTCTTATGACGATGACGCGTCAGTACAACGGCTCATGGCCCTCCACCATAACCACCGTAGCCTTTCTCCCTCCGTCATCCTCCCACTTAACCAACAAACCCCACCATCCTCTGCATCCAACAAATCCCTCATCCTACCATCCGCATTCCCCATTAACCCGTCTATCCCTACTCCACCACCGTCCACGTTCGCTACCGCCTCACCTTTAGTCGGTCATTCACCCATTATCTTCCTTCCATCTACCTCTACCCCATCACCGATGCCCGCACCAATCATCACCACGCCTTCATCAAACCCCTCACCTATCATCTCCGCTACGCCTTCCCCTGTGCCACTCATCCACTCCAATGGGCCCCTTAAGCCGCTTGTTTTAAGCCCATCCGATGCCGTGCCGGTCCACAACCTTGCCCTATGGAGCGGGCGTTTATTTCACAGAAATTATCCTTCCACTGGTGCGTCCGCACCCAATCCCCAATCTTCTCAATAGGCTGTTGATCAGGACGAGGCAGATCCACTGTCGGGGACACGATATGATCTGTTACATCACCTGGACAGAGTACCTGCCAAGATCTCTGTGTTGGAGTTGATAAAAAGATCCACCGTTCATCAGGATGCACTCAGAAACTTTCTACAGAAGGTGATTATCAATGAAGACATGGCAGTAGATAGCCTGTCGACAGCTTTGGCTACAATCTCAAAGGGGCAGGCAATCACTTTTTTAGAAACTGAACTGGCATCCCCGGAAGCAAGACAAATGCCGCTTTGCATTTCCATAACTCTCAACAAAGTCAGCATAGATGCGGCGCTGGTAGACACAGGGGCATCTATTAATGTCTGCCCGCTCAGCACCTTGAGAGCCTGCAATTTATCAGAAGATCTGTTAAGGCCGACCCCCAGAACTATTGCAGTGTATGATAATTCCCGAAGGGCATGTCATGGGGTGGTCACTATTCAGGCCGAGCTTGGGCCTCTCACTATGTCGATTGAATTCTATGTGCTGGACATCGACCCTATGTTCAAGGCTATTTTGGGTTGTCCGTGGATCAACAACCTCAACGCCGTGCCTTCTACCGCCCACCAATGCCTTAAATTCCCTTTTCAAGGGAGGGTGGTTAAGGTAAAGAGCATGTCCACGGTCCAGTCTGTTAAGGCCGTCTCCGAGAAGATTCTACCAACACTGTGGCCTAACAATCGGCCTATTATTTCGGTGCTAGATTTGGACTTTCCATGGGCATATGCGCCACGCAAGCCCGTCTCTACAATAGTGAATATTAAAGTGAAGCCCCAGGGACGAGATTCCAAGGGCTGGGACATTATACCGAAATTGGGCTATCAACCGGGGAGAGGTCTCGGCGCACAATTGCAAGGGCGGACCAAGCTGGTCCCTAAAGGAAGAAAGATGAATAGGAGGGACCTCGGCTATCGAGTGTCTCCATTCTCAATTTTGGGCGATTCCGGGCCCTTGACATGGGACTATCGCCAGCATTTCATTAAAGGCCCTCTTCAGCTAGGCACATTGAAAGCACAGCCGAGTCAGCTCAAGAAAGAAGAAGAGGCAGCTCATATATTTGCCGGTCCACCATTGCTGCCTAAGGGGCCGGTCGACGATATGATTGATTGTAGCCATGCATTTGAAAGGTTATTCTATGAAGAAGAAATTGTACAAGCAAACCAGGAGGTACGGCTTGTGGATTATAAGCTAAAGAAGCCAGTTCACCGCTCACGAGAAAGGGAGAGCTCACCCATCATATTCACTTGGTCTCCTTCCCGCTTGTTTTCACTGTTCCAAAAGCTGGCATCCATTCCCTCTGCGCCCCCTATCATGATTGATCCATTCTTGTTTGAAGTCCCCACGGAGTATCTCATTATCAAGCCCACATGTGAGGTTGATCTGTCTACTCCCTTCTTCACCTCTTCTGTGATAGGGTGCAAGGCCCGGATACAGAGGGGGGGGGGTGAATGTATCCCTCTTCGAAATGGCCCAAATTAAAATTTCGCTCTCTTAAAATTTCGCTCACTTCACAAATTTAAGCAAATTGAAAAGCTAATCAAATCTTCTATTGAACCTGTAAGCAAGCACTTGGAGCGCGCCTATGCATTCATCTAGCGGAAGCAAAGAAAAGCAATCAACCTACTGCACAGAAGATTTTTTAGGTGGTTCGGTCCACAGACCTATGTCCACCCCTCACTCCAAACCGGAGTGAGGCTTCCACTAGCAACAGCTATAACCGCAGACTCAGTCTGTAAACAGGTGCTGCCTAACAGCTTGACCAGGGGAACAACCTCCCCTCTTCCTCTAGACTGGAGGGAAACCACTAGTGACTACCCGTCACTAGCAACCAGAGACCGAAGTCTCTCTTCCTCCACCCAGGAGGGAAACCACAAGTAGCTACCACTACCTACAAACCCGGAGTCAGAGACTCCCTTCCTCTGAAGCCCAAAGGGAACCACTAGTGACACACAATCACCAGCAAACTGGAGATTAAAATCTCCCTTCTCCTGAACCAACAGGAGGAACCCCGATCTCCAACCAAAGAATCGGAAGAACAAAGCTAAGGAAGTGTAAAAGAAAAACAATAAACAAAAATACAGCAATCAGAAAGCTGGAAATGAAATCATAATGTGGCTCTCGCAGGAGCTGACTGGCCTGGATTTGATCCACGGTCCAGTAGGAACTAATCTTCAGATGAAGCTTCTTTTCTCTCCTCGATCTCTCTATCTTTCTCTTTCTTTCTTCCTCTTCTTTCTTCTTCTCTCTGCTCTCTTTTTCTTTCTCTCGTTCTTCTTTACACTGGATCGTGCAGACTCTCACTATCTCTTCTTTTCTCTTATGTTTCTTCTTCTGCTACTCTCTGCCTCTCAGCTGCTCTCTTCTTCTGCTTCTATCACGATCAGTCTTCTTCTGAGGAAGAAGCTCCATATTTATAGCAGCAGCAGCTAGGGCGTGTGCAGGGCTTGTGCCCTCTTTGTCCAGAGATAATCTCGGATCACATGCCAGGTGCCAACCTAGGATCACGTGCTCAGACATCTTTCTTCTCGAAGGATATACCTGTCAAACAGTCATAAGAGAATATTGGAGAGGTGTACAGATGCATATAGAAAAGTATGCAATGTACAGACAATGCACATATTGCCACTGAAGTGTGTACAGACTTCACTGAAGAATGTTCAGACTTTAAGTGCTTGTGTATGTATAGACTTTGAATATGAATCCTTGGGCATGCCTTCAACGAGTGTGCAGACTCTGCGTGTATTGTTCAAACGATGCACAGATATGCCACTGAGGGATGTGCAGACGTTGAATGAGTGACATGCAGTTTGCAACAGGAAAGTATGAACATTGAGCATGGATGCACTGACATGCCGCCAATCGAATGTACATACTTGCAGGTGTGTATCGCAGTGTGCACAAGGTGAAGTATGCACATTGAAAATGAGTGCAAGACTATGCTCATGAATGTATACACTTGAGTGCGTGAATGCTACAAGGCAATGTATGGACTTGTGTTCGTGCAACACAAAGGCTGTACAGACTTCGTGTGTGTGCTACCAGACAATGTATAGACTTGCAACCTAGCACTTAAGAACCAATGCATCATGTATAGAGTTGCTTAACTAACGCATGGAGCAAGTCTGTATAGACTCGCTTAACTGACGCACGGACATCACAGCAAGGACTATACAGACATTGTATATGTATGAAACAACGAATGTACAGACTTATGTATGCATGGATGTACTGACTGAGCCACGAGCTAAGCTAACGGATGTATAGACTAGCTCAACCGTGTGGCGTGCAACTGGATGATGTATAGACTCTGCATATGCTCTGAACACGGGTTGTACAGACTTGAAGTAATGCATGCAGCAGACGAAGTACAGACTTGGTCTTGCGACCACGGGCTGTACAGACTTTGAGAGACGATGCATGTTGTACAGACTTAACATGAGACGCTAAGTGAGACGATGTAGGCTGTACAGACTTTGAGAGACGATGCATGATAAAATAATGTACAGACTTGATATCAAGGAATGCACTGGCTGTACAAACTATGAAGCATGCATGGAAATGTTGCACAGAGACGCTAATCACAGAGACGCTAAATGAGACGGAGCAATGTATAGACTTAATGATGCAATGTTCACACGACCTTAGACGCTAAGTGAGACGAACACGGCGATGTGCAGACTTTAGTTGAACGATGCATGCAGAAGGAATGTACAGACTTGCTATGACATGTGTGCAGACGACACCAATGTACAGACTTGCTGTGACATGTGTGCAGACGACACCAATGTACAGACTTTGGAAATGCTTGAAGCACACGATGTATAGACTTGTTCAATGAAGCAAAAAGGGTTGCATGGACTTTGTGGAGTATACTGCCCTGAAAGCCTGCACTGACTTGTGTGTTCGTGTAAATAGTACAATGCATGGACTTAAGCAACTGCACGAGGTAGGAAAGCACAGAAGCAGCCTGGACCAATGTATTCGACATGGACTTAGAACAAAGATGAATCAGTGAAGCACAGCATAAAGCAACCGAGTGCACTGACTATGTAGAATGCAGTTGTGCACGTACTATATGCTCCAGACAATCGTGAACCATTGTATGCAATGCTATATGAACTGTATGTCTGCACTAATGCAAGATAACACATTCATATGCCCAAAGCAGAACTATCATTCAGACACAGATGTTCATGATATGCAATGCTGACTCATAGTGTTTGCTATCATCAAAATCACAGGGGCACAACAATCTCCCCCTTTTTGATGATGGCAACACTATGAGTCACACTGACTCATGTCAAACTATTCTCCCCCTTTGACTTCATCAAAAAGAAAATAGTTTGAGATGAGAAATACAAACATACATGACATGAATAAATCAAATACTCCCCCTTTGACTCAGAGGCAGTTAAATAATGAAGCACAAATCAAGTCTATGTTGCCGCTATATGCTCTCCTATACCAGCCAGATAAGATCATGCACAACATTTGACCCTACTCCCCCTGAGAAACTGAGGTGAGAAGAAATAAGAATAGGGTATAGTTAAGGATAGCCAAGAAGTGACAAGCATGTTAATCTCCCCCTTAAAGTCAGAAACATGCTGATGTGACAATGTCCCTGTCTGACAAAGTAGAGGAGTTGGAGTGGAAGAGGTCATAAGCATCTATCAGCAAAAACACATGGGCACTCAAGGATTATCACAATCTGTAAGCACATTGAATAAATGAGGAAGCAAGATTTTCGTTAGCACACCAAATTCATAAATCTTGATAACCAAATTTCAGACTCTTCAATTATAATAGATTATGAATGAGTTGAAACTTTCTTTCATGATTTAAGAGTGATGTATTCAAAGTTTATCAAGAAAATTCAATACTCATATCTGAAACACCTTTTAATAGAAATGAACCAAAAGCACATCTGATATTCATGTTTAACCTCCTTCCATCTTACTCATTTAAATTCAATGACTCCTATGGAAGTTACACAAGATAATATTGAGATTAAACAGAGATAAATGTGTCTGAACTTGTCTTTAGTTTTTCAGAATTTTCTATTGATCAACACTTATTTTTCCTGAGCAAGTTTGGTTCAGTCAACACCTTTTTACGTGGGGCACAACACGTCTTAGGTGAAGTGACCCAGTTACTCAGTGTGACAACCATATTGCCTCTCAAAGAGAACAGAGTTAGCAATTTGGAGTGTCTTTTTACATGAGGAGATACCTTGATCAGAGGCCAGAATCCCCAGTTACTCAACACAACTATGCCATTGCTCTGCCAGATTTTCAATCATTTTTATAAGAGAGGTAACTATGGCACTTCATGACATGGGCTTGCTCTATTTCTTTGATAGAGAACCCCGTTTCTCTGTGACCAAAGTCATTGCTCTTATTTTAAATTTTTTAATGTTTTCAGATTTTTCAAACATTGCTCAGTACACTGAAATGTTTAAGAACAATACTTTCTACATGTATCTTAACCAAAGATAGCCATGTCTTTTAAAATTTTAGATTTCAGAAGATTTTGCATGAAGTTCATGAGACAATTGGTTAAGATTTATTAAGCATGATGATTCAGATATTTTCAAGAATTCTAAATCTTGACTTAAGAAATACATTAGACTTAAATCAATTTGATTTATCAAAGCATTCTTAAGCCAGTATAATAGAAGATTATTCTTTTCAGAATATGTCTGATTTATGATTAGGGTGCACTGACTAAAATCTTTCTTCATTAAGATGAATCAACATTGACATTGCAGCAAATCAATGGAGTCAACAAAGCATTTTTATTGAGAGAATAGGAGAAAGCAATCATGATGAGATAAGGGGTGAACATTAGAACAATGCAGTTTAGAAATCAATAGCTGAGTCTGGAGTACAGACAGAATAGCTACATAAGTGGAGACAGCAGTGAATTCAAGTGAACCACACATTTGCCAAGAGAATGGATCAGATTGCTAGACAGAAGGAGTTCAAGAGGTGAAGAAGTGATCAAACAGGAATGCTCCCCCTGTCTAGATGCAATGGAATATCCTTTTAGGTTTTTAAAATTTTATGACATGCACTACTCTTCAAATGCAACATCAGTCAAACTCCCCCTGACAAAGTGCATGATATGCAATTAAGGCACTGCACATGATTTTAAAATTTATGCTCAAAGAGAATTCATGCTTGTTCAATCAGAGAGAGAAACTACCAAATGCATCAATGTTCATTTCAAATTTTCAGAATATTTCAATTAAACACAAATCAGATTAACAAGATGCTCAGCCATCTCAAACAAGCAATTTTCAGATGATAGAAATTGAACAGTGTTCAGAACTGACCTGAAGAGTAGAATCCTGGGGTTTTCATTCTTGAGAGCCTTGGTTAACTCAACCCCTTTTATTTCTCCCACCAAGGCACACCTGCAAGTTAGCACACTATTTGGCATGGGCAGGTACCCAAACAGTCTTGGGTCCTGCATTAACCCTGACAGGTGTTCTAAACAGTCTTTTAGCAACCTTGTCATCAGATTCCATCAAATAACAATTGTCCATAGAATGTCCAAATTTTCCACAATATCTACATGTACCAACAGAATTTTTGACTTTATTATGATGCACATTAACAGAAGCATGAGGCCTAAGTGCATGAACATGAGATTGTCTGTTGTTTACATGAACATTTTGTCTCTTATTTTCAATTAACCAACAGTTAGCAGACTTGTGACCTGACTTACCACAATTGAAGCATGAAATATTTACAGGTCTTGCTCTAGGGAATTTAGCATATTTGGAATTTATGTGATTTCCATGAACATACCAGCAGTCCCTGACTATATGCCCATACTTACCACATTCAAAGCACCTGAGGTGCTTGCTGCTTGATTCAGAATTATTCCAGTAATTTCCTGACCAGCATTTAGTAGTCATATTACCAGACTTGTCAGATAGATGACCATGAGGTCCCCTTGGAATAGGGGTTCTTCTAGGAGCCTTGAACTCATTCTTCTTCAAGAACCAGCAATCATGGCTTGCATGACCAGATCGTCCACAATGGGAACATTTGAGTTGCCTCTTCTGGGCAAACTGATTCTTGGATGAGCTTTTAATAAAATGCATATGTGTATTTCCTGAATTTTTAATTTTCTTCATTCTATTATGAGCATTCAATTCATCAGATTTCAGGATATAGCAGTTATGCATCATATGACCAAATCTTCCACAATAATAACATGACCCCTTTTTAATATGAGTGTGTGAGAGATCATGTGACTTGTGTGCAGCTTTCTTTGTACCAACAGGAGTGTCTTTGTCCTTTTTCTGTAGATTTTCATTCGTTTTCAATTTTTGAGTTTGTTCTACAGTTTTGGGACTGACAGTGGACTTTTGTGCAGTGAATTGAAAAACAGAAGGAGCAGAGGTTTTGTTTTGATCAGAAGCTTTTACAAACACAGTAGAAGTTTTATTCCCATTAATCCTCTTGTTTGTCGGACTATAACCTAGTCCCTCTCTTTGAGAATTAACATTATTTCCAAGAAACTTATTTAGATTGCCCTTTCCTTTGATAAATTTTGATAGAGAATTTTTCAAATCTTGAATCTCAAAATTTAAGACAGTAATATTAGCTTCATATCTGGACAGATCTGTTTCACAGGAAATGACTTGTTGATGCAAGGCATCATTCAGACTGTTGAGTCTTTCTACTTCCTGTTTTAACTTTATTTCCTTGTCAGCTTCAGATAGAGACTTGTTAAGATCATCAATTTCTTGTTGAAGGAATGTGATTGTAAACTCATATTTAGCTATCTTTTCTTCACAGCAAGTGACATTTCCACTCAACATTAGGTTGATGTTTTTCAGATTTGCAATTTCTTGTTCAGCATTCAGCAACTCACTAGAGCTCACCAGGCTTACACTCTTCCCTTTTTCTAAAGTGATTAGCCTCTCAGACATTGCTGAGTTTAGGTGATTTAGCTTATTAATTTCCTCTTTCAGTTTACTGTTCTGCTCTAGGAGTTCATCATCAAGCACCCATTCATCTGAGGAAAACTGACATTCATAAAATATTTCTTGTTATTTTTCAGATTGAAGTTTGTCGAGATTTTTCTGAATCTCTAGATTTATTACTCTATCAGCCTCCAATTTCTCAGAAATCAATCTATTTTCTTTTTCAAGATTCATTGATTTGTGTTCAAATTCCTTGAGCTGGTTTTTGAGTATTTCATTTTCAGATTTCATGTTTTTCAATTCAGAGTTAACACACTCTAAATCTTTTATCAACTTTTCATTCTGAACTACATTATTGTTATGAGCCTGATCATCATCATTCAAGCTAAATTTTTCCTTTAGTTCAGCAATTTCACAAACAAGTTCTTGATTTTCTTCTTTAAACAAGCCAATTTGTTTCTTAAGCACTTGGACTTCAGACAAGCGTGCATCATAGGACTATTTTCGTTTTAAGCAATTTTCACATGAGGACTCTGAACTATTCAGATCAATTTTCTTTTTCAATTTTTTATATTATTTTCTTAACATCTCATGTGACTCAAGTAACTCACCATATGCACCCTACCAATCATCTAAAGTATAATTCTCGAAGAGGTTTACCTCATCATCATCCTCTTCTTCATTTTGGCTGTCACTTTGATTACTTCTGTTAGCCATCATGTAGCTGTCCTCATTTCTTCTGTGTACTAGCCTCAGCATATCCATAATATCCTTAGCAGAACTGCAGTCATGAAAGCAAGAATGTAAGGCCTTGTCAGTAGCTGCTTTCATTAGATTCATAACTGTCTGATTCTCTTCATGCCTTGATCTGTGACTGTCAGTCCATTTGGACTCTTTCTTTGGTAATCTATGAGGACCTTGTGAAATTAGTTTCCACAGATCGGGATTGATAGTCGTAACAAACATATGCAAGTTTTTAAACCACACATTAAAATTTGTACCTTCGAAAATCGGTGGATGAGCCATGCAGGCAAATCAATCAAGCAATTTCAAAACTGTATGCAGAAGACAGTGATGCACTAAAAGCCAGCAGGATCCTCTACAGATCGTTGGATCTGGAAAGTCAGAGACCTGCTCTGATACCAATTGATAGGGTGCAAGGCCCGGATACAGAGGGGGGGTGAATGTATCCCTCTTCGAAATTGCCCAAATTAAAATTTCGCTCTCTTAAAATTTCGCTCACTTCACAAATTTAAGCAAACTGAAAAGCTAATCAAATCTTCTATTGAACCTGTAAGCAAGCACTTGGAGCGCGCCTATGCATTCATCTAGTGGAAGCAAAGGAAAGCAATCAACCCACTGCACAAAAATTTTTTCAGGTGGTTCGGTCCACAGACCTACGTCCTCCCCTCACTCTAAACCGGAGTGAGGCTTCCACTAGCAACAGCTAGAACCGCAGACTCAGTCTGTAAACAGGTGCTGCCTAATAGCTTGACCAGGGGAACAACCTCCCCTCTTCCTCCAGACCGGAGGGAAACCACTAGTGACACACAGTCACTAGCAACCAGAGACGAAGTCTCTCTTCCTCCAGACCGGAGGGAAACCACTAGTGACACACAGTCACTAGCAACCAAAGACGAAGTCTCTCTTCCTCCAGACCAGGAGGGAACCCACTAGTGACTACCCGTCACTAGAAACCAGAGACCGAAGTCTCTCTTCCTCCAGACCAGGAGGGAACCCACTAGTGACTACCCGTCACTAGCAACGAGAGACCGAAGTCTCTCTTCCTCCACCCAGGGGGGAAACCACAGGTAGCTACCACTACCTGCAAACCCGGAGTCAGAGACTCCCTTTGTAAGACCCCAAATTCTTTAGAAATTTATTTAGTAAGTTATTTGTAATTATTCAGAATTTATTTGAAGTTATTCGAATTAATGAGAATTATCCAAATTAATTAGATTAATTAATTAATTAATAGAATAAGTCATTTTTCAACTATTTTCTAAAAATCCCCAAAAATCACATCTTGTAGAATTAATTTTGTTTAGCAACTTTGTCTTCTACATTTAAGCCTAAGAAAATCATTTATTATGCCGAATTAGTGAACTTAGTTTTCCGAACTTAACATTTAACTATTTACGGAATAGTATAAGTAATAATCCGACTACCTTAGAAAAATCTGTAAAAATAGTAAATAGATTTAAGTCGATGTAGATAACAACTTTTCCTTCTGGCATTAGGCCATTGTAAATCCGTGGTAAGATCTATTTAGAGTTTAAACCCAAAAGTGCACACTTTTGACCTATACCTAACCCTTAGTTTAAAACACAAAATTCGACCTCAATACTCAACCCAATGATCTGAAATCAAGGGCAAATGGAAGGCCACAATGTAAGGAACATTTACCCTCAACCAATTTGAGGTAAACTTAGCCCCAAAACATGCTGCCGACATAGTTTGGTCAAGTCAAGGATTTCGGCGCCGTTTCTAAACACGTAGCTTGCAGCAGCGAATACTCCCAACTCAGAAGGCTCCAGAAGCTCTATGAGCTATCAAAATGAAGCCCTACGAGTCTTCTTTCATTTGGCTACTGTGGGGTTCGCTGAAGTTTCAGATCTGGAGAGATCTAGCTCGAATTGTGGAGGTGGGTCAGCAGGCCGTTGGCTTCCCTTCATCCTTCTTTGATCCATTGATTGAGGTAGGAATTCTCAACCAAATCTTGATCATGAGTATAGAAAATTGTTCCTCTCATCGAGCTCTATCCATTGGTGGCAAAAGCCCCAATTTTTATTAGGTATCCGTGGAGAAATCGAGCTTTTTGTGAGGTGCTGTCCAAGTGTTCTTCATCCTAGGGTTTGAGTTTTCTCTCTCCGATTTGAGATAGGATCTAACAACCAAACTCTAATTAACTTACATGAAGTAATCAGCATGTTATTATCTTTCATTTAACGTAGAAAGCCCCAAATTCCATTGAGCATGCATCGTAAATTTCGATTTTTGTAAAAACATGTCTAGAACATGATTCATATAGTGTTCCTTAAGTCAGAGCTTGATTACGGGCTCATTTTGAGTCATGTAACTTGATCTTCATGTAGCATATTATATATGATTGGATTCATGATCGAGTTAGCTTTCTTTTGACACCAAAATCCCCAAATTTGGTTTTGTATATCGAGAGAATTCGACGATTTAGTGGAAGTATGTCCTGAACTAGGTCTCCTTGTGTTCTTCATAGAATATGTTGTGATTCTTGTGAATTCTGATGAAATTCGTGTTTCCAAATTGTAGTTTTATGACCCTAATATGTCTAGCAAGATTCCTATGGCATGTGGTTTTGATTTCAACTCATTTGGACCCCATTTGGGCGAGTTCATGCGTTTTCCGGAAGCCCCGGCCGGTTCTGGGCTTCCAGGGGTCGACCCATTCTGCTTCCAGACCCCCGTTTTGCAGGGGTCGACCCCAAGGGTCGACCCGTACACCAGAAACCCGATTTTCTTCATTTTTCGAACCGAAGATGGATCCAAATCAGTGGGGAATCAACCCATTTAACTTAGACCCATTGAAATTATATTTTTGAAGAACTTTTGACCTATTCATGTACCCCCTTGATTTCAATTTGCATTGGTCCTTTCTCGCAAACATAGTACAAAACATGATGTTTACTATCTCCATTACAACACTTACATTGGTTAAATAGAAACTCACTTAATTAATGATTAATGGTGTAATTAAAGCCCCTGATAATGCATTCTATTTCACCGCTGTGAGAGCTTGTTCTTTACCTTTACAACTTGTTCTAGCTTGTTGGCTCTTTGGCTAATACAAATGATAATGGTTAATCATGATATCTTAACTTGGTGATTTGGATTAATATGTTGATTAGCTTGTTTGATTGCTGCTGTTTTACAGTAGCGCAGCACGATTTACTCTTGTTGTGACTTGGTTTCGATCTCCTTGATGATTATACTTACCTTGAAATTCTGGAAATGAATCTCTTTCCTACGTGAAGTTGTTATTGCTACTTAGTTTAAACCTTGGAATTCTGGCCATAAACTGTGGAAGTCTAGATTCGTGGGATCTTTGATCCAAAGAAATCAATGCATAGCAATCAATTAAGGGCTCGGTCTGGTCCTAGGAAGAGCGCCCGAACACTACGTGTACCCCCGGGGAGGTGAATGACTAGGTGTGGCATTTGGCACCAGTACTTGACATGTGTTAAATCTAGGACTGTCCACTACTCTCTCCACTACTCTCTACATTACTTTCTACTACTTTTCACTTTCCACTCTTCACTGTTCTATACTCTACTTGTGGTTACTTTACTTGCTTATTACTTGGACGTGGAAATGAAATTACATACGTGCTTGACATGACTTGAATTGTCTTGATATGGCCAACAACTTTTTATCATTATCTCCTGTAGTAAATTCTTATCTTACCATTCTATTCATTATATTTCTTGACCTTACTAGATCTTTGAATTTTGTTTTCGTGATATCATCGTTATCTTTTTATTGTTTTATCATTTGTAGTATGACATTTTAAAATGTAATTAAACTGTTAATCACTTATACCTGTCTGTTATTTCCTACTGAGCGTCAGCTCATAGTTGTGTTTTTCCCCCTTTCCAGACTTTTCAGGTGACGCGCTTACCGATGGGGAAGGGCAGGAGTGATGTCTTGAGTGTATCAGTTCTAGTGTGTTAGTAGTGTGTTATCTTTCTTTAGTTGTGTTTTGGAGAGCTTTTAGTCTCAGCCATGTTATTGAGTTTTAGTGATTGTTATTCCAGTTGTATTAAGTTGAACTTGAGGTTATTGTATCAGTTGTGGTTTGTTAATGATCATTTAGTATTTCCATCTTGTAGCACTTGTGTATTATTTTAGATTAGTTCTCTCTCTTGCCAGCGTGTCCCTAACTGTACGTCCCGATATTTCTGCCTTGTTCGGGGCGTGACAGTTTAGTTGGTATCAGAGCCCTAGGTTTCACATTCCTAGGTTTCCTAAGTTTTAGGTTTTCTTGCATTGCATCCCAATAATCAGTATATCAAAAGGTGTTGTCCGAACGTTAGGCTACGCCTATCGAAAAGGTCGCACACTTGCGCGAGTGGTCTTCGGACCGATTACCTCCGCCAGGTACTGAGTTTTTGGTCGTGTCTAGGTGCATTAGATCCCTAACCTTGTAAAAGTCTAGGACCTGACCTGGTGAGAATGGGTAGAAACTTGGGTTTAGATCATTTCTTAATCGTGTAATTATTTATCTTGATTAAACCTAAGTAATCTATTTCTCGTGTAGATGGCAGCTGATCGTGCTGAATGGAGGAACCTACAGCGTACGGTGCAAGGCCTTACTCAGGCCCTTCAGCAAGTAGCTCAGGCAGGAGCGGCACCGCATGGCACCGGTGATCTATACCGGAACTTCCGCGGAATGAACCCGCCTAGATTCGCTGGTTCGACTGACCCTGACCAAGCCGAGCACTGGCTAGATGAGATGGGGAGGATCTTTGAAGTTATGCAATGCACCAACCAGGAGCGTGTCCTTTTGTCCACATTTCAACTGGAACATGATGCACGTACTTGGTGGGATTCTATCAAGGCAACTCTCGGTGATCGGCAAGTTATGTGGGAAGAATTCGAAGAATTCTTCAACAGCTAGTATTTTTCTGATAGAGTGCAAGAGAAGAAAGCGGCAGAGTTCACGGCCTTGAAACAGCAAGGTTTGTCCGTGGCAGAGTATGAGGCTCAATTTGCACGGCTTTCTCGATATGCTACACATCTCATTTCCACCGAGAAGATGAAGGCGAAGCGCTTTCTCAATGGATTGAAGCTTCATTATATCAACCAATTGGCACCGATGGAGATTTCCACGCATTCTGAGGTGGTAAGGAAAGCGCAAGTTCTAGAGGATACTCTTGAGATGACGGAGAGAATCCGTGGTAAAGGCACCAAGAAAGAATTACCTACGGGTTCCGGGAGTGTCAAACCCGGGTATACCAAGAAGAGGCCTGTTAGTGGACCTGGTTCATGGAGCGGGTCCGGATCGTGGAAGGGCAAGATGCCGAGGCACGAAGACAAGAAGCCTGGCCCTATTGTTCCATTCAAGGGCGTGTGCAACTATTGTGATCATCCGGGTCACAAGATAGAGGAGTGCTGGCGCAAGCTAGGCGCCTGTTTGCGATGTGGAAGCAAGGAGCACCGTATCCCCAATTGTCCTCTCATATCAGAGCAAGCTACACCGGCAAAACCTCTAGTCTTCAAGAAACCACAAGGCAAGCTTCAAGCTTTACATGAAGTTGAAACTAGGATTTCTGATGATGGCGGACTCGTCGAAGGTACCCTTACTATAATCGATAAGCCCGCATTTGCTCTCTTTGATACTGGTGCAACACATTCATTTATTTCTCGGAGATTTGCTAAGTCATTAGTTGTGGAACCTGTTTTGATGAATACTCCGTTAGAGATTTCAACCCCTATTGGTACTAGATCAACAATCCAGTATTTCTATCCTTCTAGTAAGGTTATGATTGGTGAACAGAACTTTCCAGCAGATTTGGTCTGCATGGACATGAAGGATTATGATGTAATCCTAGGAGCAGATTGGTTGGCCAAGTATGAGGCCAATGTTCACTGTAGTTCTAGCTCAGTGACTTTTACTGGACATTCTGGTTTATCTTTTACGGGAGTCAAGCACCATAACTCCGTACCGCTCATCTCGGCTCTTCGAGCTGATAAGCTTCTGAGGCATGGGTGTGAGGCTTTTCTAGCCTTTGTCTGTACAACTCCTGAGCAGCAGATGGAGATTAAGGACATTCCTGTTGTCCGAGATTTTCCTGATGTCTTTCCAGAGGAACTACCAGGACTTCCGCCTGAGCGGGAAGTTATCTTTTCTATTGATCTTATTCCTGGCATATCTCCTATTTCCAAGGCTCCTTATCGTATGTCTCCTGCGGAACTGAGGGAATTGAAGCAGCAACTAATGGAATTACTTGAGAAGGGTTTTATTCGTCCTAGTACTTCTCCGTGGGGAGCCCCTGTACTATTTGTCAGGAAGAAAGATGGTTCGATGAGGCTGTGCATTGATTATCGGCAATTAAACCAGCAGACTGTCAAGAACAAATATCCCTTGCCGAGGATTGACGAATTATTTGACCAGATAGCGGGAGCTCAATATTTCTCTAAGATCGATCTTCGATCTGGATATCACCAGTTGCGGATTAAGGAAGAGGATATTTATAAAATGGCTTTCCGCAGCAGGTATGGTCATTTTGAGTTTGTCGTTATACCTTTTGGTCTAACGAATGCACCAGCGGCTTTCATGCAGTTGATGAACGATGCATTTCGGCCCTATCTTGATCAATGGGTCGTGGTCTTTATTGATGACATCTTGATCTATTCCAAGAGTGAATTGGAGCATGCTGAACACCTGAGGATGGTATTGCAATTGTTGAGAGATCATCAACTTTATGCTAAGTTCAGTAAGTGTGAATTCTGGCTGCAAGAAGTGTCCTTTCTCGGACATATTATCACCAAGGAAGGTATTTCAGTTGATCCTTCGAAGATTGAGGCAGTGAAGAATTGGGAGCAGCCTACTAGTGCAACTGAAATTAGAAGTTTCCTAGGCCTGGCAGGCTATTACCGAAGATTTATTCAAGATTTCTCCAAGATTGCAGTACCTATGACAAGATTAACCCGCAATGAGAATAAGTTTGATTGGTCAGATGATTGTCAGCGAAGCTTTCAGACTCTGAAGGAGTGTTTGACTACTGCACCTGTTTTGGCTTTACCTTCTGGTGAAGGAGGATTTGTTGTTTATACTGATGCATCAGGTATTGGCTTAGGCTGTGTACTCATGCAGCATGGGAAGGTGATTGCCTATTCCTCTAGGCAGTTGAGGAAGCACGAAGATAATTATCCTGTTCATGATTTGGAACTTGCTGCAGTCGTGTTTGCTTTGAAGATATGGAGGCATTACTTGTATGGAGAAACCTTTACAGTGTTCTCAGATCATAAGAGTTTGAAGTATTTATTTTCTCAGAAGGAACTCAACATGAGGCAGCGGAGATGGTTGGAGTACTTGAAAGACTTCGACTTCTCGATTGAGTATCATCCTGGCAAAGGTAATGTTGTGGCAGATGCATTAAGCCGGAAGCCAGTAGCTAGATTGTCAAGTCTCATGTTACAAGAATGGAGGTTGTTGGAACAATTATCTAGTCTGGATCTTAATATTGACAATGATCGGATCTTGATTGCTCAGATTCAACTTAAACCTGAATTATTGATAGAGATCAAGTCCTTGCAAGGTAATGACCCCGAGTTGGTAGAGATCAAGGGAAGCTTGAGCAGCAGACCTGACTTCATGTTGGCCGATGATGGTAGATTATTATTTAAAGGCAGAACTTGTGTTCCGGATGAGGCTACAATAAAGAACAAAATTCTTGAGGAAGCTCATAGATCCAGATATACCATTCATCCTGGAGGCACTAAGATGTACCGAGATTTGAAAAGGTCCTTTTGGTGGCCGAATATGAAAAGAGAAGTTGCAGATTTTGTGAGCAGATGTTTGGTATGTCAGCAAGTTAAGGCCGAACATTTCAGACCGGCAGGGAAATTGAAACCACTCGACATACCCCAATGGAAGTGGGAAAGCATTGGCATGGATTTCATTATGGGTCTACCTAGGACTCGTGGTGGATTTGATGCGATATGGGTGATTGTCGATCGATTGACAAAGTCGGCTCATTTCTTACCAATTAAGTCCAAGTGGACGATTGATGTATTGGCTGCTTTGTATATAAAGGAAGTGGTGAGATTGCATGGTATTCCAGTGAATATAGTATCTGATCGAGACCCCAGATTTACTTCACATTTTTGGAAGGGACTGCAAGAGTCTTTGGGTACTCGTCTGAATTTCAGTACTGCTTTTCATCCACAGACAGATGGACAGACTGAAAGAACCAATCAGATAGTGGAAGATATGCTGCGAACTTGCATGATTGATTTTAGTGGCAATTGGAGTGAGCATTTGGCATTAATTGAATTCGGTTACAATAACAGCTATCAGTCTAGCATTCAGATGGCTCCTTTTGAAGCACTATATGGTAGAAGTTGTCGTTCCCCGTTGTGTTTGGATGAGGTAGGTGAGAAACAGTGGCTTGGACCAGATCTTATTTCGGAATCATCACAGAACATCCGTGTTATCCGAGACCGGTTACAAGTAGCCCAGTCAAGACAGAAGAGTTATGCCGACAACAGGAGAAGAGCATTGGAATTTCAGGTTGGCGAGCATGTGTTCTTCAAGGTCTCTCCGACGAGAGGGATCCGAAGATTTGGCATTCATGGCAAGCTGAGTCCGAGGTACATTGGTCCATTCGAGATTCTAGATAGAGTGGGAGAGGTGGCATACAGACTGGCTTTACCACCGCAATTGTCTGGCATACACAACGTTTTCCATGTGTCTATGTTACGGAAATATGTGTACGATCCCACTCATATCATTCAGCAGGTGGATTTTGAACTGAAGGAAGATTTGACCTATGAGGAAAGACCTGTCAAGATTCTAGACCGGAAGCAACAGCAACTCCGGAATCGTTCGATACCGATGGTCAAGATTCAGTGGAGTCGGCGTGGGACCGAAGAAGCTACATGGGAGTCTGAAGAGACTATGCGAAAGCGGTATCCCGATCTATTCTAGGTGAGCGATCTTTTTCTACTCTCAGTTTTAGTGCAGTGAATTTGGAGGACCAAATTCCTTTAAGTAGGGGAGGGTGTAAGATCCCAAATTCTTTAGAAATTTATTTAGTAAGTTATTTGTAATTATTCGGAATTTATTTGAAGTTATTCGAATTAATGAGAATTATCCAAATTAATTAGATTAATTAATTAATTAATAGAATAACTCATTTTTCAACTATTTTCTAAAAATCCCCAAAAATCACATCTTGTAGAATTAATTTTATTTAGCAACTTTGTCTTCTACATTTAAGCCTAAGAAAATCATTTATTATGCCGAGTTACTGAACTTAGTTTTCCGAACTTAACATTTAACTATTTACGGAATAGTATAAGTAATAATCCGACTACCTTAGAAAAATCTGTAAAAATAGTAAATAGATTTAGGTCGATGTAGATAACAACTTTTCCTTCTGGCATTAGGCCATTGTAAATCCGTGGTAAGATCTATTTAGAGTTTAAACCCAAAAGTGCACACTTTTGACCCATACCTAACCCTTAGTTTAAAACACGAAATTCGACCTCAATACTCAACCAAATGATCTGAAATCAAGGGCAAATGGAAGGCCACAATGTAAGGAACATTTACCCTCAATCAATTTGAGGTAAACTTAGCCCCAAAACGTGCTGCCGACATAGTTTGGTTAAGTCAAGGATTTCGGCGCCGTTTCTAAACACGTAGCTTGCAGCATCGAATACTCCCAACTCAGAAGGCTCCAGAAGCTCTATGAGCTATCAAAATGAAGCCCTACGAGTCTTCTTTCATTTGGCTACTGTGGGGTTCGCTGAAGTTTCAGATCTGGAGAGATCTAGCTCGAATTGTGGAGGTGGGTCAGCAGGCCGTTGGCTTCCCTTCATCCTTCTTTGATCTATCGATTGAGGTAGGAATTCTCAACCAAATCTTGATCATGAGTATAGCAAATTGTTCCTCTCATCGAGCTCTATCCATTGGTGGCAAAAGTCCCAATTTTCATTAGGTATCCGTGGAGAAATCGAGCTTTTTGTGAGGTGCTGTCCAAGTGTTCTTCATCCTAGGGTTTGAGTTTTCTCTCTCTGATTTGAGGTAGGATCTAACAACCAAACTCTAATTAACTTACATGAAGTAATCAGCATGTTATTATCTTTCATTTAACATAGAAAGCCCCAAATTCCATTGAGCATGCATCGTAAATTTTGATTTTTGTAAAAACATGTCTAGAACATGATTTATATAGTGTTCCTTAAGTCAGAGCTTGATTACGGGCTCATTTTGAGTCATGTAACTTGATCTTCATGTAGCATATTATATATGATTGGATTCATGATCGAGTTAGCTTTCTTTTGACACCAAAATCCCCAAATTTGGTTTTGTATATCGAGAGAATTCGACGATTTAGTGGAAGTATGTCCTGAACTAGGTCTCCTTGTGTTCTTCATCGAATAGGTTGTGATTCATGTGAATTCTGATGAAATTCGTGTTTCTAAATTGTAGTTTTATGACCCTAATATGTCTAGCAAGATTCCTATGGCATGTGGTTTTGATTTCAACTCATTTGGACCCCATTTGGGCGAGTTCATGCGTTTTTCGGAAGCCCCGGCCGGTTCTGGGCTTGCAGGGGTCGACCCCAGGGGTTGACCCATCACCTGGCAGCCCAGGCCAGCCCGAGGGTCGACCCATGCGGCCCAGCCTGAGGGTCGACCCCAGGGGTCGACCCATTCTGCTTCCAGACCCCCGTTTTGCAGGGGTCGACCCCAAGGGTCGACCCGTACACCAGAAACCCGATTTTCTTCGTTTTTCGAACCGAAGATGGATCCGAATCAGTGGGGAATCAACCCATTTAACTTAGACCCATTGAAATTATATTTTTGAAGAACTTTTGACCTATTCATGTACCCCCTTGATTTCAATTTGCATTGGTCCTTTCTCGCAAACATAGTACAAAACATGATGTTTACTATCTCCATTACAACACTTACATTGGTTAAATAGAAACTCACTTAATTAATGATTAATGGTGTAATTAAAGCCCCTGATAATGCATTCTATTTCACCGCTGTGAGAGCTTGTTCTTTACCTTTACAACTTGTTCTAGCTTGTTGGCTCTTTGGCTAATACAAATGATAATGGTTAATCATGATATCTTAACTTGGTGATTAGGATTAATATGTTGATTAGCTTGTTTGATTGCTGCTGTTTTACAGTAGCGCAGCACGATTTACTCTTGTTGTGACTTGGTTTCGATCTCCTTGATGATTATACTTACCTTGAAATTCTGGAAATGAATCTCTTTCCTACGTGAAGTTGTTATTACTACTTAGTTTAAACCTTGGAATTCTGGCCATAAACTGTGGAAGTCTAGATTCGTGGGATCTTTGATCCAAAGAAATCAATGCCTGGCAAACAATTAAGGGCTCGGTCTGGTCCTGGGAAGAGCGCCCGAACACTACGTGTACCCCCGGGGAGGTGAATGACTAGGTGTGGCATTTGGCACCAGTACTTGACATGTGTTAAATCTAGGACTGTCCACTACTCTCTACATTACTTTCTACTACTTTTCACTTTCCACTCTTCACTGTTCTATACTCTACTTGTGGTTACTTTACTTGCTTATTACTTGGACGTGGAAATGAAATTACATACGTGCTTGACATGACTTGAATTGTCTTGATATGGCCAACAACTTTTTATCGTTATCTCCTGTAGTAAATTCTTGTCTTACCATTCTATTCATTATATTTCTTGACCTTGCTAGATCTTTGAATTTTGTTTTCGTGATATCATCGTTATCTTTTTATTGTTTTATCATTTGTAGCATGACATTTTAAAATGTAATTAAACTGTTAATCACTTATACATGTCTGTTATTTTCTACTGAGCGTCAGCTCATAGTTGTGTTTTCCCCCCTTTCCAGGCTTTTCAGGTGACGCGCTTACCGATGGGGAAGGGCAGGAGTGATGTCTTGAGTGTATCAGTTCTAGTGTGTTAGTAGTGTGTTATCTTTCTTTAGTTGTGTTTTGGAGAGCTTTTAGTCTCAGCCATGTTATTGAGTTTTAGTGGTTGTTATTCCAATTGTATTAAGTTGAACTTGAGGTTATTGTATCAGTTGTGGTTTGTTAATGATCATTTAGTATTTCCATCTTGTAGCACTTGTGTATTATTTTAGATTAGTTCTCTCTCTTGCCAGCGTGTCCCTAACTGTACGTCCCGATATTTCCACCTTGTTCGGGGTGTGACACCCTTCCTCTGAAACCCAGAGGGAACCACTAGTGACACACAGTCACCAGCAAATCGGAGATTAAAATCTCCCTTCTCCTGAACCAACAGGAGGAACCCCGATCTCCAACCAGAGAATCGGAAGAACAAAGCTAAGGAAGTGTAAAAGAAAAACAATAAACGAAAATACAGCAATCAGAAAGCTAGAAATGAAATCACAATGTGGCTCTCGCAGGAGCTGACTGGCCTGGATTTGATCCACGGTCCAGTAGGAACTAATCTTCAGATGAAGCTTATTTTCTCTCCTCGAGCTCTCTATCTTTCTCTTTCTTTCTTCCTCTTCTTTCTTCTTCTCTCTGCTCTCTTTTTCTTTCTCTCGTTCTTCTTTACACTGGATCGTGCAGACTCTCACTATCTCTTCTTTTCTCTTCTGTTTCTTCTTCTGCTACTCTCTGCCTCTCAGCTGCTCTCTTCTTCTGCTTCTATGACGATCAATCTTCTTCTGAGGAAGAAGCTCCATATTTATAGCAGCAGCAACTAGGGCGTGTGCAGGGCTTGTGCCCTCTTTGTCCAGAGATAACCTCGGATCTCGTGCCAGGTGCCAATCTCGGATCACGTGCCCAGACATCTTTCTTCTCGAAGGATATACCTGTCAAACAGTCATAAGAGAATATTAGAGAGGTGTACAGATGCATATAGAAAAGTATGCAATGTACAGACGATGCACATATTGCCATCGAAGTGTGTACAGACTTACTGAAGAATGTTCAGACTTTAAGTTCTTGTGTATGCATGAAACAACCGAATGTATAGACTTTGAATATGAATCCTTGGACATGCCTTCAACGAGTGTGCATACTCTGCGTGTATTGTGCAAACGATGCACAGATATGCCACTGAGGGATGTGCAGACGTTGAATGAGTGACATGCAGTTTGCAACATGAAAGTATGTACATTGAACATAGATGCACTGACATGCCGCCAATCGAATGTACATACTTGCAGGTGTGTATCGCAGTGTGCACAAGGTGAAGTATGCACATTGAAAATGAGTGCAAGACTATGCTCATGAATGTATACACTTGAGTGCGTGAATGCTACAGGGCAATGTATGGACTTGTGTTCGTGCAACACAAAGGATGTACAGACTTCGTGTGTGTGCTACCAGACAATGTATAGACTTGCAACCTAGCACTTAAGAACCAATGCATCATGTATAGAGTTGCTTAACTAATGCATGGAGCAAGTCTGTATAGACTTGCTTAACTGACGCACGGACATCACAGCAAAGACGGTGCAGACATTGTATATGTATGAAACAACGAATGTACAGACTTATGTATGCATGAATGCACTGACTGAGCCACGAGCTAAGCTAACGGATGTATAGACTAGCTCAACCGTGTGGCGTGCAACTGGACGATGTATAGACTCTGCATATGCTCTGAACACGGGCTGTACAGACTTGAAGTAATGCATGCAGCAGACGATGTACAGACTTGGTCTTGCGACCACGGGCTGTACAGACTTTGAGAGACGATGCATGCTATACAGACTTAACATGAGACGCTAAGTGAGACGATGCAGGCTGTACAGACTTTGAGAGACGATGCTTGAGAAAACAATGTACATACTTGATATCAAGGAATGCACTGGCTGCACAGACTATGAAGCATGCATGGAAATGTTGCACAGAGACGCTAAGCACAGAGACGCTAAATGAGACGGAGCAATGTATAGACTTAACAATGCAATGTTCACACGACCTTAGACGCTAAGTGAGACGAACACGGCGATGTGCAGACTTTAGTTGAACGATGCATGCAGAAGGAATGTAAAGACTTGCTATGACATGTGTGCAGACGACACCAATGTACAGACTTGCTGTGACATGTGTGCAGATGACACCAATGTACAGACTTTGGAAATGCTTGAAGCACACGATGTATAGACTTGTTCAATGAAGCAAAAAGGGTTGCATGGACTTTGTGGAGTATACTGCCCTGAAAGCCTGCACTGACTTGTGTGTTCGTGTAAATAGTACAATGCATGGACTTAGGCAACTGCACGAGGTAGGAAAGCACAGAAGCAGCCTGGACCAATGTATTCAACATGGACTTAGAACAAAGATGAACCAGTGAAGCACAGCATAAAGCAACCGAGTGCACTGACTATGTAGAATGCAGTTGTGCACGGACTATATGCTCCAGACAATCGTGCACCACTGTATGCAATGCTATATGAACTGTATGTCTGCACTAATGTAAGATAACACATTATTATGCCCAAAGCAGAACTATCATTCAGACACAGATGTTCATTATATGCAATGCTGACTCATAATGTTTGCTATCATCAAAATCACAAGGGCACAACATTCTGATCCCTTCCTCGACATCTTCTGTCCCTCCAAGTACCATCTCAGACTCCCTCCTCCACCTTCTTCTCCCTCTTGCTACATGATCTCCACTGATGCTCTCCAAAAAAAAAATGCCAAATTTGAAACGGAGATCTCAGTGGAAGATTACGCTATCTTCTCTCCATCCACCTCCCAGGGGCACAAGGCTCCTGCTGCTTCCCTCCCGTTAGGTCTCCTTTCTCCTAGGTTAGACATAGGGTCCGTCAAGTCTAGGGAAGTAGAGTCTGTTAGGTCTAGAGAAGTAGGGTCTTGTTCTAGGTCGTCCAACCCTTCCTCACTTGAGCCACGCCCGCTTGCGCGCATTCTAAATCCGTTCCTGATAGGTTCTTGCAGGATCTAGCTCAACGATGTCATGCTCTTCTGAAGTGTCCGGGGTTCATAGCTACGACGATTGTGATAGAAGAAGATGAGGAGCGAGAAGGGGTGTGGAGCGACGACGGACTAGGTGTTTATGAAATCTTGGATGAGAAAGACCCGGTTGATGGTGAGGACAACGATGTAAAGGACACTGCTGATCAGTATGTGCAAGGCTTAAAGAGATTTGATGAGCCGTCGTCAGTAGTGGATGAACCTACATAGGAAATAAATTTGGGAACTGTAGAAGACCCCAGGCCCATTATCATTGCCACTAATCTCCCTCCAGTAGTTGAAGAATATTTAATCAAAGTCCTATGAAAGTATAGCGATTCTTTCGCCTGGTCTTATGAGGACATGCTGGGTCTTGACCCCTCTTTAGTGGAAGATCAACTCGTACTTAAACCAGGGGCAACACCCGTAAAACAAAGATCAAGAAGATTTCACCCCCACATGGCCTTAAAGATTAAGAAAGAGGTCGATAAATTGTACAAGGCCAAGTTCATCAGAGTTGTCTTATGTCCTCAGTGGGTGGCGAATATAGTTCCTGTCATCAAGAAGGATGGAAAAGTGCACATTTGCATTGATTTCAGGGATCTTAACAAAGCATGTCCCAAGGATGATTTCTCGCTGCCTCACATAGATGTTTTGGTGGACAATACCGCCGGGTACGAAGCATTGTCATTCATGGATGGTTATTCAGGATATACCAAATCCGTCTCACTCCCGAGGATCAAGAGAAAACCTCCTTCACCACGCCCTGGGGTACATATTGCTATATGGTCATGCCGTTTGGTTTGAAGAACGCGGGTGCCACTTATCAAAGGGCGATGATGGCTATATATCACGATATGATGCATGTTTACATGGAAGCTTACGTGGATGACATTTTGGTGAAATCGAGGACTAAAGAAGAACACCCCGCTATTCTGGCTAAGATGCTCCAGAGAGCTAGGGAGTATCAATTGAAAATGAAGCCAAAGAAGTGTCTTTTTCGAGTCTCTTCAGGGAAGTTGTTAGGCTTCATGGTTAGCAAACGGGGGATTCAGATCGATCCTAACAAAGCAAAGGCTGTCATGGAGATGCCTCCGCCTAAGAATATCACGGAACTTTGAGGATTGATTGGTCGATTGCAATTTATTAGAAGATTCATATCCCAGCATTCTCAGAGGTGCCGCCCGTTTTATGAATTGCTGAAGGCGGGGGTCAAATTTGAATGGAATCAAGATTGTCAAAAGACCTACGAGGACTTAAAGGAATATTTGACCAATCCTCTGATATTGCAACCTCCTGTCCCTGGGAAACTCCTAATCCTATACATTTCTATCATTGAGGACTCCTTAAGGGCGGTCTTAGCACAAGTAGATGAAGAAGGCAAAGAACGGGCAGCTTATTATCTCTCCAGGTTATTTAACCCGGCGGCGGTCAAATACACTGCCATGGAAAAGACTTGTGCCACCTTAGTGTGGGTAGCTCAGAAACTGAAACACTATTTTCTAGCCCACCCAGTTAGGTTGATCTCTAGAATGGACCCTATCCACTATCTCTTAGAAAAGCCTGTCCTTTCTTGTAGGTTAGCTCGCTGGCAGAGCTTCCTCTCTCAGTTTTATATCACATTCGTTATTCAAAAGGTGATCAAAGGATATGCCATCGCTAAGCATCTTGTCTATCTTCCCATCCCCTGCATAGACTCTATTCAGGATGATTTCCTTGATGAGCATCTCTCTGTTCTTACCCATCATCCCTTTTAGTCTCTGCACTTCGATGGTGCACTCAATTCCCAAGACCGAGGGATATGTGCCGTTCTGCTTACTCTTGAAGGGGTGAATATTCCTTTCGCTTATCAGAACCGTTTTCCTGCTACCAACAACATCGCCGAGTATGAGGCTCTCCGAGCCGGATTGAAGCACGCCTACCTCTTGGGCGCGCGTTATTTAAACATCATAGAAGACTCTCAGCTCGTTCTGCGACAAGTTCTGTCCACTTACCGCACCCGTGACCTGAAGCTCAAGCCATATCAGGACTTGGTCACTTTATTGGCTAGGCAATTCCGTAAGCTAATCTATATCCATACTCCTCGATCTTAGAATATCCTCGCCGATGCACTGGCATCGCTCACTTCCTCCTTGTCCTTCCCTCTCAGTCGGAGCACTGAGACCATCGTCATCCAAAGATTGGACGCACCCTCTCTTCAGGATCCTTGGTTTGCCAACCTTAGGAAGACTATAGAGGCTAGGGCTGAGAAGGAAGATTTGAAGGAAGTGTCCTTAATATAATTAGAGGAGATTTTGGAGGAAGAAGAATTGCCATGGTATCATGAAATCGAGCTGTATTGCAAAGATGGGCCATTCCCAGAAAGGGCAAACATTGAGCAGTGTAAGGATATTAGAAGAGCCGCCTCGAAGTACACTATCATTGCTGGAGAATTGTACAGGCGCGCTCTCAATGGAATGCTCATGAGATGCCTAGATGATGATGAAGCTTGGAAGGTGGCCGAAGCAGCCCATTCTAGTGAGTGTAGAGGTCATGTCAATGCCCAGGCTCTAGCGAAGAAAATCCTTAGGCAGGTTATTATTGGCCCACTCTAGAAGAAGATTGCTCCCTCTATGTCTGGAGGTGTCTTAAATGCCAACTCCACGCTGATAAAATCCATGCTCCAACTTCATCTCTTCATCCTCTCTCTGTTCCATGGCCATTCTTTATGTAGGCTTTTGACATTGTCGGCCCGCTCGGTGATCCCAACTCTCAGACCAAGTAGAAATCCTTCATCCTTACCGCCACTGAGTACTTCACCAAGTGGGCCGAAGTGAAGGCGTACGCGGAGATCAAAGCAACCACGGTGTGCCGCTTCATCATGAAGAATATCATTTCACGGTTCGGAGTGCCAAGCAGCATCGTCACCGACAATGGACCCCAGTTCATCTCTCAAGAGCTCCAGGACCTATGTAAGAAGTTCAATATTGCATTACATCATTCATCTCCATATTATCCTCAAGGCAACGGTCAGGCCGAGGCCACTAATAAAACCCTTCTTAAAATCATAAAGAAAATATGCGAATCTCACAAATTTGTTGATTGGCCTGAATGATTAGTGGAAGCTCTATGGACTTACCGCATCTCCGTCCGTACTCCCACGGGGCAAACCCCCTATGCTCTCACCTACGGGACGGAGGCGGTGCTCCCATTTGAGATCTTAATCCCTTCCCTAAGGGTGCAGCTCGATAAGGAACTTAATCTCGATGAATGTCGAGAGGCGTTGCTCGTCTAGTTCGAACTCTTGGATAAGAAGAGGATGAATGCGGCCGATCACGTGTCCGTCTATCAAAAGAGAGTTTCGCACTATTTTTAAAAGAAGGTAATTGAGCGCAAATTTCAAGTAGGTGATATGGTTTTAAAACATAAATTTATTAGGTCTGGAGGACCTAGGTCTAAGTTGCAACCTAACTAAGAAGGTCCGTTTGTCGTTAGAGAGGCTTATCTAGGGAATACATATCGCTTAATCAACGCAGAAGGTGAGGAGCTGTCTCACGCTTGGAATGAGTTATATCTTAAGCGCTTTTATCCTTAGAGTCAAGCTAATGAAAGCCCGGTAGCAAACTATCCCTTTCCTCGATCACGAAGGAGGATCCCGAGTTTGGCAAACCACCCACTTCACGACGTCCCTGGTCGGGTTCCCCAGTTATGTGAACACCGTTTCTCCTTGGCCATGCTTGGGGAAAGTCAAAGTCCCTGTCCATTTCTCTCTTTGGCTGAATCTAGGGGCAAGAGGCGAATAAGGGGGCGATGACTAATCTAGACACCCTGATGAGAGGAGGTCTCAAATAGGGGCAGTCCGTTACGACCTGATTCCACAAGAAAGAAGCAATGCATCAAAAGAAAAGAAGGAGCAACAGTCATGGCAAGAAACCAACAAAATCTATTTCAAAAAGTCTGTATCTCGAAGTCAAAGCTCCAAAAAAATATGAAACTAGGCATGGCAAGAGTGACAATACAGTTTCCTCGCGGGACATTATGAGCTCGGTCGTATGCGTGCCCAGGGTGGATAATGGTTCGATGACGGACACAAAGTCCTGGCGCAACAGACCAAATCTCTGAAAGGGTTATCGTGAGAAGGACTCAACCCCTGAAAAACCTCTAAACCTGGCCTAAGCTTATCTCCTGAATTCTATTTTTCTTTTAGGATCAGACAGTACCCTGGGTATGGCCTCGGTAGAAGCACCGTCATACAGATTGGCCCTGGCCAGGGGTTGTCACCTCAAAAGGACGCTGACCTAATACAGGTAGGGCTCTTGTTGTCGGGGCGGAATTAGCTTCCAAAATCCAAAAAATCATATATTTCAAAATCTAAAAAAATCATATATTTCAAAATCTAAAAAATCATATATTTTAAAATAAAAAAATCATATATTTTAAAATACCAAAAAAATCATATATTTTAAAATCTCAAAAAAATCAAATATTTCAAAACCCACAAAAATCAAATATGTTCAAAAATTTCAAAAATACCATCATCATTGCATAGCATGCATTTGCACTTATATTTCTGTATTTTCCGTCTATTTAATAAGGCTCCACCCCTTGACCAAATATCAAGAACTGGTTATTCTCTAACTTGCTGCAAGGAAGGGGTTGAGCCTAAGAACAGATCTAACTTGTTTCCTGTTTTAAGTGTGTGCAGATACATGTCTAAATACCTCAGGATTCAAAGCTCTCAAGTTTCTCCATATTCTGTCCCGCACGGTCTTTTGTTTGACCGCTAACCACTCACTCACGGTCATGATAAGACCGCTAGTCTCACCCGAGGACCAAATTCTCAGGTTTCTCTATGTCTGTTCCCAAGCGGTCCTTCGATAGACCATTTATCATTTCCTGGTGGTCTAATGGCGACTGCTAGCCATTCCCGAAGACCAGAAAAATTGAGTTTTTCTGAGCCCTGTCTTTAGCGGTCTATCGCTAGACCGTTTTCCTTACACTAGCGGTTGTTTGCTAGACCGTTTATCAGACAGAAAACCCTGCTTCATTCAATTATCAAGCCATTGCAAATAGCACATCAATTCACATCAATTCAAACCACTCACTAGCGGTTGTTTGCTAGTCCATTGCACATCAATTCAAACCAACTTCTCATTTGTTCATTCAAGGTTCATGGTACATTATCCTCTCAAATAAAATGCAAAGTTCATATCATAAAAATTAAAATACATTCAATTTCTTGTCCGCACAAGGCCGGATCTTGTGTAACTCCTTCATGTAAGCTCAGTATTCCTCTTCTTTCTCTGTCACCTCCGCTTGCAAAGTACGGACGCGGATGATCTCCCACGTAGTCAGAGGGCTCCGGACTGCCTGTTCATCCTCCTCGATCCCGATTTTCCTAGCTTGAAGGGGAGGGTAGTGTGATAATGCTGGAACCTTAGTGCAAGGTAGCCCGATTTGCAAATAGCATCGGTGTGGGTTGTAGATTGCCAACGTAGTGTTCCCCACTAGCTGCAGGTCTAGGCCCAGTCACCGGGGTGATCTCAGAGTAGTGCCTTGAAGAAGCCACGGTCACATCATGAACTTATCAATTGGTAATGTGTTGAGGAAGAGGCTCCATTCATCCCTTGTTTTCTTGTCCACCATCCGGCACTCAACCTGTGAAGAGAACCCAAATGTGCCTCCTATATAGAAGAGTGGGTGGCTCCCAAATATGCGGCTAGCTGAAGGAACGTCCTCCTTGGGTAAGATATTGAGCCTAACTCCTAACCAACATTTGAGGACAATCATGGACCCGAAGAGAGGCCCTCCCAAACAAGCTGAGCTAAGGCCCTCATAAAGGTATGAAAGGATGGCTTGAGAAATAGACAAACCCCGCCACAAGCCACTAATGATGCCAAGGTTTTGGATATCTAAGAGGTGGTCGGTGGTGGTAAAGAGGAAAACCCCACAAAAGCAAACTGAGGTAGCTTTGGCTATGGCTTCAAATCTCCCGCTTTTGTTCTTACAATAAGTAATAATCCATTGAGCCATGGGGATCAAATGAATGTGGCATGGGCTAATCATTGTTCTAACATCCTTTGGGTTGTGAATGAAATCCCCTGGAATTAGAGAAGGGTCTATTGGCTCAATCGTATAACACACTAAGTCTTCATCCCCCACCTTAGTCTTAGGAGGGGCTAGGTAGGTCTCTACCTCTTCTAGAAGGATGGTGGCTTCAAAGGATGGGAAGATGAATGTATGTGTTTGGGGGTGCCACAACTCTACAAGGGCTAAAATGCTAGGCCAATCATATGAAAGTTTTTGGAAATTCTTGGCTAAAACTAACAAGGGTTGTAGATGCCATGCCCTAAGAATGGAAGTGACTTCTAAAGGGAGTTCTTTGATCATGGGAACCACCCACTTTAGGATAGAGTAACACCTTGGGCCAGGAAGGAGCTAAGGAAAGGAAGAAAAGAGAGGAAAAGAAGAGAAGAAAGGTCATGAGAAGGAGAAAGTTCAAAAATTCAGAATTTTTGAGAATTAACTTGAACTCACCTCTCTTGAGGAGCTTGTGCTCATGTGCTTGGGGATGGATGTAAGCCTTTGTAGCTCCCCACGTTCCCTCCTAGCTGGCTTTCACCCGGTGTAGGCCACCTCTCCCATAGTGCTAGCCTCAAAGCTTCTCTTCATGATGACTTGGATGGATTTGAGGGAGTTTTCAAGGTTTTCTTGAGCAGAAATCTGTGAGCTGCAAATTCTGGGTGTATTTCTACTTATAGGGCTTTGATTTTAGTCTTAACACATTAGGATTGGGGCTAGTTAGCTTCAGATTAAGTTAGGATATGTCTTAAAGCAGATTAGGTGTCTTTTCTCCCGAGTTCAGACTCTCACGGAGAGTCCCACTCAGACTTCACTCAGTTTTTTCCTTAGCGGTCTATCGCACGACCGCTAACGGCCCATAAGCGGTCGTCAGGCGACCGTTTTCCATCTTCTTCCACCGCCTTATTTCCCGATCCCCAAACGGTCATGTCTTGACCGTTTCTTCTTTCCAGCGGTCGTTCATATGACCGTTTTTTGCACCTGTGCCCTGTTTTGACTAAAAAATTATTTGCCTCTCACTCCCGATTTCTATGTCAGTCCTAGGAGTCATTGTTAGTGAGTCCACACATTCCGCACATTTGTACTCAGAAACGAACAAAAATAAACTCATATATTTCACTAACAAAAGTCATGTACATGTGTCCATCAAAAACAAAACAAAAAATAGAAGAAAAAGAAACAAAAAAGAGAAGAAGGTACAAGTCATGCCCTGGTGGGTCCCTCTCCTAGACCACCACTGTCCCTGGTCCCCTCATGCCTCTTCGCCGGTAGAGCCATGGAGGTGCTCCCCTCCTCTCGGTGAAGTCGCCGCCGCTCATCCTCCTCATTCCTCCGATGGTCGGAGGAACCCATAAGATAGTCGTGGTGCACGCTGCGCGCACCACTCTGTGACACGCTCTGGGAGAATCGGCCCCCCACTAGCCGAAGTGCTCTCTCCAGCACTCGAATCTCGGCTCCCAACTCTGCCACTGCTGCTACCCCAACTCTAAGTCTCTCCACCTCTGCTCGAAGGGGAGCCACCCCAGCTGCCTCTCCTCGTAACCTCTCCACCTCTGCTCGTAGAGGAGCCACCTCAGCCGCCTCGACTCGGGCCCGCTCCGCCTCGGCCAGCGCCGTGGTCAAATCCCTGGTCTGCATAAGCATTCATGGTTAGGTAATCATTTGCATATCATAAGAAGTTAATAAAAGGAGTAAGTTAGTTTTGCTTACCCTCTCTACGAGCGTGGCCTCGGCCTCCTGTGAGGAAGATGATGAAACATCCTCCTGTTCCTCTTGTACTTCCTTTCCCCTTATTTTTCTGGAAACCCTTTGTTTCTTTGTTGGCTGTTCGAGATCAGTGCTTCTCCGTTTACATGAGGTTTATGATTTTTTCTACTTTCCGGTCACCGCAGAGACATCTTGATTATCCCTCCTTTTGGTTCTCGGCTCAATAGTAGCTGGTGATTCCTCTAGAGAGTGATTCCTTGAGGCCGCAGACTTGCCCTTGCTCTTGGTAGACAGAGGTGCCATTGCAGCGAAAAATAGGGTTTGAGGAAAAAGGAATGACCTCGCTAGAGGTGAGAAACAGGTGAGCCAGCGATCGCTGGAGGCTGGAGTGGGGAACGCCGGAGCAAAACAAGACGATGAGCACAGGAACAAGAAAAGTTAAGGGTTCCTTGCGAAGTTGGGTCGACCCGATGAAAGGAAATAGGTCGAAGTGCTATTGCGGGGTTAACTGGAGGCCTTATAAGTAACTCAGAGGCTTTGACCGACTTGAAAATCTGACTCAACAAGTTATTTTAGGGAATTTTAAAATATTTGAAATTAACGCCCTCTTTTTAGAGACTTCGTGAATGACCCTTATGTTAGTCTGTATAGACTAGGTGCACTGGTGCACACAAGGATTCAGAGGGGGGGTGAATGAATCCCCTTTAAAAATTCTGCCCAATTTAAAGACTTAAACAGAAGACTTAAAACTTCTTGCGGAAATAAAATTGTTTAAGCTCTACTGAATCTGAAAACCAATGAGGCATTAGCTGGAACACATGAACTGCAACAAGCAGATTCCCAAGTAATTCTATGCAGCTAAATAAACCCAAGCAACCATGTGCAAACAAATTCCTATCAGACACAACCGTAGATAGAAGCGAGCCTTGCATACATCTAACGGTTGATGATAGAGCAAACAAACCACAGACACAAAGGCAATCGCATAACACCAGGGATTTTTTAGGTGGTTCGGTCCACAGACCTACGTCCACCCCACACTCTAACCAGAGTGTGGCTTATTGCTGCCAAACAGTTTGAAACCGCTGTGCATCACAGCTTGCCTACAAACACTGTCTAACAGCTTGACCCAAAGGAACACATTCCTCTGTTCCTCCACCCCGAAGGGCAACCACTAGTGACACACAGTCACTAGCAAACCGGATAACAAATCTCCCTTCCTCTGAAACCCAGAGGGAACCACTAGTGACACACAGTCACTAGTAAACCGGAGAATAAATCTCCCTTCTCCTGAGACCACAGGAGGAACCCCGATCCCAAACCAGAGAATCGAAAAAACACAGTTAAAAAGGAAAGCAACAAAGGAAAATAGAACAAGCAGAAAATGCAAACGAATGTAGCTCTCGTAGGAGCAGTTTAGTCTGGATCTGATCCAGAACCCGACAGATAGCTGGACACTGCCTGCTTCAATCTCTATCACTCTCTTTTCTCTTTCTCTTCTCTCGATCCTCTCTTCTTCTCTTTTCTTCTTCTTTTTCTCAGGTGGCACACACGCTTCAGCACTTCTCCACTGTCATTCTCTTAATTCTCTTCTTCTTTCTTCTATTCTCCTCATCTACTTTGATCGCAGAGATGCCTTCTTATATGGCTTCAGATCTGGGACCCACGGGCTCACACATTGGGCGCGTGGAGGGAGCATTCCCGCCAAGAGAATTCCGGAGTGCCTTAGCCACGTGTCAGCACCTGGGCGTTGTGTCTGACCACATGGCAGATTCTTCCATTCGGTTCCTTACCTCGGATCACGAACCCTATAACCTGGTACTTTGATTTCCACGTGGAGTATGCTCACAGGTTGTCCAGCACATGTTCGACCAAATGATTGGCCTGGGAAACAACTTAAAGTGTTAACTGTTCGTGTTAGCACAGACTTCATAGAATAGCGTACAGACCTTAGGTAGCATATAACAAAACATGCATGGGCCTTGGATAATGTAAAGCATGACATGCACAGATGTTGGGTATGCACCAGAATATATATGCACTAACTTTTCATTACACGTGAGAGAAGTGTGCACGGACTTTGATAGCATATGACCAAACATGCACGGAGTCTAGATGTCATACCCAGACCTTATAACAATGCACATACCTTACCTGCGTGCAACAACACACGTTGCACTGACCTTATACCAGTCAGAATAGTGAGCTGCACGGGCTTCTTTAGCGCAAAAACAAGAATTGCACCGACTTGGTTTGTTCATAGGGCGATAATGCACCGACCCTGTGTGTGTGTGCGGACACAGAAGGCACTAAGTTGGTGCATGTAGAACATAACTTGCACCAACTTTATATGTACGGCCAAGGTATCCACCGACTTGCATGCTTCGAGACTTGTGTGTATATGTAACACGCAGACATGGAACTTGCACTGAGTTGTGCTCGCAGCAAAAACTGCACCGACTCAAGCTCACACCAAATATGCTAACAACGCTAATACCAACCTTGTACCGACCTTCTATGAACTAAGTATGCATGGACCAAACAATGCACCGACCAGAGCTATAGGAAATAGCACAGACTTTGTATATACAAGGTGGAAGCTGCACTGACTTCTGTAAGCAGAATGTGGGATATGCACTGACCTAGTGTTTGATGAAATGTCACACACATAGAGCTGACATGCACATAAATGCACGGACCTTGTATGGACGTTGCACCGAGGTAGAAACATGCGCAGATTCTAATCCACACAAGACGCAAAGTGAGACGCAGGATGTGCACCAAGTGTAAACCATATGAGACGGACAATGAGACGGACATAGAGATGCATTTAGACGCAGTTCATGCACTGACCTCTGAATGGCTAAGGCATAACGTGCGCTGACTACCATGGCGAAGAGCATAGACTGGGCCTGCTGAACCATGAGTATGCATCGGCATAATGTGCTGAACGTAAGTGGATGCATTGACCTTGAAATGCACAATGATGAGGTCTCTGCATGGACCTTGATCCCTACAATGCTTATGAGCTAAGGTGCAGCCAACAAACTATCCCGAGATGCATTTACACTGAACAATGTCACTGGCCTAACATGTATTCAGACGAATAATGGATATGCAAAATACACAGACAATCACTATCAATCAGTCACCTATTGCATGGAGACATCTAATGACTCATAGTGTTTGCTATCATCAAAACCACAGGAGCACAACACTCTCCCCCTTTTTGACGATGACAACACTATGACACATGTCAAACTATTCTCCCCCTTTGACTTCATCAAAAAGAAGATAGTTTGAAATGCAATCACCCCCTTGAAGAATGAATAGATGAACAGTCTCCCTCTTTGACAGAACAGATGGATTATAGTGGAAGAAGTGATACGCATGTATCAAAAGAAGCACATATGCAACCAAGAAACAATTCTAGTCATGATGAATTTCAAAATAGGATGCAAGAAGATTTACTATCCATTATACTCCCCCTGAATAGAGTCTCCCCTTGGAGTAAGTGGAAGTGGGGGTAGGGAGATGACAAACGACAGACTAATCTCCCCCTTAATACCAGAGAGATGGTGATGAGCCAATTGATGTGGAAAGAGACATCAACAAAAACACATGATCAGTCATGAATAGATGAGCAGATAGTTGAGCACATTAATGACTGGATTACAACTAACGACAGATCACGTGAAATTGACTGAATTGTCAGTGAACAGATAAAACAGGGAGATTTTCAATAGGGTACCAAATTCATAAATCTTGATAAGCGAATTTCAGACTCTTCTATTATAAGAGATTATGAATGAGTCTAAACATACCAGCATGATTTAAGAATGATGTATACAGAGTTTATCAAGAAAATTCAATACTCATATCTGAAACACCCTTTAATAGAAATGAACCAATTGTACATATGACATTCTTGTTTAACCTCCTTCTGTCTTACTCATTCAAAATCAATAACTCCATTGGGAGTTACACAAGATAGTATTGAAATTAAACAATTATGAATGTATCTAAACATGTCTTTAATTTTTTCAGAAATTTTTCTTTTGTTCAGCGACTTCATTTTTCTGAGCAAGTCTGGTTAAATCAACACCTTTTTACGTGAGGCACAACATGTCTTAGGTGAAGTGACCCAGTTACTCAGTGTGACAACCACATTACTTCTCAATAAGATAGCAGAGTTAGCAATTTGGAGTGTCTTTTTACATGAGGAGACACCTTGATCAGAGGCCAGAATCCCTAGTTACTCGATACTACCATGCCATTGCTCAGCCAGATTTTCAATTATTTTTATGAGAGAGGTAACTATGGCACTTCATGACATGGGCTTACTCTATTTCTTTGATAGAGAACCCAATTTCTCTGTGACCAAAGTCATTGCTCTGACTTTATTTTCTTTCAAAAAATTTCAGATTTTTCAGACAATGCTCAGTACACTGAAATGTTTAAGAATAATATTTTCTACATGTATCTTAACCAAGGGAAGCCATATCTTTGAAGTTTCAGATTTCAGAAGATTTTTGCATGAAGTTACATGAGACAATTGGTTAAAAATTATTAAACATAATGATTCAGATATTTTTCAAGACTTTTAAATCAAAACTTAATGAATATATTAGACTTAAATCAATTTGATTCATCACACATCCTTAAACCATTATAATAGAAGGTTCTTCTTTTTGAAATATTTCAGATTTATGATTAGGGTACACAGATTGAAATCTCCTTCAAGATCAGTTGAATTAACATTGACCGTGCAGCCAATCAATGGAAGCAACAAGAAATTTTATTGAGAGAGCAGCAGAATTCAGCTTCAAAACAGTTGAGAGTTCAGCTGATTAAAATGCAATCACCCATACACAAGAATAAGAGAGTGATTTGAGTGACTAGACAAGAAGGGTTCAGATTGGAAAAGATTAATGAGTCTAAAATGCTCCCCCTGTCTAGATGCAATGTGTCATTTCTTTTTGAATTTTTCAAAGTAGGTGATATGAAATACAGTCAATGCATGTATGCATATGCAGTGGCTCTCTTAAGAGAATTTCCTGAACACGAACATGAGATACATGACCATTATGCAGGGGCAGCCAAACTCCCCCTTACTAAATACATTATATGCAGTAAAGACTCTACATATGATTTTATGATTCATGCTTATGATTATTCAAACTCACTTGTATGCAACATGACCCATGGTACTAGGTAGAGGACTTGGTCCAACCGACCACCTTACACATAGTTAGAACCTCCAGATAGATTTCATCTACCCTTTAGTAGCCTACCATTTGATATACCATTGGGTCATGCATGACAATGCAATGCTAATGTAGTCCTGTATGCAGTGTCCAATTTCAAAGTATGCAAGACAATGCAATTGGATATGCATATGTGAAGATGTAAGCAGATGAAAAATTTATGCATCAGAATCTGTGTAAGATATGCATCATGACATTTACAAACACTTTAAAAATGCATTTGACATATGCAAGCATCAATCAGTTTAGATTTTCAGAGAATTTCAGTTTGAGCAATGCAAGTATCATATGAAGATGCAACCATGTATTCTATCTGACAGGTTTATCAAGACATGCAACTAAAATGACAAAAAAAATTCACATAACTAACTTGAAAGAGTGCAAGAGTGGGGTTTATCATATTCAGATGCCTTGATTTATTTACCCTTTTTTATTTCTCAGCTACAAGGCACACCAGCAGACTGAACCTCATTTTCTATTTAGAGGTACCCAAGATTTCTTGGGTCCTGAAGAGTCAGTCGTACCTTTGGGATGTACTTTCCTTATCCTTGCAGCATTGAAATTGTCAGATTTCAAAATATAACAGCCATCCATAATATGTCCTACTTTTCCACAATAATGACAATAAGCAAAAGCATTCTGGTTTTTCTTTATATGAAAGGCATGAGTTTTCTGTGGGTAAACATGAGTTCTGTTATTTCTTCCATGGAGGTTATTGTTTCTTTTCAAATACCAATAGTCTGAGGCTCAGTGGCCGATTTTCCCACATTCAAAATAGGGAGAGAAATTTCTTCTTTTGATCACTTACCAGCACTCACTAGCCAGATGGCCTGGCTTCCAACAGTTGAAACACTTAGAGACTTTTCCTTTGAAAGTAAATTTATCTTTATTAAAGGTATTCTGTTTTACAGAGAATTTAAGGTGTTTATAATGATCTTTTCCTTGGGCATGCTAACAATGGGCAGAAATGTGGCCCATCTTGTAACAATAAAAATAGGAAATTGCCTTATTCTGAAATGCATGATTCCTTGCATGGACTCTACTAGCATTCAGATCATCCTTTTCCATCAGTCTACACTCATGCATCAGATGGCCAATCTTGTGACAGTAATGACAAAGCATTTTCTGTTCAGATGCAAGTGAGTGTGTGGGTAACTTGAGTTCAGTATGCACAACCGGAACATGGGAGTTTGTGGCCTTTTTCTTTAGATTATTCTTCTCTCTTGTTCCCTTAGTTTGATTATCAGATTTCTGAGTAGTAAACTGAAATACTTGAGGAGTGAAATTATTGTTCGATTCAGTACTGCACATAAAAGAAGTATAAAGTTTACTTTCAAATTTATTTTTATTCATAGGGTTATCGCCCAACCCTTCTTTCTGAAAATTCACCTTCATCCCCAGCAACTTATCCAAGTTATCTTGACCTTCAACGAATCTAGACAAAGAATTCTTTAGGTCCTT
Organism: Amorphophallus konjac; assembly: GCA_022559845.1. Classification (NCBI taxonomy): domain Eukaryota; kingdom Viridiplantae; phylum Streptophyta; class Magnoliopsida; order Alismatales; family Araceae; genus Amorphophallus; species Amorphophallus konjac. The sequence continues at coordinate 269,588,588 of CM040119.1, read as the reverse complement.
AATCTCATCTTCCAGGGATGCAATATGTAATTCATAACCAGTAATTTCTTGTTCACTGCAATTCACACACTCATTTAGCACTTTGTTTGTAGTTTTATAGTTCTCAACTTCTTGTTCTAGATTGTGCAGTTTTTCAGTTTGACTATTAACAACACACTTTCCCTTTTCTAGGACAAGAAGCCTCTCAGAGATTGCAGTGTTCAAAAGCTTCAATTCTTCATTTTCAGACCTTAATTCTTTGATTTGTTCAGCAAGATTCTCATTATGTCTTTCAATCAATTTCTCCTCCCTTTGTTCAGATTCAAGTTTTTCTTCTAACAGACCTTTATATTCTTCTTTGAGAGAAGCAATGAAGTCCTTATGCCAATTTAAATCTGAGTGGAGATTTTCATTTATTTCCTTCAAAAATTCACATTTATTACAAACTGATTTGCCAGAATGTTTTGATTCAGCTTGGAATTTTTGTTTTTCAGTATCATCAAGACTTTTCTGAAGTTCTACATTTACACTTTTAACAGCTTCAAGTTTTTTATGAATCAGCTCATTTTCCTTCACATAATTCTCAAGATTCTTTTCTACCTATTCAATTTGATTTCTGAGATTATCATTTTCAGATTCCAATTGTGCTAGTTCTGAATTAGCACAATCAAGATCTTTCAACAATTCTTTCTTATGAACTAGATTATTGACATGAACCTGATCATCATTGGTCGAGCTAAGTCTTTCTTTTAGTTCAGAGACTTCGCATGCAAGTCCTTGATTCTCCCTTTTGAATAAACTAATCTATTTCTTAAGCATTTTGACATCAGACAAGCATGTATCATAGGACTGTTTCAGTTTTAAGCAATTTTTACATGAGGAGTTTTCACATGAGGACTCAGAACTATTCAGATCAATTTTCTTTTTCAATTTTTTATATTGTTTTCTTAATATCTCATGTGACTCTAGCAGCTCACCATAAGCATCATGCCAATCATCTAAAGTATAATTCTCGAAAGGGTTTACCTGATCATCTTCCTCTTCGTCATTTTGGCTGCTATTTTGATTGCTGCCATTTGCCATCATGCATCGGTCCTCATTTCCATGGCTGGCAGTCTTCAACTTGTCTAGTATCTCCTTAGCTGACCTGCAATTATAAAATCAAGAGTGGAGTGCCTTGTCAGTCGCTACCTTCATCAGTTCCAAGGCTCTTTTATTTTCATCCCACATCAGTCTATGTCTGTCAGTCCATTTAGGCTTGTTCTTTGGTAGACTGTGTGGACCATGTGAAATTAGTTTTCACAGATCTGGATTGACAATATTAACAAACATATGCAAGTTTTTAAACCACATATTAAAGTCTGTACCGTCGAAAACCGGTGGATGAGCCATGGGAGCAAATCAACAAGCAATTTCAAAACAGTATGCAGACGACAGAGATGCACCGAAAGCTAGTAGGATCCTCTGCAGATCGTTGGATCTGGAAGTTCAGAGACCCGCTCTGATACCAATTGTTAGTCTGTATGGACTTGGTGCACTGGTGCACACAAGGATTCAGAGGGGGGGTGAATGAATCCCCTTTAAAAATTCTGCCCAATTTAAAGACTTAAACAGAAGACTTGAAACTTCTCACGGAAATAAAATTGTTTAAGCTCTGCTGAATCTAAAAACCAATGAGGCATTAGCTGGAACACATGAACTGCAACAAGCAGATTCCCAAGTAAATCTATGCAGCTAAATAAACCCAAGCAACCATGTGTAAACAAATTCCTATCAGACACAACCGTAGATAGAAGCGAGCCTAGCATACATCTAACGATTGATGATAGAGCAAACAAACCACAGACACAGAGGCAATCGCACAACACCAGGGATTTTTTAGGTGGTTCGGTCCACAGACCTACGTCCACCCCACACTCTAACCAGAGTGTGGCTTACTGCTGCCAAACAGCTTGAAACCGCTGGGCATCACAGCTTGCCTACAAACGCTGTCTAACAGCTTGACCCAGAGGAACACACTCCTCTCTTCCTCCACCCCGGAGGGCAACCACTAGTGACACACAGTCACTAGCAAACCGGAGAATAAATCTCCCTTCCTCTGAAACCCAGAGGGAACCACTAGTGACACACAATCACTAGAAAACCAGAGAACAAATCTCCATTCTCCTGAGACCACAGGAGGAACCCCGATCCCAAACCAGAGAATCGAAAAAATACAGTTAAAAAGGAAAGCAACAAAGGAAAATAGAACAAGCAGAAAATGCAAACGAATGTAGCTCTCGTAGGAGCAGTTTAGTCTGAATCTGATCCAGAACCCAACAGATAGCTGGACACTGCATGCTTCAATCTCTATCACTCTCTTTTCTCTTTCTATTCTCTTGATCCTCTCTTCTTCTTTTTTCTTCTTCTTTTTCTCAGGCGGCACACACGCTTCAGCACTTCTCCACTGTCATTCTCTTAATTCTCTTCTTCTTTCTTCTATTCTCCTCATCTACTTTGATCGCAGAGATGCCTTCTTATATGGCTTCAGATCTGGGACCCACGGGCTCACACATTGGGCGCATGGAGGGAGCATTCTTGCCAAGAGAATTCCAGAGTGCCTTAGCCACGTGTCAGCACTTGGGCGTTGTGTCTGAACACGTGGCAGATTCTTCCATTCGATTCCTTGCCTCAGATCATGAACCATATAAGCTGGTACTTTGATTTCCACATGGAGTATGCTCACAAGTTGTCCAGTACATGTTTGACCAAATGACTGGCCTGGGAAACAACTTAAAGTGTTAACTGTTCGTGTTAGCACAGACTTCATAGAATAACGTACATACCTTAGGTAGCATATAACAAAACATGCATGGGCCTTGGATAATGTAAAGCACGACATGCACAGACGTTGGGTATGCACTAGAATATGTATGCACTAACTTTTCATTACATGTGAGAGAAGTGTGCACGGACTTTGATATCATATGACCAAACATGCACGGAGTCTAGATGTCAAACCCAGACCTTATAACAATGCACAGACCTTACCTGCGTACAACAACACACATTGCACCGACCTTATACTAGTCATAATAGTGACCTGCACGAACTTGTTTAGCACAAAACCAAGAATTGCACCGACCTGGTTTATTCATAGGGCGATAATGCACCGACCTTGTGTGTGTGTGCGGACACAGAAGGCACTAAGTTGGTGCGTGCAGAACATAACTTGCACCAACTTTATATGTGCGGCCAAGGTATGCACAGACTTGCATGCTTCGAGACTTGTGTGTATATGTAACATGCAGACATGGAACTTGCACCGAGTTGTGCTCGCAGTAAAAACTGCACCGACTCAAGCTCACACCAAATATGCTAACAATGCTAATACCAACTCTGTACCGACCTTCTATGAACTAAGTATGCACGGACCAAACATTGCACCGACCGGAGCTATAGGAAATAGCACGGACTTTGTATATATAAGGCGAAAGCTGCACTGACTTCTGTAAGTAGAATGTGGGATATGCACTGACCTAGTGTTTGAAGAAATGTCACACACATAGAGCTGACATGCACACAAATGCACGGACCTTGTATGGACGTTGCACCGAGGCAGAAACATGCACAGATTCTAATCCACACATGACGCAGAGTGAGACGCAGGATGTGCACCGAGTCTAAACCATATGAGACAGACAATGAGACGGACACAGAGATGCATTTAGACGCAATTCATTCACCCCCCCTCTGAATCCTTGTGTGCACCAGTGCACCTAGTCCATACAGACTAACATTTTTGAGTCATTATCCCTTCAACTCGAACCTAGGGTTTGAGGGCCTATAAATAGGACCCTTGAGTTCATGGCTTGAAGAGGATATTTTTGGAGATTGCGTCGAAGTGCTGCTGCATTCTGGAGCCACTTCCAACCAAGGAGAAGGTGCTTCCACGTCCATAAGGCTTCTGGTCCAAGGAGTATCAAGTTCTTTGGTTTAGTTTGAGTCTTTTTCTTAAGTTTGGTCTATTGTCCCTTTGCATCCATAGCATATTTCCCTCCTCTTTTCTCCCCGTTCTCTACAAGCAATCATCTTTTTAAAAACATCCTCCTATCTTTTTCCACGCCCCACAGGGGTTAAAAAACTTAAACCTCCCAGGTATTCACCCTTCTTTTATGCATTTCACCTTAGTTGCATTATAGTTACTACAATTGTCCCAAGGGCTAATTGGGTTATTTTTCTTGTTGTCTACACACTTTTGCAGGTTTACAGGACTCATTGCACGAGGCCCAACCTTTCTGGCCGGCCAGGAGGGGTGGAGATCAAAGTTCCAAATCACTATTCTGGGTGCCCTAACGGTCACCTGGAAGGCCGTTTTCAGTCAAACGACGGTCTATCGTAAGACCGTGTTTTGCTGGCTGGCGGTTATCTGAAAGATCATTTTCTGTTCACTGCACCTAGTTTTCTCTCTCCCGCGGGTGGGTGACTTCAACCGGCTCTTTCCAAGGTATTATTGTGGTTTTACTGCTTTAATTACTTTGGTGGCGATCACACATTCTTATTTGGGTATTGTTCATCTTTGTCATCATCTTGCTTGCTATCTTTCACTCTATTTGCTCCACACCTACGGTGTGTTTTTATTTTATTCCTTTGCTCCACGCCCCGACGTGTGTTGTTATTTTTCTTCCTTCATAAACATTGATGACATGTCCATGCTCTTGATTTTGTGATTGTTTGAGTTAGGTCATTACTTGCTCACACACTTTCACATATTTCTCTTTCACACTTTCATATTCACATCACATCACATCTCATAAAGAGAAAGGAAAACTATCAATAGTATGTTTTGATTATGTTGATTACCTCGGCTAGATTGCATGTGTAGGATGAAAACCCACATAAGAATTAGTAAATTACGGAATATATGAACTGATTTAACTATGTGCATGATTAATATATCTCTTCCGTTCCATCTTCAACGTGATCTTATTGAAAAATTGAAATTTGTATCAGCATGTCACAATAATTATGGTGAAATAAATGTGAAAAATTATCTAGGATTGTTTGACAGTCACTCCACTCCGGTGGTACTGACTGACCGATCATCTACCATTTTTTGATGTTTCATTAAACCTTTAATCTTGTAATGGCTGGGTCTCTCCGTCGAATATTCCTTTTGTCGGACTAGGACATCCATTATAAGACCTCCGTAAGACCCCGCGAACCTGGGATTCCCACTAGGATGCCGGGCGGGTTGTACCTTCAAGACCTGCACCAATTACTTGATCGAATCACCCGTTTTACAGCCCAAAGTTCGGGTCTATCTTGGCTTAAAGGTGGCCCTGGGCTAGACCGTTTGGTGCTTTAAGTTGTTTCCCATTGACCTAGCAATGTCTAAATTGACCAAATTACCTCTGGCTCGATTTGAGAGGTGTAGGCAAGACCCTGGTTCGGTTCCATCATGTCTTGGGCGGGCTAGGAGCCCCTTAGGTCGACTGTTTCAGTCTTGCTGGGCCAGATCGTTTGCGGTTGTCATTGGACCATTTTCATCCTCCAAGTGGCCGTCCAAGGACCGTTTCTGGATGGGGTGGCCCAGTAAGTGACCGTTTACCTTGCCGTGGCCCAGGAACCTTCTCGTGCTTGGCGGCCCCCTGTGGACCATTTTCATTTGGTAAATGGCCTCTCTAGGACCGTTTAAAATTCGTGACTCTGGGTCTTGTTCTTCTGGCCCAATATCATCCGTAGCGATCCATGTTAGACTGTTTTGTCTTGTTGCGGCCCATGTATGACCGCAACTCAGCCTAAAGCTTGTGTCACGAGTTTCTTGTGTGCTCTGGTAAGCTGAGCCAAGATGGGCTTAAGTTACAATAAATCCTGATTTGGTTCTTGTCCCTGACAAGCCACAAATCTGATGGATTTCCATTTTATTACTGAAATCTCTCTTGATCTTAGAGATTAAGTTACATAGCTTGACCTTGGAATTCTTGGCCGATTCTAATGAATGTCTAGATATTACTTGGGATCTTGGATCCACCAAATCAATGCCAACGCATCATAAGGGCCCGGTCTGGTCCTAGGAGGAGTGCCCAAAAAGTACTAGTGCTCCGGGGAGTTGTAATGACATGGTGAGGCATTGCACCGAGTGCATGACTAGCGTGTGTCTATGACATTCATCCTTTTTCTCTATACTTTTTTTTGATTCCTACATAGAATTTATCTCGATATGACTTGCTTGCGTGCTTGATTGGCCAAATTCTTGGAAATTGTTATATCTCAATTCAATTCATTTTTATTAATTTCATTTCCATCAATTCTTATGTTAACTTGTTTTAGTTTACATGCATGACAGTTATTTAACTTGGTTAACTACTTAAACTTGCCTGCTATTGCCTACTGAGCGTTCGCTCACCCAGTTTTCCCCATTTTTAGGTAGCTCTGGTGATGAAACGCAAATGGATGGGGATGGGCAAGAGTAAAGATCGGAGTGAAACCTGGCAGCCGTTGACCTGAGTAGTGTTAGTCTATATGGTCATATAGTTCTGTTGATTAGTTCAAACCAGTCGATTCGAGTTGTAATCTTCTCTTTATTGAGTCGTGTCTTAAGAAAGTGTAGATGTGGAAACATTATTATTTCTCTTGTTTTTAAAGAAGTTGGTTTCTTTTAGGTTAATTTCTTTCTATTGCATTTATGTTCTTTTAATACCGTTATTGCTCTGTTTATCATGAATGTATATAACTGCCGCGTTCCGATATTCCACGTCGGGGCGTGACAGTTTTGTTGTATCAGAGCCTAGGTTTTTAAGTTCCTAGGTTTATAAGTGATGTCGTAGAACCTGTAACCTTGTTACAGTGTAAGGATCTAACCCGGCAAGATTGGGTAGAGACTTGGGGTTGAGTTAACTAATAAACTCTAAAAGATTCTCGCTAGACTATTTTTAATTAATTTTCCTGCACATATGTAGGAGTTTATTCCGATGGCGGCGGAACGTGCGCAATGGTGGGATATGCAGCGTACGGTGCAAGGCTTGACTCAAGCCCTCCAGCAGGTAGCCCAAGGAGGAGGAGCACACCATGGAGCCAGTGATCTCCACCGAAATTTCTGAGGCTTGAATCCCCCACGTTTTGGTGGATCGGCGGATCTCGATGAAGCCAAGAATCTGCTGAAGGAGATGGAGCGAGTTTTTAGAGTTATGTAGTGCGGTGATCAGGATCAGGTGCTCTTGGAGACCTTCCAGCTGGAACGTGATGCACACGCTTGATTAGAGACTGTAGAAGCTATGCTCAAAAATAGGCATGCGACGTGGGACGAATTCAAGGAACATTTCAATAGCAAGTACTTCTCGGACCGGGTGCAAGAGAAGAAGGCGGCAGAGTTCGCTGCTCTGAAACAGAGGAACCCATCAGTTGCAAAATATGAAGCTCAGTTTGCCAGATTATCCCGCTATGCAATGCACTTGGTATCCACCGAGAAGATGAAGGCCAAGCGATTTATGAATGGGTTGAAGCTTCAATATATTAACCAGTTGGCACCAATGGAAATCTCTACCTATGTCGAGATTGTTAAGAAAGCTCAAGTTCTTGAAGACACATTAGAGATGACTGAGAGGATCCGAGGAAAGAACCCTACGAAAGAGCAGACTACTAGTTCTGGGAATTTCAAATCCAACAATGGCAAGAAAAGGCCCAATGGCGGGTCAAGTTTCTCATAGGATAAGAAGTCGAGGAATGGAGATAAGAAGGCAGGTTCGGCTGCCCCGTCTAAGACTATTTGCAAGTTTTGTGACCGGCCAGGTCACAAGTTGGAGGAGTGTTGGCACAAGCTAGGTGCCTGTTTATGCTGCGGAAGCTGGGACCATTGTATTCCCGAGTGTTTCCTCCTGTCCGACCAAGCTACACCAAACAAGCCGCAAGGGGGTCAGAAGCGGCAGGGCAAGCTTCAAGCCCTACAGGAAACTAAGACTGAAACCACTGAGGAGGGTGGACTTGTTGAAGGTACACTTATTGTCTCTGATAAGCCAGTATTTGTTCTATTTGATACCGGAGCAATGCATTCTTTTATTTCTCAGAGTTTTGCTAAATCCTTAACTGTGAAACCGGTATTAATGAATTCTCCATTGAAAATTTCAACTCCTATTGGTTCGGGTTCAGCAATCAAATATTACTACCCTTCTAGTAAGATCCATATTAGTGGGCAAAATATGCTAGCTGATTTGGTTTGTATGGCAATGAAGGATTATGATGTAATCCTAGGAGCTAATTGGTTGGCTAGAAATGAGGCCAGTGTTCATTGTGGATCTAGCTCCGTGTCTTTTTCTGAACACCCCGAGCTTTCTTTTGTTGGGGTTAGGCACTCTAAGTTCGTGCCGCTCATTTCAGCTCTTCGAGCTGAGAAGTTAACGAAGAAAGGATGTCAGACTTTTCTAGCCTTGGTTTCTTTAACCAATAAGAAGGAATTTGAGATTAAGGATATCCCTATTCTCCGAGATTTTCCAGATGTCTTTCTTGAGGATTTGCTAGGACTTTCGCCAGAGAGAGAAGCAGTCTTTTCTATTGATCTAATTCCTAGCGCGTCCCCTATTTCTAAGGCTCCGTATCGTATGTCTCCTGCAGAGTTGAGAGAATTAAAGAGGCAATTAATGGAGTTGCTCGAGAAGGGGTTTATTCGTCCGAGTACATCCCCGTGGGGAGCCCCCGTGTTATTTGTATGGAAGAAGGATGGTTCATTGAGACTGTGCATTGACTATCGATAATTGAACCAGCTTATTGTCAAGAACAAGTATCTATTGCCGAGGATAGATGAACTGTTCGATCAGATAGCGGGAGCACAATATTTCTCTAAAATTGATCTTCGATCGGGATACCATCAGTTGCGGATCAAGGATGATGATATCTTTAAAACAGCCTTCCGTAGCAGGTACGGGCATTTTGAATTTGTAGTAATGCCTTTTGGACTGACGAATGCTCCTGCAGCTTTCATGCAGTTGATGAATAGTGTGTTCCGGCCTTACCTAGATCAGTGGGTCGTGGTGTTTATTGATGATATTTTGATATACTCTAAGAGTGAAGAAGAGCATGCTGAGCACTTGAGGATGGTGTTGAGATTATTGAGAGATCATCAATTGTATGCAAAGTTTAGTAAATGTGACTTCTGGATGCAGGAAGTGTCTTTTCTAGGACACATTATTACTAAGGAAGGAATCTCTGTTGACCCCTCAAAGGTGGAGGCAGTAAGAAACTGGGATAGGCCTGCGAATGTCACTGAAGTAAGAAGTTTTCTACGCCTAGCAGGTTACTATAGGAGATTCATTAAAGATTTCTCCAAGATTGCGGTACCCCTGACCAGATTGACCCGCAAGGAGAATCGGTTTGAGTGGTCGAAAGATAGCGAGCGGAGTTTCCAAACTCTGAAGGACTGTTTGACCACTGCCCCTATTTTGGCTTTCCCTTCGGGAGAAGGAAGATTCGAGGTCTACACGGACACTTCGGGCATTGGTTTGGGTTGTGTGCTTATGCAGAATGGCAGGGTGATAGCCTATTCCTCTAGGTAGTTGAGGAAGCATGAAGAGAATTATCCCGTCCATGACTTGGAACTCGTTGCTGTAGTGTTTGCCCTGAAAATTTGGAGGCACTATTTATACGGAGAGGCTTTTACTATATTCTTTCTTTCGTTCCATCTTTAACGTGATCTTAGTGAAAATTTTAAATTTGTATCAGCATGTCACAATAATTATGGTGAAATAGATGTGAAAAATTATCTAGGATTGTTTGACAGTCACTCCACTCCGGTGGTACTGACTGACCGATCATCTACCGTTTTTCGATGTTTCATTAAACCTTTAATCTTATAATGGCTGGGACTCTCCACCGGATATTCCTTCTATCGGACTAGGACCTCCATTATGAGACCTCTGTAAGACCCCACGAGCTTGGGATTCCCACTAGGACGTCGGGCGGGTTGTACCTTCAAGACCTGCACCAATTACTCGATCGAATCGCCCATTTTACAGCCTGGAGTTCGAGTCTATCTTGGGTGAAAGGCGGCCCTGGGCTAGACCATCTGGTGCTCTAAATTGTTTCCCATCGACCTAGCAATGTCTAAATTGACCAAATTACCTCTTGCTCGACCTGAGAGGTGTGGGCTGGACCCTGGTTATGTTCCATCATGTCTTGGGCGGGCTAGGAGCCCCTTAGGTTGACTGTTTCAGTCTTGCTGGGCCAGATCGTTTGCGGTTATCATTGGACCATTTTCATCCACCAAGCGGCCGTCTAAGGACCATTTCTGGATGGGGCGGCCCAGTAAGTGACCGTTTACCTTGCCGTGGCCCAAGAACCTTCTCGTGCTTAGCGGCCCCCTGTGGACCATTTTTATTTGGTAAACGGCCCCTCTAGGACCGTTTTAAATTCTTGACTCTGGGTCTTGTTCTTCTAGCCCAATATCATCCATAGCGGTCCATGTTAGACTGTTTTGTCTTGTTGCGGCCCATGTATGACCGCAACTCAGCCTAAAGCTTGTTTCACGAGTTTCTTGTGTGTTCTGGTAAGCTGAGCCAAGATGGACTTAAGTTAAAATGAATCCTGATTTGGTTCTTGTCCCTGACAAGCCACAAATCTTATGGATTTCCATTCAATTACTGAAATCTCTCTTGATCTTAGAGATTAAGTTACATATCTTAACCTTGAAATTCTTGGCCGATTCCAATGAATGCCTAGATATTACTTGGGATCTTGGATCCACCAAATCAATGCCAACGCATCATAAGGACCCGGTATGGTCTTGGGAAGAGCACCCAAAAAGTACTAGTTCCCCGGGGAGTTGTAATGACATGGTGAGATATTGCACCGAGTGCATGACTAGCGTGTGTCTATGACATTCATCCTTTTTCTCTATACTTTTTTTTAGATTCCTACGTGGAATTTATCTCCCGATATGACTTGCTTGCGTGCTTGATCGGCCAAATTCCTGGAAATTGTTATATCTTGGTTAAATTCATTTTTATAAATTTTGTTTCCATCAATTCTTATGTTAACTTGTTTTAGTTCACATGCATGCCAATTATTTAACTTGGTTAACTACTTAAACTTGTCTGCTATTGCCTACTGAGCGTTCGCTCATCCAGTTTTCCCCATTTTCAGGTAGCTCTGGTGATGAAACGCAAACGGATGGGGATGGGCAAGAGTAAAGACCGGAGTGAAACCTGGCAGGCGTGGACCTAAGTCGTGTTAGTGCATGTGGTCATATAGTTCTATTGATTAGTTCAAACCAGTCGATTCGAGTTGTAATCTTCTCTTTATTGAGTCGTGTCTTAAGAAAGTGTAGATGTGGAAACATTGTTATTTCTCCTGTTTTTAAAGAAGTTGGTTTCTTTTAGGTTAATTCCTTTCTATTGCATTTATGTTCTTTTAATACTGTTATTGCTCTGTTTATCATGAATGTACATAACTGCCGCGTTCCGATATTTCACGTCGGGGCGTGACAACCAAAGTGGTCCGGAGCCGTTGGTGCACGCCGTCTGACTTGATCAGACGATAGTAGATTTCGTGTCGGGACCAGAACCTGCCATGCCATAAAGATCATGACGTTAATTACATCTCCCCGAAGGGGAGAAAACCCTTGATTCATCACCAGGAAGAGGGGCCCTATAGCCTAAAACTTGAATTGATGGAAGAGAATGGATAATTTGAAAACATATCGAAAGTTTCCGTGTTAGGGCAAAGGCGTTTAAGCCCGTTCATTTGCTCATCACGTGCCTTGTGCTCGGAGAGTATCCCGAGTCGGAAACATATCGAAAACATAAATGGTATTCGAGAAAATGTCTACTAGAAATACGACAAATTTGATATTTTAATAAAAGGAGTGGGATGAATCCCGGTGAAATAGATCAGATTTGAAGGGTTGTTGGCCCAAGGCAATGTCAGGCCATGGCCATGGCGGGTCAGTCCCCGAGATCCAAGCCTGACTTGCGAGGGCATCATTTATATTTCCTTTGGACTGGGTCTAGGGGAGGTGAGGACTTGGATCAGATGCCATTGGTTGCTCTTTGAATGTTATCACCCCTTTTGTTATTATTCCCATTACCCTTATTATTATGATTTATTATTATTTTATTTTATTTGATTTGTCACTCAAATGCACGGGGTCGGATGACTTTTGAACGTCAGTCGACCTGCGTGCAAAAGGGGTCGACTGATTTTGAAAATCAGTCAGCTGGCGCTATGCAACGGGGTCGACTGATTTTAAAATCAGTCGACCGGCGCTGCGCAGGGGGGTCGACTGATTTTCAAAATCAGTCGACCCCTTTTGCATGCAGGTCGACTGACTTTCAAAAGTCAGCCAACAATGTGGATTTGACTGACCCATCAACAATAAATAAAATAATAATAATAAATAAAAATAAAAATAAAAATAAAAAAGGTAATAATAACAAAAGGGGTGATAACATTCAAAGAGCAACCAATGGCATCTGATGCAAGTCCTTACCTCCCCCAGACCCAGTGCAAAGAAAATATAAATGATGCCCTCACAAGTCAGGCTTGGATCTCAGGGACCGACCCGCCATGGCCATGGCCTGACTTTGCCTTGGGCAAACAACCCTTCGAATATGATCTGTTTCACTAGGATTCATCCTACTCCTTTTATTAAAACATCAAATTTGCCGTATTTCTGGCCGACATTTTCTCGAATACCATTTATGTTTTCGCTGTGTTCCCAACTCGGGATACTCTCCAAGCACGGGGCACGTGATGAGCAAATGAACGGGATTAAACGCCTTTGCCCTAACACGGAAACTTTCGATATGTTTTTGAATTATCCGTTCTCTTCCATCAATTCAAGTTTTAGGCTATAGGGATCCTCTTCTTGACGATTAATCAAGGGTTTTCTCCCCTTCGGAGAGATGTAATTAACGTCGTGGCCTTTTGTGGGAATATATTTTATTTTAGATATCTATTTATTTATTTATTGGTTTCATTTATTTGTTTTATCTTTTGATTTATTAACGCGGGGCGTGCCAGTCACAGAGTGATGGCTTATTATGTTGGGTCTCCTCTGGAGTTGATCAGCAGTGTGGAGAGTATTGTGTGTTGATTATGTTTTGAATGATTGGCAACAGTAGAGTTGACTTGGTTGACTGTAGAGTTGACTTTGGTGACTTTATCTTGACCATGGTAATATTGTGTATTTTGATGAATTGTTTATATGTCAGACCTTTTCATAAAACACTTCTGCACACTCTGTTAAGTCTGAATTTAAGGTCAGTGCACATCTTGTATGACACTATATCAAGATTGGTGCATGTTTTATAGAAGTACGCATAAGGTCAGTGCAGATTGCATTATGCGTATCTAAAGTCGGTGCATATCGGTTTTGGTCTTTGATAGGGTCAGTGCATGTCTGTATTGTGATTGCATATAGTCGGTGCATGCTTCTGTAGAAACACATATAGTCGGTGCATGTCTGCATTGTGCTTGCATTTAGTCGGTGCATGTTTGTGTAAGAAACACATATAAGTCAGTACATGATTTGCTGTGAGCATATAAGGTCAGTGCATGCTTTTGTCTCACACACTTAAGGTCGGGCATAGACTCAGGTCAGTGCAGCGTCTGCATTGAGCATAAAAGGTCGGTGCATTCTTAGTCTTTATTCTACCTAAGGTCTGTGCACATTTTGTCTTACACATATATAGGTTGGTGCATATTTTTGATATACGCATGCAAGGGTCAGTGCATTATCTGCTTCCTGCATATAAAGGTCTGTACATGTTTTCATACATGCGTAATAAGGTCAGTGCACACTTGTATCTTGCATAACCAAGGTCAGTGCATTGTTTGCCTTACGAGTGTAGATGGTCAGTGCACTATCTGTTCTATACCATAATAGGTAGTGCCTCACGCACACTTAAGGTCGGTGCATGTGTATTTCAGGTCTGTGCTAGCTGCATGATATAGTCTGTGCTAGTTCTTCACTCTTGCATATATGCCTATACACATAGGCATATGAATTGTCTAAGTCCATAACACATGACTGATACTTTGTTCATTATAATGATAGGTGAGACTCATGATCAAACACATGACGCGTGTCCCAACTACCTGCGAACTTTAAGTCACGAGCAACTAAAGTACCAGGATAAAAGGCACGTGATCTAAGGCAAAAGGTGAAGCGCTGTGTTTGACATGTGGAAGCAAATAAACCAAGATGCTGCCACGTGGCCATTTCAAGCTCAGATCTGAATGAATTTTTGGGCGGGAAACGTGGTTTCCACGCGCCCATCATCTGTTGCCTTATAAAAGGGGAAGATCACCCATTATCGAAAAGATACACAGAAAAAGAATATACAGAAGGCGATAGAAGAATACGGAGCCATAGAGAGAAAGAGTGAGAGAAAAGCAACATCCAAGTCAAGAGAAACTTCCAGCAAGATCTAGAGAAAGTTTTGAGAGAGCTTTGAGAGAGAGCATAGAGTCGTTTGAAGGGTGTGAGTCTGAGTTTCTGTAAGTCATTGTTTCCGGCTTCTTGGTATAGTACCAGAGCCGATCTGCTCTTTGTAAGAGCTATAGATTGTTTTACTATTTTCTATTTTTCTGTTGCTTGTGTTTTTCATTTCGAACTCTTGTTATAGCAAGCTGTGAGTCAGCGGTGGGTAAGCTGTAATCCCCAGTGGTAGAGGAGGATTCCTCTGATAGCTTAAGCTATAAGGCTCAGCATGTGTTGGGAAGTTTTTCCAGAAGCTGTGGATCAGCGGATTGGATGCTGTGAATCAACAGTGAAGCCACACTTGGTTTAAGTGTGGGGTGGTCGTAGATCTCTGTAGGAGATTGAACCACCTAAAAATTGCGTGTCTATGCTTGATGGTTTGTGATTGTTGCATTTATTCATCTGGCTATTATCGTATTTCTTTAGGTTGATATATTGAGTATTCAAGAGTGTGAAGAAGGTATATCAAAAGGTACTACTCGAAGGATAAGTCAGGCTTATCTGAAAAGTGGTTTATCTTGCGTGAGGACACTCATTGAGTTCAACCTCCGCCAAGTATCTCTTCACATTTCATTTATCTAAAATTCAGTTCTGCTGCTGTCGTGGTTTAATTATCTATTAGACTTGACTCATTCTCTCCATTGATAGTTCTCACATATCACTTGACTACGTCTTCTAGTCATTCTGTGTCTGAATTGGCTGTTCTGATTAAGCAATTTTTAATTCTACATTTATCTGCTTAATCTTGTATTAAAATTTGGGGTAGATCTATTCACCCCCCTGTAGATCTATATCACGTGGTATCAGAGCCTAACTCTTCTGCAGGGACTAACATCCTGAAGAGATAGACATCATGGATGCCAGAGGAATGACAGTCGAAGGACAATCCACGAGCAAGCCTCTATACTTCGATGGTTCAAACTATGCATACTGGAAGACCCGTATGCAAGTTTTCTTGAGGGAAAAAGATCATGAAATTTGGAAAGTTGTTAGCAAAGGCCCCTTTGAGCTATCTGAGGATGAGGATTTATGGACACGAGACCAGATCTGAAGATCAACACTTAACTGGAGCACTATCAATGCCATCTAGTGTGCCCTTCATCCCCCGAAGTTCTCCAGGATCTCATCCTATTCAACAACTAAGGAGATGTGGGATAAATTGGAGGTTATATACGAAGGGACATCTCAAGTGAGAGAGACTAAAGCCAACATGCTAGTCTCTGAATATGAGGCATTTAGGATAAGGCCGAATGAGACCATCACAGAGATGTATGCTCGCCTCATGATTATCACCAATGGACTCAGAATTCTTGGCAAAGTGTACTCTGAATATGAGCTGGTGAGAAAGATTCTGCATTCCTTAACTCCGATCTGGCACACAAAGGCGACTGTTATTGAGGAGTCTAGGGACTTAAAGACCACCAAGGTCGATGAGTTAATCGGTTCACTCATGACATATGAGATGAACTTGCCAAAGGCAGATGAGTTGGAGAAGAAGAAGAGACCCATTGCATTGAAGGCCAACTCCTGTAAAAGTGGGTCATCCAGCGACCACAGCTCCTCAGGGTTAGAGATTTAAAGTTATCAGCTCGCTATGCTGACTCGACAGTTCAAAAGGTTTCTGAGAAAAGAGGGAAGAAACTTTGGAAGAAATAGTATAATGATAGAAGACAGACAAGGTATAAAACCAATCCTGCCAAAAAGACTGACACAACTGTTTGCTATCATTGTAGGAAGGCAGGCCACATGAAGGTAGAATGCTCGGAGCTCCAAAAACTGAAGGAAAAAGCAAAGAAGAAAAACACGAAAGGCAAAGCTATGATAAGTACTTTTAGCGATGAGGATGAGGGCAATCTCAGTTGCACCTCAGAGAGTGAAGGAGAAGGAAGTCAAGTATGCCTGATAGCCATGGTCTGCGATAGAGAAGAAGAAAATGATGAGGTAACATCTCCCTTCGAAAATTACACTCTTACTGATTAGGAAGATGCTTATGGTGAATTGTTAGATAAAGTTGATGATGTTAGAAAAGAAAATAGACAGTTAAAAAGAAAGTCAATTTTCTTGTTAATGATACTACCATGTCTGACAGAATTGCATATCTTGAAATAGAAAATAACTGTCTAAAACAATTTGCTATTGAAGTTGATGAGATAAAATCTGTTTTAATTAATGCTAGAAAGGAGAATGATATGCTCAAAAATGTGATTGATGATTTAAAGCTAAAATTACAAAATTGTGAAAATGAAATGAAAATCGTCAATGAAAAGTATGAAGCTGTTTTGAGTGTTAATGTTGAATTAAAGAAATCAAGTGAAAATCTTGAGAAAGAAAATGAGGATAAACAGAGAACCCTTGAGAGCATGACCCAAGGTACAGAAAACTTAAATGCTCTTTTGGGAACAAAAGTGAATTTCAGAAAAGAGGGTATTGACTTTAATCCAACTGCTAAAAGAAGCTTTGAATTCAAAACTGGTTCATTTGTAGCAGAAAAGGGAAAGAACACCCCCCTTATTAATATGAGCAGTGAAAACAATGTTAACAATTTTTTTGTAAAAACTGCTAGTCAGAAAAAGCCCAGTGCTCAGGACAAGGGCAAACAAAAGGTGAATGTGTCTAGCAATTCACGCACACACAAGTCTACACCTCAGGGCAAACACCAGAATAGGGGTAAAACTTCTGCAACATCAAAACCCCAGAATAACTCAAATAGGTCTCCACAGAAAAACAACTGGAAGACACAACCCACTCCCATGCATTTTCCAGATGGACCTACAATTGTCAGGAGTCTGGAGACTAACAGAAACCATCCCAGAGCTTTGACCTACCATACTTACCATTATGCACAGCCATATTAGTTTAGTAGGTCATGAAGGGATAGAGTTTATGGCAGGTCTGCATACCATTCAAATCCCACTCAGAACTACAGACCTCAAGATAGAAATTGGTTCGGGCAATCCAAGACATGGAATCCAATGAAACACACTTCTTATGGTTAGCCTAGGACCAACCCAGGGTACACCTCACCAAATGTTTTCCACGCTATGAATGACAACAAAAACAGGAACAACAAAAAGAAAACAAATAAATCCACAAAGCAATCAGTTCCAACACAAATGTGGATACCTAAATGTTTGCTATCCTGTCTTGATGATGTTTCTGTTGTTTTGGGGCCCAAACATTTTTGGGTTCCAAACTACTCTACTTGATCCTTGATGCAGGTATGCCTGGCAGCCAAGCAAAATTTGTGATACTTGGACAGTGGCTGCTCCAGACATATGACGGGAGACAGGGCCAAATTTTGTATGCTGGTTGAAAAGAATGAAGGCCTTGTCACCTTTGGAGGCAATGCCAAGGGTAAGATTGTCAGATCAGGAAAGGTAGGTAAGTGCTCTACCTGTTGTGTTGATGAAGTCTTGCTGGTAGATGGTCTTGCATATAATTTGTTAAGTATTAGCCAGTTTTGTGACAAAGGTCATAGGGTAGTATTTGACTCTACTGGTTGCAACATTTATGAGCCTAATTCTGATAATGTTAAATTTTCTGGCAAAAGAGTCAATAAAATTTACCTAGTTGACCTAGATGATGTAGCTCATTCAAATATGTGCCTTACTGCTAACAAGGATGACCTAGCCTATCTTTGGCATCGTAGACTAGGTCATGCTAGTTATATAGTGCTACATAAACTGGATAAGCATTGCATGGTCAGAGGACTTCCTGAAATATCTTTTAAGCTTGATAATGTTGTATGTTAGGCATGCACTCAATCTAAACAGACTAGGAAGTCATTCAAGTCTCGAACAGAAAACTTTTCTTCTAAACCATATGAGCTGATCGACATGGATCTCTTTGGACCCACTAGATCAGCTAGTTTATCAAATAGAAGATATGGTTTCGTGTTAGTTGATGACTTCTCTAGGTTTACTTGGGTGCTTTTCCTCACACACAAACATGAAGCATTTAATGAATTTCAGGAGTTCTATTTAAAAATAAAACAGAATAATGACAATTCCATTCAGAATATTTTGTCTGATCATGGTGGTGAGTTTGATAACTCACAGTTTGATGACTTCTGTAGGGACAATGGTATAACTCACAGGTTCTCCTCTCCAAGGACTCCAGAGCAAAATGGAATAGTAGAGAGGAGCAATCAGACCCTTGTAGAGATGACTCGAACATTACTGGTGGAAGGTAACCTACCAAGGAAATTTTAGGCTGAGGTAGTCAATACTGCATGCCATGTAGTCAACAGAGCCATGGTAAGGTCATTTACCTAGAAAACTCCTTATGAAATTCTCAAGGGTAAGAAACCTTCACTAGTTTACTTCAAGGTCTTTGGTTGTAAATGTTTTGTGCATGTTAATGCTAAAAGAGACCTTGATAAATTTGAACCTAAAAGTGATCCCGTAATCTTTCTAGGATATTCAGAAACATCTAGAGCCTATAGGGTATATAATTTAAACTCTAAGATAGTAGAAGAATCTCCACATGTGGTCTTTGATGAAACAATGACTAAGCTTGAAAATGGTTTGTGTAGGGAACTTAATAATGGATAAATTCTGAAAGATGAAAATCCTGAAGATCAATCTGAAGACAATGATGTAGAGGAGCCTGGTTCTCAGGGGGAGGTAAATGAGGATCAAGATAATCAAGTTATCAATGTCAGATTTCTTAAAGATCATCCTATAGATAATATAATTGATAATTTGCATGAACCCCCTAGGACCAGATCTTATCTCAGAGCTCAGAATGAGTTAAATTTCTTTGCATTAGTGTCACACATAGAACCCAAAAACATAGACAGTGCCCTTAGTGACATGCATTGGATTAATGCCATGCACAAGAAATTAAATCAATTTGATAGAAACAAGGTATGGCACCTTGTTCCACCTCCTGATCATGGGACTGTCATTGGAACTAAGTGGGTTTTCAGGAATAAAACCGATGAGCATGGCAATGGTGTTAGGAATAAGGCCAGATTGGTAGCTCAGGGGTACAATCAAGAGTATGGTATTGACTTTGAAGAGTCATATGCCCCTGTGGCTAGGTTAGAGGCTATTAGAATTATGTTAACATATGCATGCTCATTAGGAATCACTGTTCGACAGATGGATGTGAAATCTGCATTTTTGAATTTTGAAATTAAAGAGGATGTCTTTGTAAGACAGCCTCCTAATTTTGAATGTATAGATTTTCCTAATCATGTATACAAGTTGAATAAAGCTCTATATGGACTGAAACAAGCTCGTAGAGCTTGGTATGACAGGTTCAGTAAGTTCCTCTCAGACAAGAAGTTCACAAGAGGTGAAATTGACCAAACCTTGTTCACAAAGGTATATCATCCAGACATTCTCATTGTACAAATATATGTGGATGATATTATTTTTGGTTCAACTAACCCAACAATGTGTGAAGAATTTTTTGACCTAATGACACATGAGTTTGAAATGAGCTCCATGGGTGAGCTAAAATTATTTCTTGGACTACAGGTGACACAGACCAAAGAAGGAACTTTCATCACTCAGTCCAAGTATATAAGGGATCTACAAAAGAAGTACAAATTGGAAAACCTCAAAGAGATAACAGCACCAATGGGTACATCAACTAGTCTTGATGATGACCTAAAAGGTAAATTGGTTGACACCAAGTTGTACAGAGGTATGATCGGATCCCTTCTTTACCTTACTGCATCTAGGCATGATATACAATTTGATGTGTGTTTATGTGCTAGATTTCAGGCTAGTCCTAAAGAGTCTCATCTCAGTGCTATTAAAAGGATTTTTAGATATCTATCAGGCACCTCTGAACTAAGTCTTTGGTATCCTGCTAGGTGTGAGGTAGACCTAATAGCTTACACTGATGCAGATTATGCTGGGTGTCGGATTGATAGAAAAAGTACTAGTGGGTACTGCTAGTTCTTAAGTGGCTGTCTAGTGTCTTGGACATCCAAGAAGCAACACACTGTTGCTCTATCCACTGCTGAGGTAGAATATGTCATAGCAGGGAATTGTGCAGCCCAGGTACTGTGGATCAAGCACCAACTCACTAATTATCAGATAAAATTGGGATACATTCCAATTTTATGTGATAACACTAGTGCTATTTGTTTGACTAAAAATCCTATTCATCACTCTAGGACTAAGCACATAGAAATTAAACACCATTTTCTTAGAGATGCAGTAAGCAAGAATGAAATTGAATCGAATTTTATTGAAACTGAAAAATAGATTACTGACATCTTTACTAAACCTTTGGGAAATGAAAGATTTAAATTCTTAAGAAGAGAATTAGGTTTATGTAAATTTTAGCATGATGATTAATTCTAATTTCATTCTTGTATGGATATTTGGATTAGTTGTGAGAATGATTGTGTGTCAGCCTGTCTTTAAAGTTCTTGAATAAATGTTCTGATCTGTCTTGAGAATGTTGCAAGTCTGCTTGCCAATAGCCTTATCATTGTCATAGTTGAGTCATCTTGATCTCAGAGGTATATCAAATGATATGTAGTGGAAAGACAGAATCTATTTGTCTGAAAGTCCATACCATGTGTAGAGGACTATCCTCCGCCAGGTACCATGAATCAAGAGAGTCCATGCATTGCACTGCATTTCTTAATGATTGGTCTAGTGTCTTATGGACATTTGTGTCTGGATAATTGAATAAACATGCATATAGACAGAGGGAGTGTTTGTTTAGAATAAGATTGCTTGTACATGCTGCATTATTTTGTCAGGAGGAGTTTCGTATAGTCTAGTCTGGGTGTGATCTGTTCAAAATATTCAGTTAGAGTTCAGATCAGTGTACTTTGAACCTTCAAACTCCTTTCATTCAAATTCTCTCTTCACATATAGAAACTTTCATCACCAGTCTCTCTTGGACTCAATTGTGTCAATTGGCATCGCTTGGATCCGTCTCTATCAATTGGTGTCATTTCCATTTCTTGATATCCCTCAAGAGCTGATTCTGTGCTTAAATGCCAATTCCCTTATTCTGAATAGATGACAGTCTTGCAATGAGTTCATTATCTAAAGCAACAATTATCACACGTCTTCTACTATAAGAATCATGTTTGCTTCATGAATGAACTGATGGTTTAATCTTAATAAACTGTAGAGTTTAAAGACTATATTCAAAAAATAGGGTGGTAGAAAACTGTTTATAGCTCTCAACCCCTTTCTCATGATGTGACAGATAAGATCCTTACAGTATCTGAAAATGAAAGACTTAGTGAAATCTAGGTTGAGAAACTCAGATAGTGTATTGTTTTTTAAACAAGTCACTTTGAAAAATTAAAAGGGCAGCAAAATGAAAAGCATTCTTAAAAGAAATGAATAAATCTATTGGCAGAGCAATAACTGAACTGCACTGAGAAACTGAGTATTCCATCAGTGAAATGGATACAAACTCATGTCATGAAGTGCTTCATGTTAACTCTGTTCACATGATCAAATCTGTAAAAATTGGTTTCACTGAGTAGCTGGGGGTACTGGCGTCTATACACGTGTACCCTTATGTAAAAAGGTGTAAACATGACTGCTATTTTTTATCAGAGATAGATATGGTAGTCTGTGCTTAGTAACTGGGGGTACTGGCATCTAACCCACGTGTACCCTTAAGGTCAAAGGCATAGAGGATACCTGTCTGTTCAACAAGCTTGGTTTAAAAAAAAAATCAAAAGTTGAAAAAGGTTTGTTGTAACCCTTGCAATTCCTGGTTTACAAAGTGTCAAATTGTTTAACCTCAATACATATTCTAGTTACTCCCATAGATATTCATTGGTTCTGAAATCAGTAGGATACAGTTTTGACCAAGTCTATCATGGTTATGTGACTTAGGCTTATTGCTCTAAACGGGTGCTGCAACCTTATCTAAGATATTCAGTGAATCTACTCTACCTTCTAATCACTATTAAACCAGACATTTGTCAAGAATGCATAATTATGATTCTCTATCTGAAGACTTTCCATATAATCTGCTTATCTTCTGAACTATTGCACAGAATGTTCCT
Organism: Amorphophallus konjac; assembly: GCA_022559845.1. NCBI lineage: Eukaryota > Viridiplantae > Streptophyta > Magnoliopsida > Alismatales > Araceae > Amorphophallus > Amorphophallus konjac. The sequence continues at coordinate 269,566,152 of CM040119.1, read as the reverse complement.
TTCCTCCTCTTATTACCCTTCTTCTCTTTCGCAGTATTCCTCACTCTTTGTTTGCTGATGGCAAAGGGGGAGATAAAAAGAACTTCGTGGTATTTTGATTAAGGGAGAGTTGTTGTTTTTGGATAATGTTGCTAAAGGGGGAGAGAAAAAGGACTTTGTGGGGAGACTTTCTTCAGGGGGTAGAGTCACTTGGCTAGTTCAGGGGGAGATCTTATTAATTGTTATCTGATGGATCATATATGGTTTGGCTATGGCACAGGAGGAGATTAGCACTTTAATTATCGTCTACATGTCAATTTGTGATAGGTCTACATCTGTGCATTGTTTGATTGTGCTTCATGTTAAATACATCTTATATTAGATTAAACTTGTCTCATTAAAATACATCATAATTTTGGGTGTTGCCATCATCAAAAAGGGGGAGAATGTTGGGTCTTCTCTGGAGTTGATCAGCAGTGTGGAGACTGCTGTGTGTTGATTATGTTTTGAATGATTGGCAACAGTAGAGTTGACTGTAGAGTTGACTTTGGTGACTTTATCTTGACCATGGTAATATTGTGTATTTTGATGAATTGTTTATATGTCTGACCTTTTCATAAAACACTTCTGCACACTCTGTTAAGTCTGAATTTAAGGTCAGTGCACATCTTGTATGACACTATATCAAGATCGGTGCATGTTTGGTAGAAGTACGCATAAGGTCAGTGCAGACTGTGTTATGCGTATTTAAAGTCAGTGCATATCAGTTTTGGTCTTTGATAGGGTCGATGCATGCCTGCATTGTGATTGCATATAGTCGGTGCATGCTTCTGTAGAAACACATATAGTCGGTGCACGTCTGCATTGTGCTTGCATTTAGTCGGTGCATGTTTGTGTAAGAAACGCATATAAGTCAGTACAGGATTTGCTATGAGCATATAAGGTCAGTGCAGGCTTTTGTCTCGCACACTTAAGGTCAGGCATAGACTAAGGTCAGTGCAGCATCTGCATTGAGTATAAAAGGTTGGTACATTCTTAGTCTTTATTCTACCTAAGGTCTGTGCACATTTTGTCTTACACATATATAGGTCGGTGCATATTTTTGATATACGCATGCAAGGGTCGGTGCATTATCTGCTTCATGCATATAAAGGTCTGTGCATGTTTTCATACATGCCTAATAAGGTCAGTGCACAGTTGTATCTTGCATAACCAAGGTCAATGCATTATTTGCCTTACGAGTGTAGATGGTCAGTGCACTATCTGTTCTATATCATAACAAGTAGTGCCTCACGCACACTTAAGGTCGGTGCATGTGTATTTCAGGTCTGTGTTAGCTGCATGATATAGTCTGTGCTAGTTCTTCACTCTTGCATCTGTGCCTATACACATAGACATGTGAATTGTCTAAGTCCATAACACGTGACTGATACTTTGTTCATTATAATGACAGGTGAGACTCATGATCAAACACCTAACGCGTGTCCCAACTACCTGTGAACTTTAAGTCACGAGCAACTAAAGTACCAGGATAAAAGGCACGTGATCCAAGGCAAAAGGTGAAGCGCTATGTTTGACACGTGGAAAGTAAACAAACCAAGATGTTGCCACGTGGCCATTTCAAGCTCAGATCTGAATGAATTTTTGGGCGGGAAACATGGTTTCCACGCGCCCATCATCTGTTCCCTTATAAGAGGGGCAGATCACCCATTGTCGAAAAGATACACAGAAAAAGAATATACAGAAGGTGATAGAAGAATACGGAGCCATAGAGAGAAAGAGTGAGAGAAAACCAGCAGCCAAGTCAAGAGGAACTTCCAGCAAGATCCAGAGAAAGTTTTGAGAGAGCTTTGAGAGAAGAGCATAGAGTCGTTTGAAGGGTGTGAGTCTGAGTTTCTGTAAGTCATTGTTTCCGGCTTCTTGGTACAGTACCAGAGCCGATCTGCTCTTTGTAAGAGCTATAGATCATTTTACTATTTTCTATTTTTCTGTTGCTTGTGTTTTTCATTTCGAACTCTTGTTATAGCAAGCTGTGAGTCAACGGTGGGTAAGCTGTAATCCCCAGCGGTAGAGGAGGATTCCTCTGATAGCTTAAGCTGTAAGGCTCAGCGTGTGTTGGGAAGTTTTCCCCGAAGCTATGGATCAGCCGATTGGAAGCGGTAAATCAGCAGTGAAGCCACACTTGGTTGAAGTGTGGGGTGGACGTAGATCTCTGCAAGAGATCGAACCACCTAAAAATTGCGTGTCTATGCTTGATGGTTTGTGATTGTTGGATTTATTCATCTGGCTATTATCGTATTTCTTTAGGTTGATATATTGAGTATTCAAGAGTGTGAAGAAGGTATATCAAAAGGTACTGCTCGAAGGATAAGTCAGGCTTATCTGAAAAGTTGTTTATCTTGCGTAAGGACACTCATTGAGTTCAACCTCCACCAAGTATCTCTTCACATTTCATTTATCTGAAATTCAGTTCTGCTACTGTCGTGGTTTAATTGTCTATTAGAATTCACTGATTCTCTCCATTGATAGTTCTCACTTATCACTTGACTACGTCTTCTAGTGATTCTGTGTCTGAATTGGCTGTTCTGATTAAGCAATTTTTAATTCCGCATTTATCTGCTTAATCTTGTATTAAAATTTGGGGTAGATCTATTCACCCCCCCTCTAGATCTATATCATATTGTGCACACTGTCTGACTAATAAGACAATAGTGGGTGATCGTATTGGGACCCTAAGTCCGCCATGCCATAAAGGCTATGGCGTTAATTACGCCCTTCTGGAAGAAGGACAACCCTTGATTAATCGCCAAGATAGAAGAGCCCTCGGGGCTAAAGGAGCATAAATGAATGTGAGAAATGAAGAATATCTATTATGCGAGGTGGGACTTAAGCACACACTCAAGCACATGACATAGCGATATTTACTAAATCAACTTTTAGTATATGGCGGAGAACTCAGATCCGAAGATCAACTCACCCTTAATGATAGCTTCTAGTTAGACTTAACCTGACCTTTCGAAAATCACCAATTTGATATACCGACCAGTCATGGCATGTGGGCGCACACGATAAGATAGATACATCCATGTCCGTTTACATAAGCGCAAGCACAAATTTTATTTGGCAATGTCATTATTTGTTCAATTGTTTTGTTTATTGGTGGCGCCATGTTCTCCTTTGTTTATTCCTCCTCATGTTGTATTTATTATGTATATTCTTTTAGTTTATGTACAAGCATCTGCATATCAACTTGAGATGAGAGAGAATGGGGTAAGCCGACGAGACGTGGTCCGACAGGAGGTGCAATTGCCGCCAGATCACCCTCCTAGCAGGGGTAGCTCTACTGCGTCGACGCTGCAGGCCCCGGGGTTGACGCATGCACATGCTGCATTGACCCTGGGAATGGCCTGAGTCGACCCAGCTCTTGACATGTGTAAGAAACTATTATTGTTGTACGTAAGAAATTTTACCAGTATTATCACTATCATCATCATCATTATTATTATTATTATTATGTAATTAATCCCAATATATTGGCATGGTTCTTATGCTTGTTTCTTTTATCATTCAACATCAATCTTTCACCGATGTTAAAACATCCTAATATATGCCCAAAGCGAGAGAAAACAAATGAAAAAGCCACAAAGTGAGTAAATTTCGGTAGCATCTCCCCCTACCCCGGAACGTTTCGGGGGAGATATATGAAAGGTCCATCCACAGCGAGTTGAGACGAACTCCGTAAAAGATGGGCATGCCAAAAATGACAGCCCGAACCCCAAAGTGGGTGATGGACCTCCAAGGACTCGCCCATCGGTAAACCCATATCACCCAAGGGTCCTAGATCATGCCTACCGACTATAGTGTCCCGAGTGGCACCACGACATATGCATAAAGGCTCCTAGGAGCACAGGTATAACCGTGGGCCAGTGGGTCTAGAGAAATCGGGGCACTGTACACATATGAGGTGGTTTTTTATCCACTCGAAGAGTGGTCGGAAAACCCAAGCATATGAAAACACATGGGATTACTATCTATACCTTTCTCATCGACCAGGGGTCATGCTGGGAGAACTTAGCAAACCCCTATTAGTAGTAGGTTTGATTAAACACGGGTTAAAACCCAAGAAGATAGGGAAAACAGGCGATACGGCGGCTAGAAGATGGCTGAGTCCCTAATCTGGTGGCCAGGAGATGGGGCATGCCCTGAACCGGTGGCCAGCAAATGGAGAGGTGCCCATGATCTTGCGGATAGTGGCGGTAGTCAATCCGGAGGCCAAAGGGGTGGGGTATACCCCTGATACGGCATCTGATAAAGAGGAATGGTGAACCGGTGGCCAGGCCAGGGAAACTGATGATCCGGCAGGCAAAATACGCGTTGGATCAGCTCCATTGCCGCCGGATCATCTCCTTAAACCCGTTTGAATCATTGTGATGTAGAGATAGAGAAGAATAGGATGAAAAGGCAAAATCAACACAGGACTTATTTACCCTTTTGTTTAGGATACCCAGAGGTCACATCCGAGAAACATCGATGAACCTTCGGCATCATTCAGGGCACTGAGCTATGGGATCAAGGCGTGTATCTGGGGTAATTTTGATTACAGGGAAGGAGAAACGGTATGAAAACAAGGCCATTCATGGCCGTTTGAGGTGCTATATAGGAGACCAGAACCTTTGATGATCATATACCACCACTGTGAATGTTTAACTAGCGTAGAATTGCATCAAACGATGACGATCAAACAAGTGTTCCCTGGAGATGGAACGAATAGAGATCATATCATGGAGGATAAACCTCTGACGTCCAGTGGGGAAGGTTAGTGATTGTGAAACATTAACTCAAACAAAGTAGATATTCACTGACTCTTCGGCGCAACAAAGAAATCACTTGAGTTAGGGTGTTAAGAGTCAAAGCAGTGAGCAATCAACACACAAATTAGATACACAGAGGTAAATCATCGATCATGAATAGGAAAGAAATGGGTGGGAGAAAGGACTACACAAGGTGATAAACACTCAATCGAGCCCAAATTCATTCATTATCTTCTGGGAGGAAACAACACACCACATTGGAATTGAAAGAGAGAGCTACATATATTGCAGAGAAAGAGCGAAGAAAAACATGGGGAAAGGAGAACTATAGCCCAACATAGGCGCTATCTGGCGGAGACCCACCTCACTCTCTCATACTGGTGGACTGGGTATGTGGAGCGCTCTGGCTCTCTTCGATCGTCTTCTCTCCTCTTTTTTTACTCTCCTCGCTTCTGTGGCTCTCTTCTTTTTTTCTCTGTATATCTCTTTTTTTGTATCTCTCTGTTATTTTCTTTCATATCTCTTGTTCATCGAACGCCCTCAGTATTTAAAGGGGTTTCCAGGGCTTTAGACAGTGGCTAAGGGTGGGGGAGATGATCCAGCGGTGCCAGGCACTTTGGCCCTGGCCGCCAGATCACTTTTGGTCGCCAGATCACTTATCCTCTTTGGCCCATTCAGCCCGTTTAGCCCCCTTTTATGCTATTTCAGCCTAGTCAGCCTACTATTCATCCATCAACCTTTTGAATGGCCGCCTTCACTATCCCGAAATATTTTGTTCATCTTTTGGATTGAACTGGTGAAGCCCGATGCTGTTGGGGGCCTTAGAGACCAGCCTATTCCATAACGGTTTTATAAGTTGCCGAGGTCGATTCCGAGCTTGTCTCGAGTTTCAATGTAGCCTCCTCCCACGATCAGAAGCTTACTGCAAGAGTTTAATCCAGTGGATGATTGCCCTGAAGTTTCTTCGTCCTGTCAAGGACTATTCCTTTTTGGGTTTATTCGGCTTGATCGCTTCTGCGACGGATAATGATTTTACCGGGTAGCGGCTTTACCGTAATGGTGTGGTGGATGGTTCTAACATTGCAGTGGGCTCCTTTCTCTAACTGATGAAGTTGGACCCTTTAATGACTGCTTCGGGGATCGTGCTTCAGCTTGAGCGATCCTTACGACGTTTGGCTTAGCTGCCATTGTATGTTCGGTGGCTTGAGGGAGCATCCTCTGGCTGCAGATCGTGACGATTGACCATAACCGGCTGACGTCACATATCCATGTAATATTTTAGGTTTCAACAAATGCCCCCCACCTACAGGTGGCGTAAATAAAGAATGAGTGACGCAGGGCCTGCGGGTGTGGCATCCGTTTCTCATTGTTTGATGTCCTATAGGACTATTTTCATCTTCATTTTATCCCCTTGGGCTTACACTTTGGGTGAGATAGGCCTAAATGGGCCTTAGTATGCAGAGGCAGAGCCATTAGGCTGACACGGTGGCCTTGGGCTGGTGATCTGGTAGCTAACCTGATGATACGGCGACCAGGGGTGATACGACGGCCAGGAGAGGGGCTGATTCGGCGGCACAAGGTGAATGCCCTGATCCGGAGGCCAGGGCGCACTTGATCTGGCAGCATCAGGCGGGTGATCTGGCGGCCCCTCCCTCTTCTTCTTTTTAAATCCGTTGAGAGGGAAGATCCCTCATTTTGCACCTCTCTCAACTGCAAAACCCCTTACGGCGGCGTCTTCTCCTCTCCCCCTTGCTTCTTCTTGGCGGCTAAGGCGCATGGCGGCGTCTTCTCCTTTCCCCCTTGCTTCTTCTCGGTAGCTAAAACGCACGGCGGCCTTCCTCTTTCCTCTCCTGCTTCACGGTGACAGAGAGCCCACAAGTGTGCTCCTCTGTTTGTGAAAGACTTGGGCATTTGCCCTATGGCTTGGTTTTAGGGGCCGTCTCACCCTATGGGTGTGGATGAGCTTCCTTTTTCTTCTCTGGCAGTCCCCGGTCATGGGGAGACTCTGTCAAATTTTTCTTGGATTTTGTGATTTGCCTTTTGTAAAAATTGATTCTAACTTCGTCTCTTTGGGTTTATTCGGTAGGCAAAATGGCTTCAGTGCGTATCCCTGCGGTAGACTCCTTCCGCCCCGTCGTGACGTAAGCAAACGTTTATGACTTGAACTGGGTCACTAGAGGATTGCTATTGTTGCAGAGTCCTCTGACTCCGAGACAGACACCATGTCGGCGGAGCGACTCGTAACTAGAAGAGTAGGTGCTCTTGTCTTTAGCTGGAGTGGGGATTACAACGAGGATTACCCCAAGGACAAATGCCTCCTTCCTTCATCAGCATGTTCAACATTGATGGGAAGAGAGATGTACTATTAGCTCGACAAGTCGAGACAATAATTTTGGTAGAGCGAGACAGTCGTAAAGGCATTGTTCAGCGAGGTGAAGCAATATATCTCCCGGGCGAGCCTCGTAAGTGGAGGGCGGTGCTGAGCTTGATTGAGCTGACACCGACCGAAACTATGTTGACCCGAGCCCCTGAATTCACACCTGCTCGATGGGACAATGCCGTTGGACGGGTGCACAAGGAGAAGTCTGGCTTCGGTTTGTTTCTGGCGCCCTTTTTTTTGTGGAAAACCCTGCCTAGGGATGGATGAGAGAGTGCACCACTACCATAGGTAGGGGGAATAGCCACTCCACCATCGCACAACTAGAATGTAAATTTTCATAACATAAGGAATAAAGAATAACAGTTACATCAACTGAATGCTAGGCATACCTAGCTTATCCAACCGAGCAGCACCCTTAATGTTTTGAGTTAGCTCATGATAAGAAAAAAAGGAATTACATTTAGAGGTGCAAGCTAAAGAAGCTAGTGAGTCAGCAGCATTGTTTCCTTCTCTGTATTTGTGAGTGATAGTATCCAAAAGTGAAAGAATGCTCCAGATTTCTCTGACGTAAAAGAGAATCGACCAAGGGTAATGAATCTGTATGTTGATAATCTGAACTAGTATATGGGAGTCACATTCTATAAGAGCCAGTTGGGAGCTCACAGTATGAAGATATTTAATACCATCAAGGAGAGATCTGGATTCAGCTATGATGTTGTTGGACTATCCATAGTAATGAGAGAAAGCTAGTAGAACATCTCCTCTAAAGTCTCTAATGACTCCGCCACCACCTGATTCACCATGGAGCTTGGAGGCTCCATCTGTATTAAGTTTGAGGAATGGCCAAGGGGGTGCGACCATTTTATAATCTTGAACTTAGGAGTTTTTGGTGCCCTTGAAGTGGGGCTTCAGGGAGGAACCTTGTTGGATCCCCTAGTTGATTTTGGTAGTTAAGTTTCAATGATGACAAATCTTGTGTGTATGTGTCGTTGAGAATGTTCATTGAAGAATGCTAACCAAGGTGTTCATTCATTGTTCATCTTGCATTGCAGGAACTAAATCATGGTGGACATCATCTGGGGGTCAAACGATTACATGGATAAGCACCTTGCAATCCACCATTCAAATAGGTAGTAAACGTCATGTATATTCTTCAGAAAAGTCAGGTGAGGCCTTACATTTCTAAATTTTATCTTTGAAGTGACTTCTGCTCAAGCAAAGTCGACTTCTGATTCAAGCAAAGTCGACTTCTGATGGATCCAAGTCGACTTCTGCTAGCTTTCTTTTTCAGTTTCTGCTGTGAATGGGTTTTTATGTGTTTGAACTTGTGGATTTGATTTATGGTGTATGAATTGGTTTGATTTTGGTCAATAGATTAAAAGGTGTGATTAGTTCAAACTGAAGAATCATTTTCAGGAAGTTTGATGTTTGTTATTTTGATGCATATACTCATTTGGTATCTTCATGCATATTCTTCATAAGGCTTTTTGAGCTAGCTCAGTGTTATGAACTCCTCATGGAAACCTTGTCATAAATGAGTTGAATGATATTCTCATGATGTATAAAATTTGGTTTAATGATGCTTTCTTATTGCACAATTTGCATAGCTATATGATCTTAATCTTATGCATGGATTTGTAAAGGTAACAAAGTGTTCAAATCATCTACATCATTTATGTGGAACTTGTTTTTATGATTATACTTCATGCATATTTAACTTGGGGATAGTGAGCTTAAACTCTAACAAATTTTCATTGTTTTAAGAATTCTGTAGGATTTCGGTCGACCTAAAGGCAGACTTCAGTCGTCCAATTTAGCCAGATCTGGCCAGATAGAAAGATCTCAGAGTGCAGTTGACCAACAGGGAGATTCCGGTCGACTGAAACAGCTAGAACGGCCAGTTCAAATGAGTTACAATTTGGTCGACCGATGGCCAACTTCGGTCGACCATTTACGGCGGACGTGCCCGTTTAGCTGTGTTCGAAATCCATTTAGCCCAATCCATTTGGGTTCATATTTGACCCCCTTGCCCCTAGGGTTATCATGCACATACTAGGACTTGTCTTACAAGGGTTTGGCATGGGGTTTGTGGTCATTTTATACATCCTGTTGAGGGCATATATATGAGCTGCGAATTTCATCTCTTTAAGAACAAGGAAGAGGGATGTGGCCGCAGGTGGGAGAGGAGGAGTGTTTCTCTTGAAGTGTTCACGTTTTCTACTCTTGCAGGGGTGATCTAGGTTGTCATCTTGAAGATCTGCATTATTTCTCAAGCATTCAAGCCTTGATGAAGCTGTATCTCCAAGGAGAAGTTCATTCATCATCATTTTAGTTGAAGATCGACCCCCCCCCCCACTGTGGAAGCATCAAGCAAAATCATCTACATGCCCTTCATCATATGAGGATACATTTCTCCAATCTTTCTTCATATATTCTGATGATTTCTATTCAGTTTATGAGCATGTATTGAACATATTCTTATTTTTCTGAACTCCGAATCTGTGTGTGTTGAACCGTCTACGTATGATTGTGGGTTTATTGTGCTGCGGTTGTTGCAGCTCGTGCGTGTGTTTTGATTCATTATCGGATCATGTAGGAGACGACATCTCCATGTGTTTGGAGCGTAAGATCCGTGCCCTTCAGTTCGAAGCGAGTGGATCCTCACTGTTTCAATGAGGGGTGGACGTAGGGAGCCCGTCATGTTCCCAAACCACCTAAAAAATCTATCTCGCAGTGTGTGTTTGTGGTTTGCTTGTTCATATTGTTCATCTTTATCATGTAAGAGCGGAGAGTTCGAGAGAACTGGTTCGTGTAGAGCTTAAATTTTATTTCATCATATTTCGTGTTGGTAGTTGTTTTTATTCTGCTACATAAATTTTAAAAACTACCATTACGCTTGGCGGGGAAAATTCAACCCCCCTTCTTGTCCTCGCGTGCATCTAGGGACAACAATCTGATATCAGAGCGGGTCTCTGATTTTTAGGACAATCTTGCGATTGTAGAGGATAGATCCTTTGCTACATGACATCTTTCCTAGGAATAAGTACGTCCTCAGACCTAGGATCTGATACGTCCCGAGATTTATGTACAGCGGAAGATATTCGGGAACGTGAACAGCCGGCAAGAGAAACCTCAAGTGACAATAACAATCAGAGCGCAAATCATTCACACATAAGATGAATGGAGACAATAATTGATCAAAAATCTGACTTTTATTGATAATAACAAGCTAATACATGATGTTGACTCATTGACAAACTGGACTCAATAAAGTGAAAATTTCATAATTGACTCTTGACTAGACTAACTACGGCTTCTCTCGAACCATCAATCACTCCCGGATCCATCACTTGAGTAATCTGAATCCGATTCACTAGTATTTCCTGAAAAGACAAGAAAATAGGTATGAGCACACATGCCCAGTAAGGTATCTTCGTATCAACATGAAGGTAATGTTTAAGTAATTAATGTTTTGGCTCGAGAGTTAAGATAGTAAAAATGAGAATGCAGTAAATCATACGACATAACCAAAACATCCAAAAATATAGAATCATGATATATCTGAGCAAGTAGACATGATCGATTATATGAATAAGTAAGATTGAATCATGTAGATGTAAGTTGGCCTTTCACGAACAAGAATGTACGAGCATGTAACTAGAAAGTACTTACACAACCTTGTAAAGGCTATGCATTAACAAGCATGTAATTTTTATAACAAGTCTCGTGGTTCTTCACTCATTTATAAGAGAAAGTACTCCCAGCACAATGTGACGTCAGTATCATCGTACCCCATGGTTTATAGCACGTTTCCGACCATCGGTCGTGGGGGCTAGTATGGAGCCCTTGAACACAATCCGTGCCCAGTCTTGCATCTTCAAGTTATAAATCCAGCTACTTTCACGAGATATAACAATAAAGTACGGCCAATAATGTAACAAGTTCAATGATAGTTTCATGATACAATATCAAGGTAAGAATGCATCAAATAGGAATATGGGAGTCCAAAAATGACTTAAAGCAAGGTCATGCCACGATAGTAAGTCGGCAGCATAACAACACATTCTTTACTTTCCATAGTTATTAATATCTTATTTGACAAGTGTTAAGTTCCAAACAATCATCAGACCACCTAGGAACTTGCAAAACCCAACCCGAAGGTCAAACCTCGGGTTAGACAGGATCAGGGACCTTGCGGTCATTTACTGGACTGTTTTTACCCGAAAGCGGTCAGATCCAGACCTTTTCATGAAGACATGCGATCGAATCAGGACCTTTTAGTAACATAGTTAATGAAATGAATGAACTAGAACCATGCGGTCTAGACAGGGCCGCTAGGCATCCTTAGCGGTCAGGTGAATGGCCGCTAGGTTCCTCTGGCGGTCGTTGAGAAGGCCACTAGGGTCCAGAACTCATAAAACACCCGTAAAGTACTTTCTAGACAATTGGGTTTAAGGGTACAACCGGCTCGGCGTCCTAGTGGGAATCCCAGGCTCGCGGAGTCTTACGGAGGCCTTGAAACATAATCCCCTAATCCGATAGAAGGAATATTCGGTGGAGAGGTTCATAAGTCCAAGAGAGTGTGCCTATAAGTGCAAAGTGTATCTAATGACATCATACCGAAATACGTGTCATGTACTTAAGAAAATGACTCATAGATAAGAGGGGATCATGTAAAACAACGATCAAAACCACCAGTAAAATGAATTCATCTATCATTTGAAGTATGGATTTAACATAAGAGTATAGCATTTGGCATGAAACCAACTTAAGTTAAAATAATTTCTAAGTATATGTGACACATGAAATCTACTAAAACTAAACCATCAATAGATCCATGTTTATAGATATAATACTTAAAACAAGGATAAAACCTAATTATCTAGGCTTACCATATGATAAATAAGGGTATTCTGCATTATGTTTCAGGTTAACATAATTACAGAACTCAGAAAACAAAAGCGGTCGCTCAAAGACCATTTTATCGGACCTAGTGGTCTATCGTAGGGCCGCTAAGTGATTCAAGCGGTCTCAGGATGACCGTTTCTTCCTGTCTACTGTAAACAACATTAAAACTGAAATACATGCTAATCTAGGGCAGATAGGTACATGGTAAACAATTAAAACATGCTTCTAAGACATGATAGAAGGACTTAGACTATGGATATGCAAGGGTTGACGTGAAATAGATAAGAATTTTCTGTTATGGTAAATGAACTAACTACGCAATCCCAATAAAACACAAAATACTCCACGTACAATGCATGAAAATAACTAGAAATTGAGGGCTTTTACTCCTAAGATCATATTTATGCCGTTCATGAGATAACCTACCTTTGATCTGGGCTTTAGACTTCAAATTTAGGGTTGGAAGTCAACCCTAGTTTTTGCTTGTTCAGAACCGTACCAACAACTTCGTGGCTTTCTAACTTCTGATTCTCTTCACCTAATACCATGAAATTTAGAGGGTAAGAAGAGGGTACTAACAGGAACAACTAATTCTAAAGAATCTTTATCTAATTACCTCGTTTAGGACTTCTAATCTGCTGATCAATCTGGTTTCGTTGCCTAGGTTCCTAGTTTGCTTGCACCGAACCAGTGACTTTGCAGACCTCTATCTCCTTGTGGGCTTGATCTCCTAGAACAAAAATTTGGAGGGCATTTAAACCTTAGTATTATGAACCAAATATTCTAACGAACTTACCTCAAATTCGTCCTCCTTACCTTAGTTCCACGCGAGCCAAACGTAAGGGTTGCGCATGTGAAACCTTAGGTCTATTTATAGGGTTTAGCTAGGGTTTTGGAGATTAGAATGAACCTAGAGTCCAATTTAGGGTTTCAATTCGATCCTATAGCATTCTAGACTCTTCTAACTAAGGAATAGCATCGATCCTAGGCGATTTGGATGCCAAAGTTTCCAGCTTTTCATGCCTTCTTCCATTCACGGAATCTGCAGAGCTTAGCCGTCTAGTCTAGACCGTTTTTAGTCCCCATGCGGTCTCCCGATAGACCGTTTTTAGCTTTGGGCACCGAATTTGAAACATTTCAAACTCTTTGTTATATATCTGTTGATTTATCCAATAATTGGTATATTTATCCCCTAAATTTTGTAAATAGCCTATTTTAAGCTTCTAGAATATGGGCCAAACTTTGTGGGCTTGGTTTTGGGTCATTTTGGCGTAATTTAAAAAGGGCCAAGTCCATTAACAGATATAAGGCCTTCATATTTAATTAATCAATTCCTTAATTCATTTAATAACCCATTAAGTTTGGATTAATTCTATTTAACTCTAAAAAATCTCAAAAAATTCCAAAAACACTTTATATAAAATTCTGGGGTATTGCACCCTCCCCCACTTAAGAGAATTTGATCCCCAAATTCAAAATATGGATTTTATGGAGTGTGTACTTACAGTTGAATAGCTCGAAAAATCTCCTGTGCATGGCTTCTTCCGTTTCCCAAATAGCATCTTGATCCGATCCTTTGTTTCACCAGATTTTTACCCTAGGAATGGTTTTATTTCGAAACTGACGTACCTCTCGATCAATAATTTGGTAGGGCTTTTGTTCATACGTCAAATCTTTTTGAATCTCCAAATTGTCTTAAGAGATAATGTAGAATGGATCATAGACATATTTCTTTAACATAGAGATATGGAATACATCATGAACTCCTGCTAGCTGTGGAGGCAATGCTAGACAATACGTCACTTCTCCCACTCTTTCAAGAATTTTGAAAGGTCCAATGAATCTCGGCGTAAGCTTGCCTTTAATACCAAACCTACAAATACCACGACCAGGGGAAACCATGAGAAACACATGATCTTCCACTTAAAATTCCAGGTCTCGCCTTCGGTTCTCAGCATAGGACTTTTGCTTGTCTTGTGCCACCTTGAGTCTTTCTCTTATCACTTTCACCTTGTCGGTTATATCTCAGACAAGACCAGGGCCTAGAATTTGTCTTTCACCGGCCTCGTCCCAGCATATTGGTGTTCGACAACTTCATCCATATAATACCTCAAACGGTGCCATTTGAATGATAGCTTGATAGCTATTGTTGTAGGAAAATTCCACTAAAGGTAAATGATCGTGCCAACTTCCACCGAAGTCTATAACACATGCCCTTAGCATATCCTCCACCACCTGATTGGTCCTTTCAGTTTGTCCATCAGTTTGTGGATGAAACACAGTGCTAAAATTCAATCGGGTCCCTATAGAGTATTATAGCCCCTTCCAAAATTGTGAAGTAAATCGAGGGTCTCGATCAAAAATAATGGTGACTGGGACACCATGTAATTTAACAATCTCCTTTATATATAAAGCAGCCAAGATATGCACAAACCATCGGCTTTTAATAGGTAGAAAATGAGCCGATTTTGTTAGACGGTCTATGATCACCCATATCCCATCATATCCACCTCTTGATTTAGGCAATCACATTATAAAATACATTCCTATACTCTTCCATTTCCATTCTAGAATTTCCAATGGATGTAGTTTTCTAGCAGACTTTTGATATTCTGCCTTAACTTGTTGACAAGTAAGGCAACGTGACACATAGTCTGCTATCTCTCTCTTCATATTGGGCCACCAATATTTTCTTTTAAGGTCTTGATACATTTTGGTAGCACCAGGATGAACAGTATACTTAGATTTATGGGCTTCTTCTAAGAGCATCTTCTTAGTATCAGCGTGATCCGGGAGACAGATACGACCTCAGAATAATAATCTTCCATTATTTGCAATAGAGAAATCCGGTCATATTAGCCTTAATCTCCAATAATACAGGGTCATTCTCTTGTAACTTGACTAGATTCTCAATCAATGTAGATTGTATCTGGATATTGGCTATAAAGTGATCTTCTTTCTTCATATCAATATCTAAATTCAATTGAGCAAATTTAGAGATAAGAGTAGTCATATCTTTTAGACTTGATAGCTTTCCCATCGGTTTCCTGCTGAGTGCATCGGCAACAACATTTGCCTTGCTTGGATGATATTGAATATCGAAATCAAAGTACTTGAGGTACTCCAGCTATCGCCTTTGCCTCATATTCAATTTCTTTTGAGAAAAGAGGTATTTCATGCTCTTATGATCTGAATATACAGTAAATGTCTCCCCATAAAGATAATGACGCCAAATTTCTAAGGCAAATATGACAGCAGCATGTTCCAGGTCATGAACAAGATAATTTTTCTCATGCCGCTTTAATTGTCTTGAAGCATAGCAAATCACCTTGCCATTTTGCATGAGTACGCACCCTAGGCCAATGCCGGATGCATCAGTATAAACTTCAAACCTGCCACCTTTAACGGGCAATGCTAGTACACGTGCCGTCATGAGATGTTCCTTAAGAGCCAAGAAATTTTATTCACATTTCTTTGTCCACTCGAAAGGATTTTCTTTCCTAGTGAGTTTTGTTAAGGGAGCGGCGATTTTGGAGAAATATTTGATAAATCACCTATAGTAACCGGCCAGGCCAATGAAACTCCGAACTTCAGATACGGTGTTCGTTCGGCTCCAGTTCTTAACAGCTTCAACCTTAGAAGGATCTACTGTAATGCCTTCTTTAGAAATAATGTGGCCAAGGAAAGAAACCTCCTTAAGCCAAAATTCAAATTTGTTCAACTTAGCATAGAGTTGGTGTTCCTGTAGGGTTCGCAACACAAACCTTAGATGTTTCTCGTGTTCCTCCTTTGTTTTAGAATAAACAAGGATATCATTAATGAACACGACCACGAATTGATGAAGATATGGTCGGAACACGTTGTTCATTAGTTGCATGAATGTAGCCGGGGCATTAGTTAACCCGAATGGCATTACCATAAATTCAGTGCCCGTATCTGCTTCGGAAAGTAATCTTGTAAATGTCTTCCTCATTGATCCTCAATTGATGATAGCCCGACCTGAGGTCAATCTTGGATAAGTACTCCGCGCCAGAAAGTTGGTCAAATAGTTCATCAATACGCGGCAGTGGATATTTGTTTTTGATGGTAAGTTGAATCAACTGTCGGTAGTCGATGCATAACCTGAGGGAACCATCCTTCTTCTTGATGAATAAGACCGACGCACCCCAAGGGGATGTGCTAGGTCGAATGAAACTTTTTTCTAGCATCTCTTGAAGTTGCTTCTTTAATTCCTTCAACTCTGTGGGGGACATCCTGTAAGGAGCTACTGACACAGGTGCTGCTCCAGGCGTGAGTTCAATGGTGAAGTTAACCTCCCTTTCGGGCGGTAAACCGGGCAGCTCAGAAGGAAAAATGTCAGAAAACTCCCTGACTACGGGGATTTCATCTATCTGAATTTCTTTAGACTCGGTAACTACTACGGAGGCAAGGAAAGCTTCACAACCTTGCGAAATGAGTTTGCAAGCATGAAGAGAAGAGATGATAGCTGGATGCTTCCTATATTTGATACCAAGGAAGGAAAATCACGGAAGAACTGGTTTCTGAAAAGAGATTATCCTATTTCAATAATTTATATATGCATCGTGGTCCACAAGCCAATCAACTCCTAATATGGCATCGTAGCCTTCCATATCAAGGCATACGAGATTAGCAAGAAGATTATGCCCTTCTACAATGACTTCACTATTCGGGAAATAGGTTTTTAATTCCATTCCTGACCCCAAAGGGGTAACTATAGTTAGATCTGATGGTAAGGGAACAGGTGAAATAGGCAATGTTTTTGCGAAGGAATTAGCAATAAAGGAGTGAGTAGAACCAGTATCAAATAGTACGAAAGTAGGATACGAATGAATGTGAACGGTACCTTCAATGAGTTCTCCTTCTTTAGTTGGTTCATCCTCATCCAGAACGGCATTCAATATAGCTTGCCGCTTTCATCCACCGTTGTTCCTTGTAAACTGTTGCTCCTTCATAAGAGGACAGTCAGGCACGCGGTGCTCCCGACTACCACATCTTAGGCATGTGCCAAGACGCTTCCAACACTCTTCGGCCGAATGGCCAAATTTTTCACAGAAAGAGCAAGCAGTTGTGAGAGCCTTCTCTTCTTCTTTTACCTTCTTGTTCTTGCCATTGCCACTCCTATTACTATTACAAAATCTTTTCTTGTTATCACGAGAGTTGTAGGTGATGTTGAATTTTTCCTCTTTTCTTCCTTGCCGATCAGATTTTCGGCTCGGCTCCTCCCCTTTGACTTTGAGTTCATCGACCTTCTCCAAGGTCCGTTCACACAAGTTTGCCCGTTGTTCGGCGTAGGTTCAAATATTTTGTGGGCCAAGTTGCTGAATGAAGATGGGTCGTAGCCCGTCCACGAAGCGATTTACCTTTAAAAGATCAGTGCTCACTAAATGTTGAGCATATGGTGCCAAGCGAGAAAATTGTAGTTCATATTCTGCTACCGTCATCATGCCTTGACGTAGCGACGCAAATTCTGCCGCCTTCCTCTCCTTGACATGTTTGGAGAAGTATTTATCTCAAAAGGGAGTGAGGAATCTCTCCCAAGTGTGTGGAGCATTCGGAGGCGGTGCGAGAACAGACTTCCGCCAAGTACGAGCATCTTTGTTGAGCTGGAATGTGGCAAGACGAACCTTCTCTTGACTGGTGCATTGCATGACGTCAAATATCCGGTTCATCTCGTCGATCCAGTTTTCCGCTTCATCTGGGTTAGAATATCCAGAGAACCGTGGAGGATTTAAACTTCAGAAATTGTTGTGCAAGCTACCCGCGCCAACCCTTGCACCAGCTTGGGCCACGGTCTGCAGGGCTTGGGTAAGACCCGCGATAGTTTGTTGCATCTCATCCTAGTTCACACGATGAGCCATTGAGAATTTAAGGTACCTGAAAAAGTGGACGTTTAGTTATTTTCTTTAGAATCGAGAAGATTTACCCTAAGATAATTTCTATATAACTATCTCACCCTGGGTTCTACCCGATTCTCACACGGGTTCGGAATTCTTTCCTAGTTCATAGGTATGGGTCCTTGACCTCGAACTTAACCTATAACATGACATCTTTCCTAGGAATAAGTACGTCATCAGACCTAGGCTCTGATACCACTTTAACTGTCACATCCAGAGATTTATGTACAGCGGAAGATATTCAGGAACGTGAACAGCCGGCAAGAGAAACCTCAAGTGACAATAACAGTTAGAGCACAAATCATTCACACATAAGATGAATGGAGATAATAATTGATCAAAAATCTGACTTTTATTGATAATAACAAGCTAATACATGATGTTGACTCATTGACTAACTAGACTCAATAAATTGAAAATTTCATAATTGACTCTTGACTAGACTAACTACAGCTTCTCTCGAACCATCAATCACTCCCCGATCCATCACTTGAGTAATCTGAATCCGATTCACTAGTATTTCCTAAAAAGACAAGAAAATAGGTATGAGCACACCAACCCAGTAGGTATCTTCGTATCAACATGAAGGCAATGTTTAAGTAATTAATGTTTTGGCTCTAGAGTTAAGATAGTAAAAACGAGAATGCGGTAAATCATACGACATAACCAAAACATCCAAAAATATAGAATCATGATATATCTGAGCAAGTAGACATGATCGATTATATGAACAAGTAAGATTGAATCATGTAGATGTAAGTTGGCCTTTCACGAACAAAAATGTACGAGCATGTAACTAGAAAGTACTTACACAACCTTGTAAAGGCTATGCATTAACAGGCATGTAATTTTCATAACGAGCCTCAAGGTTCTTCACTCATTTATAAGAGAAAGTACTCCCAGCGCAATGCGACGCCAGTATCATCGTACCCCATGGTTTATAGCATGTTTCCGACCATCGGCCGTGGGGGCTAGTATGGAGCCCTTTGACACTATCCGTGCCCGGTCTTGCATCTTCAAGTTATAAATCCAGCTACTTCCACGAGATATAACAATAAAGTACAGCCAATAATGTAACAAGTTCAATGATAGTTTCATGATACAATATCAAGGTAAGAATGCATCAAATAAGAATACAGGAGTCCAAAAAATGACTTAAAGCAAGGTCATGCCACGATAGTAAGTCGACAGCATAACGACACATTCTTTACTTTCCATAGTTATTAATATCTTATTTGACAAGTGTTAAGTTCCAAACAATCATCAGACCAGCTAGGAACTTGCAAAACCCAACCCGAAGGTCAAACCTTGGGTTAGACAGGATCAGGGACCTTGCGGTCATTTATTGATCCATTTTTACTTGAAAGCGGTCAGATCCAGACCGTTTCATGAAGACATGCGGTCGAATCAGGACTGTTTAGTAACATAGTTAATGAGATGAATGAACCAAAACCATGCGGTCTAGACAGGGCCGCTAGGCATCCTTAGCGGTCAGGTGAATGGCCGCTAGGTTCCTCTGGCGATTGTGGAGAAGGCTGCTAGGGTCCAAAACTCATAAAACACCGGTAAAGTGCTTTCTAGACAATTGGGTTTAAGGGTACAACCAGCTCGGCGTCTTAGTGGGAATCTCAGGCTCGCGGAGTCTTACGGAGGCCTTGAAACATAATCCCCTAGTCCGACATAAGGAATATCCCGCGGAGAGGTTCATAAGTCCAAGAGAGTGTGCCTATAAGTGCAAAGTGTATCTAATGGCATCGTATCGGAATACGTGTCATGTACTTAAGAAAATGACTCATAGATTAGAAGAGATCATGTAAAACAGCGATCAAAACCACCAGTAAAATGAATTCATCTATTATTTGAAGTATGGATTTAATATAAGAGTATAGCATTTGCATGAAACTAACTTAAGTTAAAATAATTTCTAAGTATATGTGACACATGAAATCTACTAAAACTAAACCATCAATAGATCCATGTTTATTGATATAATACTTAAAACAAGGATAAAGCCTAATTATCTAGGCTTACCATATGATAAATAAGGCTATTCTGCATTATGTTTCGGGTTAACATAATTACAGAACTCAGAAATCAAAAGCGGTCACTCAAAAACCGTTTTATTAGACCTAGAGGTCTATCGTAGGGCCGCTAAGTGATTCAAGCGGTCTCAGGAAGACCATTTCTTCCTGTCTGCTGTAAACAACGTTAAAACCAAAATACATGCTAATCTAGGGCAGATAGGTACATGGTAAATAATTAAAACATGCTTCTAAGACATGATAGAAGGACTTAAACTTTGGATATGCATGGGTAGACGTGAAATAGACAAGAATTTTCTTTTTTTATCTTAATAAGGCTAGGTTCATGCATGGTAAATGAACTAACTACGCAATCCCAATAAAACACAAAATACTCCACGCACAATGCATGAAAATGACTAGAAATTGAGGGTTTTTACTCCTAAGATCATGTTTAAGCCATTCATGAGATAACCTACCTCTGATCTGGGCTTTAGACTTCAAATTTAGGGCTGGAAGTCAACCCTAGTTTCTGCTTGTTCAGAACCGAACCAGCAACTCCGTGACTTTCTAACTTCTGATTCTATTCACCTAATACCATGAATTTTGAAGGGTAAGAAGAGGGTACTAACATGAACAAATAACTCTAAAGAGCCCCTATCTAATTATCTCGTTTAGGACTTCTAATCTGCTGAGCAATCTGGTTCCGTTGCACAGGTTCCTGGTTTGGTTGCACCGAACTAGTGACTTTGTAGACCTCTATCTCCTTGTGGGCTTGATCTCCTAGAATGAAAATTTGGAGGGCAATTAAACCTTATTATTATGAACCAAATATTCTAAAGAACTTACCTCTAATTCATCCTCCTTACCTTAGTTCCACGTGAGCCAAACGTAAGGGTTGCGCATGTGAAACCTTAGGTCTATTTATAGGGTTTAGCTAGGGTTTTGGGGATTAGAACGAATCTAGAGTCTAATTTAGGGTTTCAATTCAATCCTCTAGAATTCTAGACTCTTTTAACTAAGGGATAGCATCGATCCTAGGCGATTTGGATGCCAAAGTTTCCAGCTTTTCATGCCTTCTTCCGTTCACGGAATCTGCAGAGCTTAGCGGTCTAGTCTAGAACATTTTTAGTCCCCATGCGGTCGCCCGATAGACCATTTTTAGCTTTGGACGCCGAATCTGTAACATTTCAAACTCTTTATTATATATCTATTGATTTATCCAATAATTGGTATATTTATCCCCTAAATTTTGTAAATATCTTATTTTAAGCTTCTAGAATATGGGCCAAACTTTGTGGGCTTGGTTTTGGGTCATTTGGGCGTAATTTAAAAAGGGCCAAGTCCATTAACAGACATAAGGCCTTAATATTTAATTAATCAATTCCTTAATTCATTTAATAACCCATTAAGCTTGGATTAATTCTATTTAACTCCAAAAAATCTCAGAAAATTCCAAAAACACTTTAGATAAAATTCTGGGCTATTACAAAGGGATTGCTACCCGAGGGACAATCGATACACCGACCACCTTACTTTGATGGGTCTAATTACCCATATTGGCAGAATATGATGACTGTGTTCCTAAGGGCACATGAATTTGAGGTGTGGAAAGTAGTGTCCAAAGGTCCTCATGTCTTACCTGAGGATGAAGATGAATGGGAAGATGAACACATTAAGAAGTCTTGTGCTAACTATAAGGCCATGAATATTATTCAATGCGCAATACACCCTAACAAATACTCACGTGTTTCTCTGTGTTCATCTGCGTAGGAAATGTAGGAAAAACTCCGACTAATATACGAAGGCACGTCGGAGGTCAAAGAGGCAAAGGCCAACTTGTTAATTTGTGACTACAAATTGTTCGCCATTAAGCCTGAAGAGACAATTTCAGATATGTATGCTAGGCTGAGTGAGATTACAAATGGACTGAAGGGGTTGGGCAAGAGCTACACCAACCAGGAATTAGTAAGAAAAGTGCTACGTTCCCTCTCACCTCAATGGCACACAAAGGCAACCGTCGTTGAGGATTCCAAAGATCTCACCACTCTCACTGTGGATGAGTTGATTGGATCTCTAATGACATACGAGATCAACATCAAGAGGACTGATGAGGAGAACAACAAGAAGAAGATGATTGCGCTGAATGCCAATCCAGCATCGTCGGGAGAGAGTGATGCAAGGTCTAGCATCGATAGCGAAGAAGAAGAGCTGATGGCTCTCATCACAAGGAGAGCAAGAAAATACTTCAGAAGAGCAAGAAGAGAAAGAAATTTCCAGAGAAACATCTTGAGAAGAAATGCCATCAAGAAAGGGGAGATGAGCAATAAAGAAGAGATTATCTGCTACGAGTGTAAGAAGGTTGGCCACATGAGGGGTCAATGTCTCGAGCTCCAGAAAAAACTCAAGAGAAACAAAGAAAGAAGCCGAAAGCTGTGACGACCCAGACTCTGGATACTGGGTAAACCCGATACCACTTGGATTTTAAGAGGCCTCCCAAGCGCGGTAAAGCTCCAAAGGGATAAAAGAAGTGTGTGAAGTACATTGAACTTCTAGTTAAAGTAGTAAACAATTAATTATTGTGATCAGGATTGTTAAATAGCAGAAATAAAATTATATTTTCTATCAACAGCTAAACTAACAAAGTCCAGTCTAACTAAAGTACAGTACAACAGGAAAGAGAACGCACTCTCAAGTCAGAGGAAGTGGTGCGGACACACGCCGCAGTACACGCCGGTGAACGAAGACACACCGAAGTCTCTTCTACTTGAGGAGGACGTGGACGCGTCGACTAAGTTATCACCTTTGTTTCACATTTTTTTGGCCTTGTTGGGCCCTATTTGGAACATGTGGACAATTTGTAACATTGTGTAAAAGCGAATGGGTCTATGGTCTTGTAATAGGCTAGATTAGTGGGCTAGAGTTATTGGGCTTTTCTATTTTCTATTGGGCTTTAAAAAGGCCAAGTGTGAAAAGGCCCATGGGCTAGGTATGAATGGGACATAGGAGACTAATGTGAAAGGGGCTAGGAAAGGAGGCTTCAATGGGCAAGTGGAAGGGGGCGCCCCCCCTTCTTGGTCCAAGGAGGAGGCTGCCACCTACATTCCTTGACTCCCCCCCTCTCATTTTTTTAAATTAGGAAGTGTCCTCCCCCCCCCCCCTTGGTCTTCCTCTCTCCCCTTTAGTCAAGGGGGCGCACCCCCTCTCTCTCCTCCCTCCTCCACCTCCCATCCTCTACCTAAGGGTTGTCCCTCCCCTATATATCATCTATTGTAAACCCATTTCAGAAGTTAATGAAGAAATTGTGAGAGAAAATTGTGTAAGAGAGTGATTCTCTTTTCCTTCTTGGGTGTGATGCCCTAGACCCCAAATCCTGTGACGGGATTTCTTTGGCGTGTGACTCGCCCTACGTATCGTCCTCTTTCTGCTAGTATCTGGTTCTAGAGATTTTATCAGTGAAGTGTCGGCAAGTCAGGAACGATCCAGTGCTAGTTTCGCCTCGATCGGAGCACCGGATCTCAAGCAACAATTCTATTTGTGAAGTCGCGCAACTCTATCCTAACCTGCTGTCCAGATCCTCAACTCTCTGATACGAAATTTCTTCGAATCTACTCTCAGATCCTTTGAATCTGAGATTCTGAGTGGTTGTAGGATTTTCTGTCCTCTTCGCGCCACCGCCAAGCTCGTGTCGTTATGAAGCCCGTGCTGGTCGTGGCGAGGATTTTTGTGGGACTGCGCCGACCACCCTGTGCAGATCTGACCCAGAATCAGAGGCAACTTACAGGAGCTGTCCCGTCTCCCTCCTCTCAGATCTGCTTGAACCCTTTGGCCTGAGTCTTCCTCTGGACGTCACCAATGGTCTCCAACAAGCAGCAGTCCACTCCGACGCCGGAGCTATTTTTCCCGTAATTTTTATCTTTCTTGTACAGTTCTGTGCGAGCAGAACCTGAGGCTTTGTACAATCGTTGTCACGCCCAGATCTGATCAGATCTGATCACGCTGTTCGAACCATGCATTCTTAATCCTATCTCCGACATTCTCCAACAAACGGCACCCCCATCAAACGTCGGATCTAGGCGTACCGACCTCTGCAAGTCTGCTGTGCCGGGTGACCTGCGAGGGCAGAGCCCAATCGGCTTCCAATTGGCTCACCTGATCGGCCCCGACTCGCCTCCCTCACCTCCTGCGAGTGCGGCCCGTCAACCCAAGTCCCAGCAACCCCAAATTTGTGTTTGTATCCCTTTAACTCCCTACGTGGAGTGGACATCATGTTCTGACATTGTACGGTTAATAATTGTGTGTATCGGGGTTGTCAGATTCGGCTGAGATTTCTTCCCCACGCGCTAGTCGTGGAGGTACGCACTTCATTCCTACACTCACATTGCTTATTTAGTATATTTTCTATCATGCTGCGTTTGTGAGAATAGGGCCAATAGCTAACTTCAAATCACCGTGGTTGTGAGTTGTGAGCTGTGAGCGGGCCCATAGGCCTAGTCGAGCACCGAGCCCGAACTAGAAACCCCTAGGCGACAGTGGTTCCTTAACCTCTGCAATCTCATGTTTCCCTCGCAAGGGACAATCGTCGGGCTAGTTAGAGTTCCCATTGAGAGACGTCTCCACTTGGGGAACGCCACGGTAGTCAGTCGCTCGGCTTACCTCAGTGTGCTAGTGCTGGCCGCACTTTGAGTCGGTCGTACGTCTTAGCCCGGTCGCGTCACCCGTCCCGCATCAAATTGGTATCAGAGTGTGGTTTGAGTCTAGGGTAGTGTCGCATTCCATTCCTATACCCGGTATATTAAAAGGTGTTCCCGGAACGATGGGTCACGCCTATTGGGAAGGTTACACACTTGCGTGAGTTCGATCTTCGGATCATACCTTCGCTACATACCGAATATTGAAGTCTAGGTTCCTCAGGTTACACACTTGCGTAAACTTATTGGCACAATGTGGAGAGCTTGCTATTTCAGCGTCGGGAGCCTCATGTTGAGTCTTGGGATGAGATGAAGGATAGACTTAGAACTAAGTATCTTCCTGCCACGTACCGTCAGAGGCTCATTGATAGGTGGCACAATCTCAACCAAGGAGACCGGTCTGTGTCCAAGTACATCGCAGAGTTTGATGAATATTTTTTACGATGTGACGTCTCGTAAGAGAGCACGATGCATGTTTCTTGCTTCCATTGTGGTCTACGGCCCCACTTTCAGTATGAAATCTTTCGCCACAATGTGACCACCCTGGAGGCTGCATATCGGTTTCTCTCAAGTTAGAGTAGTTTGAGTCGGAGTTCGCTCCCGTCTAGTGACTGGGGACCATCCATCAGCGTGGGTCCGACTCTCGTAACATACCTAGTTCCTATAGTCGATTTTCGGTGGTTCGTCCTCCGAAACCCCCTCTCCAGGACCCCACTGCTCTCGGACCTCGCTCTCTCCCTCCAAAGGACCCTCCCCCTCGCCAGCAAGCATCATTCCCCACTCCCCGCCCTCAACAGCCCACATTGCCTGCCCGACCTGATGCGGGACGGACACAGGGACCGACTCTAAGTGATATGGACCTCGGACTCTAAATGCATACACGACCAGCAACTTACGATGGGAGAGACATTAGGCCCGACACTAAGAGCTCCTATGGGCTATACGTCGCTAACAGAAATGCAAGCTCACTCGTCGTCCCAAGCGAGGGAAACGCGGATCGCGCGCGGTTGAGAAACCGGCAGAGTTAAGGGTAGTCCGACTCACTTCCGTGCTCGGATCGAGCCACGGGACGGGTCACTCTCTCACTCACAGTGGTGACATGGACTCACAGACTAGAATCCTATGCTCTCACAGCAGCATATGACCATATACTAGCTAAGCAAAGTAATGCCAAGAAGTTACGATCTTTACCTCCACGATCCCGGCGTGGGGAAGACAACCCCGGCCAATCTCGGACTCCCGGTTAAACACTTTTACAGCAGTACAATAATTTTGACCCACTCCACGTAGGGAGGTAACAGGTCACATGTGGGGACCAGGAGTCGTGACAATTGGGTTGACGGGCAGCATCTTGATGTCGCTCCGGCGGTGCCAAATCTGCGTTTTTGTGCTGTTCGGATGGCGCGATCTACGGGTCCGTGGGGCCCACGGACCACTCTACCCTCCGGGTATGGTGGGGTGGGTCCCGTTGTGAATGTGACCCCTGGTGGCGCATCTCCCTGGATGACGGTCGGCCGGAAACGCCGGTCGGAGGTCGATCGGCTCCGATCTCCAAGCTTTGGAGTTGTTGCCCACGGACTTGTGCTTCTGTTTTGCAGCGCGCGATCCGGCGAGAACGGCTGCTGTGATCAATCCTGATGTCGGATGGAAGCACAGAAGGTATCTTTGGAAAGCTCCTTCGAAGTACTCTGACCTATGGCCAGAGAAACAAACTGGATCTGCACGGATCTAGCCTTAGTCTATTTTTGAAGTTGCTGTTGGACAGTGCCCGAAATCTCAGGGCAGCAGGGAAGTTTCCTGAGAATTGCCATTGACCGTGGGATAGACCTCAGATTCAGACATGGAGCTCTTCATGAAAATTGTAGAGGGGAGAGAGAAGAAAATGTCAATATTTTTTGTGAAGGGTTTTGTTGAGGTTTGGATGGGATAAGGTATTTTAGACTGGTGGGTGATCGGATCTGGACAGAGGTAGATAGAACTGTAGAGGGATCTGAAAGTGAATTTTAGAAAATAGGTGGATGCCTGTGGAAATTCCACGAAAATTCTTGGGTGGAAGGGATGTGGGTAGAACCTCTAGTAATTTTGGGGGTTCCAGCAAAACTAAAAAGGTGGTCCGAAGGTGGGAAACTCAGGGTGGCTGTGGATCTAAACTGAAAACAGGCAGATCTGGAAGGAAAAGATGGACGAAAATTAAAAAATGGAAATTGGAAGTTGGATGCCCAACCAAATTTTTTGCGATGTGCGGGGAACCTCTGGAACTCACCTTGAAAGTTTGAGCTCAATAAGATTTCGTGGCTAAGAGCAGAAATTAGTGGAAGGGGAATCTATCCTGGATGGATAGAACTCCAGTGAACACGAAGGTGGTGCGATGGCGCCACGGTGGCGGCGACGACGAGCTCCGGAACTGATAGAGGAGGCTTCACACCTCAAGAACACAGCATTCCCAGCTGCAAAAGGGGGAGAGAGGAGAGAGATAGGGGCGGCCCTTGCTCCTCCAAGAAAATTCTTCAAATTTGTGTGCATTAATTCCACTAAAATGTTAATGCATGGTATTTGTATGAATTGCCAAAAGACATAAAATAACCCTAGATCTAGAATTGGGAGGGGTAAACTAGGGAGTCCACATTTTAATTTCCCCATGTGTTGTGGACCAAAATAAAGAAAATACATAATTTGTTCTAAAGGAAAGGGGGCCTTGGACTAAATGGCTTCCATTTTGGACTTTTTAAGTCCTTTGTCTCCCACTTGGCCCACCCTTCTAGAAGCCTACCATTGGAATGTTGACTAACCCCACATGGGCCCTACGGATAAGGTGGATCAATAGGAGTAGGGATGGGGGGCCCGTGGGGCCCAGGGAGTCCAAATTGTAAATAAACCCCTCTTACAATCCAAATTACAAACCGAATAAAACTAAATAAACACACATGAAACACAAATAAAGTCAAAATAAATGTGATAAATGTCGAGACTCAAGGGGGAGTCTCCAGACTGTCTCCTAGCCAGATGGACGCCGAAGTGGCTCGAGTGGTGCTCCGCGTACGGTACCGGTGGCTCGGCGTATCGTGCTTCTCAATAGCTCGGGTGTCCTCACCCATTCTCCCCGGGTGGGAGAAACTCGACCCTATCGAGTAAGGGTCTGCGTCACTCTGGTACCGCTCCAGTAAGTCCAGATCTATCCTCTGCAACTCAGTCCGTTTGATCCAAGTGTCCTCAGTGGCGGGTCATCCTCTCCAACGCACTAGATAGCGCGGGTAAGATCCACTCCTGGTAACTGTCACCTGCTCATCCAGTATATGATCGATATGCTCTCGCTGATGTGGAAAAGGGGCTGGAGGTGGACACTCAGGTGTGGGATCACTCTCAATGGGAGGGGATGGCTCAAAAGGCTCACTAGGGATCATCGTTGGGTGCCTATAGGCAACTAGATCTGATACATTGAAAGTTGAGCTTATACCATATTCCTCGGGCAGGTCCACAATATACGCATTGGATCCAACGCGTTTCAACACTGTAAATGGACCGGCTCCGCGACCTTGCAATTTCTTTACGGTTCTAGAGGGAAACTGTTCAGGCCTTACCCTGATCATGACATATTCACCCTCTTGGAACTCACGGTGGTGTCGATGGGCATCGGCTAACTCCTTATAATGTGCATTGTTGGCCTCAAAGTGACGACGGATGTCGTCATGCAGACTCCTCACATGCCTAGCAAACGACTCGGCAGACTCCGACACTCTTGCATGGTTGGGCATGGGAACAAGATTCACTGGCTTCCTAAGCCTACGACCTGTGACAATCTCGAATGGACTCATGCTGGTAGACCTATTAACTGAATCATTATATGCAAATTCAGCTAGTGGTAGTATGAGATCCCAATCCCCTAGACGATCCCTGACAAGACACCTCAAAAGGTCACCCAGACTCCTATTGACCACCTCGGTCTGACCATCTGTCTGGGGATGATATGTAGTGGAAAACTTGAGGTGAGTACCCAACATATGCCACAGTGTCTTCCAGAAATAACTGGTGAATCTAACATCACGGTCAGACACTATGGTACAAGGCAATCCAAACTTGCACACCACATGAGTAAGGAATAGGCGGGCTACTCTCGAACCATCCGAAGTCTTCGAGCAGTGAATAAAAAGGGCCATCTTCGAGAACCGGTCAACAACCACATAGACCGAATCATGCTTCCGGGAGGTACGTGGCAATCCCAAAACAAAGTCCATGCTAACATCATGCCACGGAGCATCAGGCACGAGAAGAGGTGTATAAAGGCCCGAGCTTTGCTTCTTCATTTTGGCCGTAGTACATGTACGGCACTGAGCCATAATATGAGCAACATCACGCTTCAAGCTCGGCCAATAAAAGCTATGCTCAACAGCCTCGATAGTCTTGTTCCGACCAAAGTGGCCGGCTAGACCTCCCGTATGTAGCTCCCAGACTAAGAAGTCTCGAACCGAAGTTTGGGGAACACAAAGTCTGCCTCCTTGAAAGAGGTAACCTCCTGAAGCACATAATCATCAAGGTCTCTCGAGGGTCCGGCCTGGAGAGTGGTATAAATCTGACCGAAGTCAAGACAGTCAACATAGGCCTCTCTCATCTTCTCTAACCCTATGACCTCGGCACTCATGGTGGTAAGCAAACACGCTCGCCGACTCAAGGCATCGGCCACCTTGTTCTCCACTCCAGCCTTATGTTTTAGCACAAATGTGAACTGCTGGAGATACTCAACCCAACGGCTGTGACGCGCATTAAGCTTCTTTTGGGAATGGAGGTACCTCAAAGTCACATGATCGGAGTATAACACAAACTCCTGATGTAATAGATAGTGCCTCCAATGCCTAAGAGCCTGAACAACTGCGTAGAATTCCTTATCATAAGTGGAGTATCGCAGTTTCACGTCATTCAGCTTCTCAATGAAATATGCGACCGGGTGGGTCTCCTGACTCAATACTCCTCCAATCCCGACACCCGACGCATCACAAGAGACCTCAAACACCTTCGAAAAATCTGGCAATCGAAGGATAGGTGTCTGGGTCATGCGCTCCTTGATGTCCTTGAAGGCAACAGCTGCGGCCTTCGTCCACACAAATGTGCCCTTCCGGATACAATCCATGATCGGGGCGGTGACGGATCTCAATCCGCAGATGAAACGATGATAGAACGTCGCAAGGCCATGGAAGCTGCGGACATCATGGACCGTACGAGGTTCCGGCCACTAAACAATGGCCCGGACCTTCTCCGGATCGGCGGAGACCCCAGTACTAGACACAATAAAACCCAAGAAGGTAAGCTGAGGTGTCATGAAGGCACACTTCTGTGGGTTCGCATACAACTACTCTCGCCTAAGAAGTAGACAGACCTGCCGAAGGTGGTCTAAGTGGTCCCCCGTGGTGCGACTATAGATAAGAATATCATCAAAGTATACTACCACAAAGACTCCAATGAATGGTTGAAGGACCTGAGTCATGAGTCGCATGAAGGTGCTAGGGGCATTGGTCAACCCGAAGGGCATAACCAACCACTCATATAGACCATCCTTGGTCTTGAATGCGGTCTTCCACTCATCACCTCGCCTAATCCTCACCTGGTGGTAGCCACTCTTAAGATCGATCTTCGAGAAGATAGTGGCACCGGCCATCATGTCTAGCATATCATCTAGGCGAGGAATAGGGAACCTGTACTTTACGGTGATTTTGTTGATGGCATGGCTATCAATGCACATTATCCACGTGCCATCCTTCTTCGGGGCGAGTAATGCGGGAACAACACATGGACTCATGCTGTCCTGAACAAACCCTATCTACATCAACTCATCGACCTGCCGTTTTACCTCGGCATGTTCTGTGGGACTCATGCGATAATGGAAAAGATTGGGCAATGTGGAGCCCGAAATCAGGTCGATAGCATGCTGAATATCCCGCATGGGCGGGAGTCCCTCGGGAAGCTCTTCGGGAAAGATATCAGTGAACTCCTGTAGAATAGGAATGACATCGGGTGGGAGTTCACCCTCGGACTTCGGCTCCACCTCTCGGACTGTAATAGCAAATACAGGGCAGCCCCGACTAGCCTCCCGCTCCATTTCCCGGGAGCTAATCAACATCAACCTCCTAGTCGAGGGCTCGCCTGGGCCAGATGTAACGGTCATAGCCCGAGCTGGGGATGGGGTACTGGGCCCGGGAATGGAAGGCTCCGGAGTACTAGGACCAGTAGGACCCCTAACTGAAGGCCTCTTGGGCTGATGGGGGTGGAGAGTAATCCGCTGGCCAACATAGTCGAAGGTACAGGTGTTCGACCGGGCATGGAGTGTGGCATCCCGATCAAATAACCACGGCCTACCAAGAATAATGCTGCCCACCTCCATGGGGAGGACATCATACTAGATATCGTCACGGTAGGCACAGAACTGCAGTAGGACCAGACACCGCAGCCTGATCGGAATGGAGGTGGAATCCACCCATGATACTCGATAGGGGCAAGGATGATCCACGGGTGTAAGACCAAGACTGGAGACAGTGCCCGTGGAGATTGCATTGATGCAACTCCCACTATCGATGATCACCTTACAAACTTACTTGCCCAGCCTACAGAATGTATGAAAGATAGTGGTCCGTCGCCAGTCATCACTGGCCTGTGGCTGGGTGAGAATACACCTGACGACCCCCAAGTGGGTATCGTCCGGATGCTGGGCATCCTGGCCATTACCTTCGGTCTCATAGTACTCGTCAGCTAGCTCCGAATATGCTTCATAGCTGACTAACTCGAGATCCGTAGGGGTGGTATCCTCGGCATGTGTGTCCCCAATGACAAGAGACTGGCGGGTGGGACACTGGTTAGCAAAATGGCCAAACCCATTGCAGCGATAACACTGTTGTCGTGATCCACTAGGCTCCCCAATCATGGGTCCTTTCCCCTTATCCTCCCGACGGATAGGAGGTGAAGGCAACAAAGGATGGGCAGGAGGTGTGGTGCCGGTGGACGGGCTGTGGGTGCCGTAAGATGTTGGGGACGAGGAAGGTCCCTCGGGGGTGGAGGGCGAGGCGAGGAGCGAAAGGCTCGGGACGAGTGGGCTCTTGAGGTCGGGCCATGGGGGCCCTCGGATACGTGCCAGAAGAGCCACGGGGCTCGACACTACGAAGGGGAAGGAGCCCAACCGATGGGGAGACTCGAACTCGGCCTCGAATTGCTCCAATTCGAGAGCAACCTGATACGCTTGTTCCAAAGTGGTCGCATTGCGGCGAAAAAGTTCGTATTGATAGTTTGGCCACAGACCTCTCCGAAAGCGTGATATGGTCATGGTGCTCTCTTCCGTAACTCCGCACCGCAAATAATACTCATCAAACTCGGTGGTGTACTCGGTCATGGATCGGTTCCCTTGGGAGAGACTTTGCCATTTGTCTATGAGACGTTGGCGATATGAGGCAGGAAGGTACTTCTCCCTCAATTTCATTTTCATGTCATCCCAAGTGCCGATCGGGGGTTGACGTCGCTGATTTAGCAGGATCTCCACATTGGTCCAATAAGTTTGGGCCTGCCCATGCAGCTTCATCTTCGCGTATCGAACTCTCCGGTGGTCTGTCATCTCAAACCACTCGAAGTACCGGTCCATGCCGGCCTCCCAATCTAAATAGACCTTCGGGACCAAGGACCCGCTAAAAGTGGGAGGGTCCGCACGCACGCCCCTAAGAATGCGGTCGTCATCATCGTCATCACGATTTCGCCGTTGATTCCGACGACCGTAACCCCCTTGCTCATTATCAGATGCATAATCATCCACGACATGCGCCTGTTGCCTCCAAACATCTACCGCCTGAGCTCTTGGCGCAGTAGGTTGCTGAGCCGGCTCCTGTTGACCATTGGTCGGCGCGGGTTGCGCCGCTGCTGGGGCCCTCTCGAGGATGGCAATCCTCCCTACAAGACCCTGGATGGACTGGTCCGAAGATTCGGCCCGATCCTCGAGGGCTTTCATCCTCCCTTCTAGACGCTTCCCTACGCCATCTAGACGCGTACTAAGGCCATCCATACGTGTGTTAAGACGATCCATAATGGCTCGGAACATCTCGGCCGTCGAGGACTCATCGGAGCTACGGGCTCGGGAATCCGCCATAGGTGGTGGTGGCGAGTATTGGGTACCTCGACGGGTGGGCATGCAAAGACACACGAACTAGGAGACACAAACTGATGCAAACACTGACTAATGCACCTAGACCTAAACTAATATCCGGTATGTGGCGGAGTTAATCGATCCGAAGATCACTCCCGCAAGTGTGCGGCCTTCCCGATAGGCATTGCCTAACGTTCGGACAACACCTTTTAATATACCGAATTATCGGGATGAAATGCAATTTTAAAACACGTTTTTTTTTGTTTTGAAAATAATGATGATCCTAGACTCGACTTAGACCATGCAAGACTTATGCAACGACTACCCTAGACACTCCAGCCGTTCTCGCGGTGCCGAATCTGCGTTTTCGTGCTGTCCGGACGGCACAATCTACGGGTCCGTGGGGCCCATGGACCGCTCTACCCTCCGGGTCTGGTGGGGTGGGTCCCGCTGTGAATGTGACCCCTGGTGGAGCGTCTCCCTGGATGACAGTCGATCGGAAACGCCGGTCAGAGGTCGATCGGCTCCGATCTCCAAGCTTTGGAGTTGCTACCCACGGACATGTGCTTCTGTTTTACAGCGCGCGATCCGGCGAGAACGGCTGCTGCGATCAATCCTGATGTCGGATCAAAGCACAGAAGATATCGTTGGAAAGATCTTTCGAAGTAATCCGACCTAGGGCTAGAGAAACAAACTGGATCTACACGGATCTGGCCTTAGTGTATTTTTGAAGTTGCTGTTGGACAGTGTCCGAAATCTCAGGGCAGCAGGGAAGTTTCCTGAGAATTGCCATTGACCGTGGGATAGACCTCAGATTCAGAGCTCGAGCTCTTCATGAAAAGTGTAGAGGGGAGAGAGAGGAAAACAGCAAGATTTTTTGTGAATGGTTTTGTTGAGGTTTGGATGGGGAAAGGTATTTTAGACTGGTGGGTGGTCGGATCTGGATAGAGGTAGATAGAACTGTAAGGGGATCTGAAAGTGAATTTTAGAAAATAGGTGGAGGCCTGTGGAAATTCCACGAAAATTCTTACGTGGAGGGGATGGTAGGTAGAACCTCCAGTAATTTTGGGGGTTCCATAAAAAATAAAAAGGTGGTCCGAAGGTGGGAAACTCAGGGTGGCTGTGGATCTAAACTGAAAACATGCATATCTGGAAGGAAAAGATGGATGAAAATAAAAAAAATGGAAATTGGAAGTTGGAAGCCCAACCAATTTTTCTGGGACGTGGGGGGAACCTCTGGAACTCACCCTGAATGTTTGATCTCAAGAAAAGTTCATGGCTGAGAGCTGAAATTCGTGGAAGGGGAATCTATCCTGGATGGACAGAACTCCGACGAACACGACGGTGGTGCGATGGCGGCACGGTGGCGACGATGGCAGCGACGATGAGCTCCGGAACTGATAGAGGAGGCTTTACACCTCAAGAACACACCCATCCCAACTGCAAAAGGGGGAGAGAGGAGAGAGATAGGGGGCGGCCCTTGCTCCTCCAAAGAAATTCTTCAAATTTGTGTGCATTAATTCCACTAAAATGTTAATACATGGTATTTGTATGAATTGCCAAAAGACATAAAATAACCCTAGATCTAGAATTGGGAGGGGTAAACTAGGGAGTTCACATTTTAATTTCTCCATGTGTTGTGGACCAAAATAACGAAAATACATAATTTGTTCTAAAGGGGGGGGGGGAGCGCCCCTTGGACTAAATGGCTTCCATTTTGGACTTTTTAAGTCTTTTGTCCCCCACTTGGCCCACCCTTCTAGAAGCCCACCATTGGAATGTTGACTGACCCCACATGGGCCCTAGGGATAGGTGGATCAATGAATGTAGGGATGGGGGGCCCGTGGGGCCCAGGGAGTCCAAATTGCAAATAAACCCCTCTTACAATCTAAATTACAAACCGAATAAAACTAAATAAACACACATGACACACAAATAAAGTCCAAATAAATGTGATAAATGCCGAGACTCAAGGGGGAGTCTCCAGACTGTCTCCGAGCCAGATGGACGCCGAAGTGGCTCGGGTGGTGCTCCGCGTACGGTATCGGTGGCTCGGCGTATCGTGCTTCTCAATCGCTCGGGTGTCCGCACCAACTCAGCTCCCACCACCCCCGACCCGTCAAGAAGACAAGGGAAAGGGGCCGATGACCGGTGGAGCATCTTCTAGCACAGGGCCGCGTGACCAGTGCTATAGGTGTGGTGGGATTGGCCACTTTGCGGCCAAGTGTCCCACTCGGGAATCGTTGGCTATTTCGGACACTCCAGCCCGCGACCCCACACCGGGGCTAGTGCCGGTAAGCTATGAGCCCGATCCAGAACTCGCGGAGGAGTTCTTTGATGAGATTTTAGTGGAGCACGCTACCGTCCCGGGTACTCTACCCCAGGACAATGTGCAATTGGGTGTGATCCTCCCAAACCTCTGAACCCCCCATCAAGAAGTCAGTAGGTACATGTTAGATGTCTAGGAGTCCCAAACTTTGGGTTGCGTCGTTTGTATGCGAGTATTACTATGGGAGTCTAGGTTTATCTAGAGTCATGTATGAGTTAGTTTTGCTTATACAGTTTATTTGTCATGCATATGGAGTTTGCATAAAGTCGTCCCAACAAAAGGCCAGCAATGCACGTATAAGGAGTTAGCTGATGCACGCCGACATACCCGTGAGTTCCAAAAGGGAAAGTACGTCATGATAAGGGTCATACCTGAACGGTTTCCCCTCAGGGACCATAAAAAAACTCCAAGGCCCACGATGCCAGCCCTTTTCGAGTCGCGAAACAAGTGGGTTCTAATGCGTATGTTTTTGAACTACCAGACGGCTATGGTGTCAGTTCGACGTTCAATGTTTCAGATCTGGTAGCATATTGGAACCCCGCGGTGATCCCTAGTGAGTTTTTGGGCTTTCTCCTCCTGTTGTGAGTGACACACCACCCGAGAGCCCACCTCTTCCAACCTCAACGCAAGCATATAGATTGTATACTGGATGAGTAGGTGATCACCACCAGGAACGAAGCCTACCAACACTTCTTTGTGCGTTGGAGACGACGCCCCACTCCAGACGATGCCTTGATCACACATGGAGAGCTAAAGCATCGAGACCCTTACTCGACGGGGTCGAGTTCCTCCCAACCGGGGAGAATTGGTGCGGACACACGCCGTAGTACACGCCGGTGAACGAGGACACACCGAAGTCTCTTCGGCTCGAGGAGGACATGGACGGGTCGACCAAGTTATCACCTTTGTTTCACATTTTTTTGGACTTGTTGGGCCCTATTTGGAACTTGTGGACAATTAGTGGGTTGTAATATTGTGTAAGGGCTAATGGGCCTATGGTCTTGTAATGGGCTAGATTAGTGGGCTAGAGTTATTTGGCTTTTCTATTTTCTATTGGGCTTTAAAAAGGCCAAGTGTAAAAAGGCCCATGGGCTAGGTATGAATGGGACATTGGTGCGGACACTAGAGCGAGCGAGAAGCACGAACCGGCAAGCCATCGGTACCATACGCAGA
Source organism: Amorphophallus konjac (assembly GCA_022559845.1). Lineage (NCBI taxonomy): Eukaryota > Viridiplantae > Streptophyta > Magnoliopsida > Alismatales > Araceae > Amorphophallus > Amorphophallus konjac. The sequence continues at coordinate 269,529,835 of CM040119.1, read as the reverse complement.
GCACCACTCGAGCTACATCAGCTTCTCTTTGGCTCAGAGATAGTCTAGAGTCTCCGCCATGAGTTTAGATACTTTTTTGCATTTATTTGCATTGTATTTGGGCTTGTAATGTGTGTTTTTATTTGGGTTTTCATGTTGGGCTCTTTGTAAGGCTTTTAATAAGCCATTTGGATTAAGCCCTTTAGAGTCCATTAAGAAGTGTGGCCATATTGGACCACTAGACTTCATAATGGGTCTTTAAATAACTTAAGGCCCAATTGGGATTCTCTCTTTCTCATGGGTTTCCTAGATTGGAAGGCCCAATTAGCTGGTCTATGGCCCAACTTGGACCAAGCCTCTCTTGTTGACCAAGGGAGCCAAAGTGGGAAGAAAAGCCCACTTTCTCTCCTTAAAATAAGGGGGCTGCCCCCCTCTTTTGGCCTCATTAGGCTAAACTTATTTAATTAGGCTTGACCACATGGGGGAAATACAATTTGGCATCTCCTCTACGTAAACCAAGATCCATGGGTTTCATATAAAAGGGTTGTATTTCCTATTTTCAAGAATTAATGACAGAAAAATCTGAATTTTGTTGGAGCACGCAAGGGATGCCCCCTATCTCTCTCCTCTCCCCCACCTTCTGTAGCTGGGAAGGATGTGAATCAGAGGTGTGAAGCCTCTTCTATCAGTTCGTGAGTTCGTCGTTGCCGACGCCGCCGCCATCATGCCGCCGTCGCACCACCGCCATCGTCGCCGGAGTTCTGTCCATCCAGGACAGCCCCTTCTTCCACAAATTTCTGCTCCCAACCACGAGATCTTTTGGAGCCCAAACTTTCAGGGTGCATTCCATAGATCATCACCACATCCTAGAAAAATTGGTGGAGCCTCTAGTTTCTATTTTCCATTTTTCCATTTTCGTTCTCCACCTTCTTTCAGATCTGCTAGCAGTCTGCCCAGATTTTCAGAACCCAATAGGTCATTCATGAACCCACCTTCTTGTGATCCAAATGACTTGAAATTTTTATTGGAGGTTCTATCTACCTAATACCACATCCACAAATTTGCTTGTGAATTTAAGTTCACGTTCATATTTTCTAAAAATTCACTCCAGATCCCAACTCAATTCTGTCTGCCACTGTCCAGATCCCAACTCAATTCTGTCTGCCACTGTCCAGATCCGACCCCAAGTCAGTATAAAATCCCCAACAAATTGAAACCTCCACGAAACCCTTCATAAAAATTATTGCCGTTTTCCTATATCTCCCCTCTACAACTTTCCTTAAGCGCTCAAAGTCTGAATCGGAGGTATACTTCACAGTCAATGCCAACTCTCAGGAAAGTTCATTCATGTCCGGCCAGATCTGAAACAGAGATCAGTCCGGTTCATAAATCGGCCAACAAAAGTACAGTCCCATTGAATTTTCTAGAGTCACAGAGGGTCGAAGGATTTAGAGAGAGATTTCCAATGATACCTCTTGTGCGTCGATCCGACGTCGGGAGTGATCGCAGCGACAGATCTCGCCGGCACCGGGTCCGTGGGTAGTAACTCCAAGACTTGGAGATCGGAGCCGATCGGCCTCCGACAGGTGTTCCAGCCCGGCCGCCATCCAGGGGAGCGCATCACCAGGTGTCACCATCACAGCGGGACCAACCCCGTCAGGTCCGGAGGACTGAGCAGTACGTGGACCCCACGGACCCGCAGATCGCGCCGTCTGGACAGCACCAAAACGTGTGTTTCGGCACTATCGGAGTGACATCAAGATGCTACCCGTCAACCCAATTCCCGCTACTCCCGGGCCCCACATGTGACCTATTACCTCCCTGCGTGGAGTGGATCAAAACATTTGTACCGCTGTAATATTTGTTAACCGGGAGTACGGATTTGGCTGGGGTTGTCTTCCCCACGCCGGGTGCGTGGAGGTACGGTCTTAACTACTTGGCATTACGCTTGCTTAGCTAGTATATGGTCATATGCCACTGTGAGTGCGTTAGGATCCTAGCCCGTGAGTTCATGTCACCACTGTGAGCAAGAGAGTGACCCGTCTCGTGCCTCGATCAGAGCACGGAAGTGAGTCGACCACCCTTGACTCTGCCGGTTTCTCAACCGCGCGGATCCGCGTTTCCCCTCGCTTGGGACGACGAGTGAGCTTGCGTTTCTGTTAGCGACGTATAGCCCATAGGAACTCTTAGTGTCGGGCCAAAGTGTCTCCATTGTTGTATGTTGCTGGTCACGTCCGCATTTAGAGTCTGAGGTCTGCATCACTTAGAGTCGCTCCCCGTGTCCGTCCCGCATCAGTTTGGTATCAGAGCGAGTCGAGTCTAGGGTAGTCGTTGCATAAGTCTTGCACGGTCTAAGTGGAGTCTAGGATCATCATTATTTTCAAAACAAAAAAAGTGTTTTAAAATTGCATTTCATCCCGATAATCTGGTATATTAAAAGGTGTTGTCTGAACGTTAGGCTACGCCTATCGGGAAGGCCGCAGACTTGCGCGAGTGATCTTTGGATCGATTAACTCCGCCACGTATCGGATAAGTCAGTGTTTGAACTAATCTGTGTCTCCTAGTTCGTGTGTCTTTGCATGCCCACCCATCGAGGTACCCAATACTCACCACCACCACCTATGGCGGATTCCCGAGCCCGTAGCTCCGATGAGCCCTCGACGGTCGAGATGTTCCGAGCCCTCATGAACCGTCTCGATACGCGTATGGAAGGCCTTAGTACGCGTCTAGATGGCGTCGGGACGTGTCTAGAAGGGAGGATGAAAGCCCTCGAGGATCGGGCTGAAGCATAAGACCAGTCCATTCAGGGTCTTGTAGGGAGGATTGATGTCCTTGAGAGGGCCCCAGTAGCGGCGTAACCCGCGCCAACGAATGGCCAACAAGAGCCGGCTCAACAACCTGCTATGCCAAGGGCTCATGGGGTAGATGTTGGGAGGCAGCAGGTGCATGAGGTGGATGACTATGCATCTGATAATGAACAAGGGGGTTACGGTCATGATCGTCGAAACCAACGACGAAATCGTGATGATGATGACGACCATGTTCTTAGGAGCGTGTGTGCGGACCCTCCCCTATTTGACGGGTCTTTGGATCCTAAGGTCTATTTATATTAGGAGGCCGGCATGGACCAGTACTTCGAGTGGTTTGAAATGACGGACCACCGAAGAGTTTGGTACGCGAAGATGAAGTTGCATGGACAAGCCCAAACTTATTGGATCAATGTGTAGAGCATGTTAATGCAGCGACATCAACCCCCGATCGGTACTTGGGATGACATGAAAATGAAGTTGAGGCAGAAATACCTTCCTGTTACGTATCGCCAGCGTCTCATAGACAAATGGCAAAGTTTCTCCCAAGGGAACCGATCCGTGACTGAGTACACCGTCCAGTTTGATGAGTATTATTTGTGGTGTGGAGTTACGGAAGAGAGCACCATGACCATATCGCGCTTTCGAAGAGGTCTGCGGCCGAATTACCAATATGAACTTTTCTGTCGTAATGTGACCACTTTGGAACAAGCGTATCAGGTTGCTCTCGAATTGGAGCAATTCGAGGCCGAGTTTGAGCCTGCACATCGGTTGGGCCCCTTTCCCATTCGTAGTGTCGAGCCCCGTGGCTCTTCAGGCACATATCCGAGGGCCCCCATGGCTCGACCTCAGGAGCCCACTCATCCCGAGCCATTCGCTCCTAGGCCTCGCCCTCCACCTCCGAGGGATATCCCTCCTCGTCCCCATCCCACGGCACCCACGGTTGGTCCACCGGCACCCGCACCCGTTGCTCGTCCTTTGTTGCCTACACCTCCTATCAATCGGGAGGGTAAGGGGAAAGGACCTTTGATCGGGGAGCCTAGTGGATCACGGCAGCAGTGTTATTGCTACAATGGGTTTGGCCACTTCGCTAACCAGTGTCCCACTCGTCAGTCTCTTGTCATTGGGGACGCACAGGCCGGGGATGCCACCTCTTCAGATCTTGTGTTAGTCAGCTATGAAGCAGATCAGGAGCTAGCTGACGAATACTATGAGATTGAAGGTGATGGCCAGGATATCCAGCATTTGGATGATACCCACGTGGGGGTCGTCAGGTGTATTCTCACCCAGCCACAGGCCAGTGATGACTGGCGTCGGACCACCATCTTTCATACATACTGTAGGCTAGGGGGGCATGTGTGTAAGGTAATTATCGATGGTGGGAGTTGCATCAATGCAATCTCCACGGGCGCAGTCTCACGTCTTGGTCTTACTCCCGTGGACCATCTTGCCCCTATCGAGTATCATGGGTGGATTCCACCTCCATTCCGATTAGGATGCGGTGTTTGGTCCCACTGCAGTTTCATGCCTACCGTGACGAGATCTGGTGTGATGTCCTCCCCATGGAGGTGGACAATATCATTCTTGGTAGGCCATGGTTATTTGATCGAGATGCCACACTCCATGGCCGGTCGAACACCTGTACCTTCGACCATGATGGCCGACGGATTACCCTCCACCCCACTCAGCCCAAGAACCCATCAGTTAGGGGTCCTACTGGTCCTAGTACTCCGGAGCCTTCCGTCCCCGGGCCCAATACCCCATCCCCAGCCCTGGCTATGACCGTTACCTCTGGCACAAGTGAGCCCTCGACTAGGAGGTTGATGATGATTACCTCCCGAGAAATGGAGCGGGAGGCTAGTAGGGGCTGCCCTGTATTTGCTATTACGGTCCGAGAGGTGGAGCCACAGTCCGAGGGTGAACTCCCACCCGATGTCATTCATATTCTACAGGAGTTCGCTGATATCTTTCCCGAGGAGCTTCCCGAGGGACTCCCACCCATGCGGGATATTCAGCATGCTATCGACCTGATTCTGTGCTCCTCATTGCCCAATCTTCCTCATTATCGTATGAGTCCCACGGAACATGCCGAGCTAAAACGACATGTCGATGAGTTGATGCAGAGAGGGTCTGTTTGGGACAGCATGAGTCCATGTGTTGTTCCCGCGTTACTCGCCCCAAAGAAGGATGGCACATGGAGAATGTGCATTGATAGTCATGCCATCAACAAAATCACCATGAAGTACAGGTTCCCTATTCCCCGCCTAGATGATATGCTAGACATGATGGCCGGTGCCACTATCTTCTCGAAGATCGATCTTAAGAGTGGCTACCACCAGGTGAGGATTAGGCCAGGTGATGAGTGGAAGACCGCATTTAAGATCAAGGATGGTCTATATGAGTGGTTTGTTATGCCCTTTGGGTTGACCAATGCCTCTAACACCTTCATGCGACTCATGACTCAGGTCCTTCGACCATTCATTGGAGTCTTTGTGGTTGTGTATTTTGATGATATCCTTATATATAGTCGCACTAAAGGGGACCACTTGGACCATCTACGGCAGGTCTGTCTTCTTTTGAGGCGAGAGCAGTTGTTTGTGAACCCACAGAAGTGTGCCTTCATGACACCTCAGCTTACCTTCTTGGATTTTATTGTGTCTAGTCCTGGGGTCTCCGCCGATCCGGAGAAGGTCCGGGCCATTGTTGAGTGGCCGGAACCCCGTACGGTCCATGATGTCCCCAGCTTCCATGGCCTCGCGATGTTCTATCATCGTTTCATCCGCGGATTTAGCTCCGTCACTGCCCCGATCACGGACTGTATTCGGAAGGGCACGTTTGTATGGACAAAGGCCGTTGCTGCTGCCTTCAAGGACATCAAGGAGCGCATGACCCAGACACCTATCCTTCGATTGCCAGATTTCTCTAAGGTGTTTAAGGTCTCGTGTGATGCGTCGGGTGTTGGGATATGAGGCATGTTGAGTCAGGAGGCCCACCCGGTCGCATATTTCAATGAAAAGCTGAATGACGTGAAACTGCGATACTCCACTTATGATAAGGAATTCTACGTAGTTGTTCAGGCTCTTAGGCATTGGAGGCACTATCTATTACATCAGGAGTTTGTCTTATACTCCGATCATGAGGCTTTGGGGTACCTCCATTCCCAAAAAAGCTTAATGCGCGTCACAGCCGATGGGTTGAGTATCTCTAGCAGTACACATTTGTGCTTAAACATAAGGCTGGAGTGGAGAACAAGGTGGTTGATGCCTTGAGTTAGCATGCTTGTTTGCTGACGACCATGAGTGCCGAGGTCATAGGGTTAGAGAAGATGAGAGAGGCCTATGTTGACTGTCCTGACTTCGGTCAGATTTATACCACTCTCCAGGCCGGACCCTCGAGAGATCATGATGACTATGTGCTCCAGGAGGGTTACCTATTTCGAGGAGGCAGGCTTTGTGTTCCCCAAACTTCGGTTCGAGACTTCTTAGTCTGGGAGCTAAATGTGGGAGGTCTAGCCGGCCACTTTGGTCAGAACAAGACTATCAAGGCTGTTGAGCATAGATTTTATTGGCCGAGCTTGAAGCGTGATGTTTCTCATATTATGGCTCAGTGCCGCACATGTGCTACGGCTAAAATGATGAAGCAAAGCTCGGGCCTTTATACGCCTCTTCCCGTGCCTGATGCCCCGTGGCATGATGTTAGCATGGATTTTGTCTTGGGATTGCCGCGTACCTCTCGGAAGCATGACTTGGTCTATATGGTAGTTGACCAGTTCTCGAAGATGGCCCTTTTCATTCCCTGCTCGAAGACTTTAGATGCTTCGAGGGTAGCCCGCCTATTCCTTACTCATGGTGTGCAAGTTCGGGTTGCCTCGTACCATAGTGTCTGACCGTGATGTTAGATTCACCAGTTATTTCTGGAAGATGCTGTGGCATATGTTGGGTACTCACCTCAAGTTTTTCACTGCATATCATCCCAAGACAGATGGTCAGACCGAGGTGGTCAATAGGAGTCTGGGTGACCTTTTGAGGTGTCTTGTCAGGGACCGTGTAGGGGATTGGGATCTCATATTACTATTTGCAGAATTTGCATATAATGATTCAGTTAACAGGTCTACCGGCATGAGTCCATTCGAGATTGTCACAGGTCGTAGGCCTAGGAAGCCAGTGGATCTTGTTCCCATGCCCATTAAAGCACGCGCATCTGAGTCTGCCGAGTCTTTTGCTAGGCATGTTAGGAGTTTGCATGACGACATCTGTCATCACATTGAGGCTAGCAATGCATGGTATAAGGAGTTAGCCGCTGCCCATCGACACCACCGTGAGTTCCAAGAGGGTGAATATGCCATGATCAGGGTAAGACCTGAACGGTTTCCCTCTGGAAACGTAAAGAAATTGCAAGCTCGCGGAGTCGGTCCATTTAGAGTGTTGAAATGCATTGGATCCAATGCGTATGTTGTGGACCTGCCTGAGGAATATGGTATAAGCTCAACTTTCAATGTGTCGAATCTAGTTGCATATAGGGACCTAGCGGTGATCCCTAATGAGCCTTTTGAGCCATCTCCTCCCATTGAGAGTGATCCCACATCTGAGTGTACACCACCGGCCCCATTTCCACAGCAGTGAGAGCATATCGATCATATACTGGATGAGTAGGTGACAGTTACCAGGAGTGGATCCTACCCGCGCTACCTAGTGCGTTGGAGAGGGCGACCCGCCACCAAGGATACTTGGATCACCAGTGGAGAGTTGCAGCAGATAGATCCGGACCGACTGGAGCGCTACCAGAGCAATGTAGACCCTTACTCGACAAGGTCGAGTTTCTCCCACCCGGGGAGAATTGGTGCAGACACCAGAGCGAGCGAGAAGCATGAACCGGGAAGCCGTCGGTACCGTACGCGGAGCACCACTCGAGCTATATCAGCTTTTCTTTGGCTCGGAGATAGTCTGGAGTCTCCGCCATGAGTTTGGACACTCTTTTTACATTTATTTGCATTGTATTTGGGCTTGTAATGTGTGTTTTTATTTGGATTTTCATGTTGGGCTCTTTGTAAGCCTCTTAATAAGCCATCTGGATTAAGCCCTTTAGAGTCCATTAAGAAGTGTGGCCATATTGGACCACTAGACTTCATAATGGGTCTTTAAATGACTTAAGACCCAATTGGGCTTCTCTCTTCTCATGGGTTTCCTAGATTGGAATGCTCAATTGGCTGGTCTATGGCCCAACTTGGACCAAGCCTCTCTTGTTGACCAAGGGAGACAAAGTGGGAAGAAAAGCCCACTTTCTCTCCTTAAAATAAGGGGGATGCCCCCCTCTATTAGCCTCATTAGGCTAAACTTATTTAATTAGGCTTGACCACATGGGGGAAATACAATTTGGCATCTCCTCTACGTAAACCAAGATCCATGGGTTTCATATAAAAGGGTTGTATTTCCTATTTTCAAGAATTAATGAAGAGAAAAATCTGAATTTTATTGGAGCAAGCAAGGGATGCCCCCTATCTCTCTCCTCTCCCCCCCCCCCTTCTGTAGTTGGGAAGGCTGTGAATCAGAGGTGTGAAGCCTCTTCTATCAATTCGTGAGTTCGTCGTTGCCGCCGCCGCCGCCATCGTGCCGCCGTCGCACCACCGCCATCGTCGTCGGAGTTCTGTCCATCCAGGATAGCCCCTTCTTCCACAAATTTCTGCTCCCAGTCACGAGATCTTTTGGATCCCAAACTTTCAGGGTGAGTTCCATAGATCATCAACACGTCCTATAAAAATTGGTGGAGCCTCTAGTTTCTATTTTCCATTTTTTCATTTTCGTTCTCCACCTTATTTAAGATCTGCTAGCAATCTGCCCAGATTTCCAGAACCCTAATAGGTCATTCATGAACCCACCTTCTTGCGATCCAAATGACTTGAAATTTTTATTGGAGGTTCTGTCCACCGAATACCACATCCACAAAGTTTCTTGTGAATTTAGGTTCACTTTCATATTTTCTAAAAATTCACTCCAAATCCCAACTCAATTCTGTCTGCCACTGTCCAGATCCGACTCCCAGTCAGTATAAAATCCCCAACAAATCGAAACCTCCACCACACCCTTCATAAAAAATTTTGCCGTTTTCCTCTCTCTCCCCTCTACAACTTTCCTGAAGCGCTCAAAGTCTGAATCGGAGGTCTACTTCGCGGTCAATGCCAACTCTCAGAAAAGTTCATTCCTGTCCGGCCAGATCTGAAACAGAGATCAGTCCGGTTCATAAATCGGCCAACAAAAGTAGAGTCCCAACGAATTTTCTAGAGTCACTGAGGGTCGAAGGATTTCGAGAGTGCTTTCCAACGATACCTCTTGTGCGTCGATCCGACATTGGGAGTGATCGCAGCGACAGATCTCGCCGGATTGCTCTCGGCAAAACAGAAGCAGCAGGTCCGTGGGCAGCAACTCCAAGACTTGGAGATCGGAGCCGATCGTCCTCCGACCGGTGTTCCAACCCAGCCGCCGTCCAGGGGAGCGCGTCACCAGGTGTCACCATCACAGCGGGACCCACCCCGTCAGGTCCGGAGGACTGAGCAGTACGTGGGCCCCACGGACCCGCAGATCGCGCCGTCCGGACATCACCAAAACGCGTGTTTCGGCACTGTCGGAGCGACATCAAGATGCTACCCGTCAACCCAATTCCCGCTACTCCCGGGCCCCACATGTGACCTGTTACCTCCCTGCGTGGAATGGGTCGAAACATTTGTACCGCTGTAATATTTGTTAACCGGGAGTATGGATTTGGCCGGGGTTGTCTTCCCCACGCCGAGTGCGTGGAGGTACGGTCTTAACTACTTGGCATTACGCTTGCTTAGCTAGTATATGGTCATATGCCGCTGTGAGTGCGTTAGGATCCTAGCCCGTGAGTTCATGTCACCGCTGTGAGCAAGAGAGTGACCCGTCCTGTGACTCGATCCGAGCACGGAAGTGAGTCGACCACCCTTGACGCTGTCGGTTTCTCAACCACGCGGATCCGCGTTTCCCCTCACTTGGGACGACGAGTGAGCTTGCATTTCTGTTAGCAACGTATAGCCCATAGGAACTCTTAGTGTCGGGCCAAAGTGTTTTCATTGTTGTATGTTGCTGGTCGCGTCTGCATTTAGAGTCCGAGGTCCGCATCACTTAGAGTCGGTCCCCATGTCGGTCCCGCATCAGACATGGGAGAGTAATGTGAAATGGGCTAGGAAAGGAGGCTTGAATGGGCAAGTCGAAGGGGGCACCTTCCCCTTCTTGGTCCAAGGAGGAGGCTGCCACCTACATTCCTTGACTCCCCCCCCTCTCATTTTTTCAAATTAGGAAGCTTCCTCCCCCCCCTTGGTCTTCCTCTCTCCCCTTTAGTCAAGGGGGCGCACCCCCCTCTCTCTCGTCCCTCCTCCACCTCCCATCCTCTCCCTAAGGGTTGTCCCTCCCCTATATATCATCTCTTGTAAACACATTTCAGAAGTTATTGAAGAAATTGTGAGAGAAAATTGTGTAAGAGAGTGATTCTCTTTTCCTTCTTGGGTGTGATGCCCTAGACCATAAATCCTGTGACGGGATATCCTTGGCGTGTGACTCGCCCCTCTTATCATTCTCCTTCTGCTCGTATCTGGTTCTAGAAATTTTATCAGTGAAGCGCCTTCAAGTCCGAAACGATCCAGTGCTAGTTTCACCTCGATCGGAGCTCCGGATCTCTGACAACAATTCCGTTTGTTAAGTCGCGTAACTCTGTCCGAACCTGCTGTCCAGATCCTCAACTCTCTGATACGAAATTTCTTCGGATCTACTCTCAGATCCTTTGAATCTGAGATTTTGAGTGGTTGTAGGATTTTCTGTCCTCTTCGCGTTGCCGCCAAGCTCGTGTCGTTCTAAGGCCCGTGACGGCCGTGGTGAGGATTTTCGTGGGACTGCGCCAACCACCCCTTGCAGATCCGACCCAGAATCAGAGGCAACCTACAAAAGCTGCCCCATCTCCCTCCGCTTAGATTTGCTCGAACCCTTTGGCCTGAGTCTTCCTCTGGACGTCACCAATGGTCTCCAACAAGCAGCAGTCCACTCCGACGCCGGAGCTATTTTTCCCGTAATTTTTAGCTTTCCTGTGCAGTTCTGTGCGAGCAGAACCTGAGGCGTTGTACAATCGCTGTCACGCCCAGATCTGATCACGCCGTTTGAACCAGGCATTCTTAATCCTATCTCGACAGTATCCAACAAACGGCACCCCCATCGGACGTCAGATCTAGGCGTACCGACCTCCGCAAGTCTGCTGCGCCGGGTGACCTGCGAGGGCAGAGCCCAGTCGGCTTCCAATCGGCTCACCCGATCGGCCCCCCGATCGGCCCAGACTCGCCTCCCTCGCCTCCTGCGAGTGCGGCCCATCATCCCGAGTCCCAGCAACCCCAAATTTGTGTTTGTAGCCCTTTACCTCCCTGCGTGGAGTGGGCATCATGTTTTGAAATTGTACGGTTAATAATGGTGTGTATCGAGGTTATCGGATTCGGCCGGGATTTCTTCCCCACGCGCTAGTCGTGGAGGTACGCACTTCATTCCTACACTCACATTGCTTATTTAGTATATTTTCTATCATGCTACATTTGTGAGAATAGGGCCGATAGCTAACTTCAAATCACCGTGATTGTGAGTTGTGAGCGGGCCCATAGGCCCAGTCGAGCACCGAGCCCGAACTGGAAACCCCTAGGCGACAGTGGTTCCTTAACCACTGCAATCCCACGTTTCCCTCGTAAGGGACGATCTTTAGGCTATTTAGAGTTCCTGTTGAGAGACGTCTCCACCCGGAGAACGCCACGGTAATCAGCCGCTTGGCTTACCTTAGTGTGCTAGTGCTGGCCGCACTTTTAGTCGGTCGTACGTCTTAGCCCGGTCGCGTCACCCCTCCCGCATCAGGAAGCCCGACACTGGCAAACGCTGGCAACTAAGAACCATGCACTGCACCTCCAAACACGAGGAAGAACAGGTACACTTGAAAAGTCAGGGGTGAGCCTCGTCTCACTGGCTCAGTAGGGGTCCCGCAGATCCCTACCACGAAACGAATGCTGTAATGTCAGTGCTAAACAACTCAAGCAAAGCAGTAACAGCAGGAGCAGGAACAACAACAACAACAACAACAACGGAAGTAACAGTCGCCATTACGAAGGTCAAAGGAACCACGGCTGAGCCGCAAGCTACTCCTATTGGTAAGAACACGGATCCCCAAACACATAGTCGGGAGTCACTAAACCGATGCAAGGAACTCTGGCTAGACAGACAGGACAATATCACGACACCTCAGTCGTGTAGGCTCATCCTCAGAGACAAAATCCCAACTCAGGACCACACAATCTAAAAGTACCAATACATACACGATCTCACCGTTGTGTACGCTACAGTAACCTCGGGTAAAGCCAAACACAGACTACCCAACAAGTCATGCCAACCATGACGGAAAACTGTCACGAAAGTCACAAGTCATCGTGTCATGTGATAGAAGCACCTTCTCACTAGAAGAAAAGCCAGATGCGTCCATTGACGTCTTACTCTACGCCTCAAGCATCTCTCACTCGCCTCGAAGGCGGTAACTAAGACACTCAACAAGGAACCAAGCAACAATAGTAACGAGTGACTAGTCAGGGTCACGCCCGTCGGCGCTCCTCCAACGCCTCTGACCACGTGTGCACACACAAGCTCAATATCTTGAGCTAGGCCTCTGATAGATTTTCCCGTCCCGTAGGACTCTCACGGCAAGACAAAGGGGCCCACGGCAACCAGCCTACAAACCATCTCAACAGGGAACATGCCCCGCCACCACTCCCAGGTGGGCCGACACACGGAAAGTGTCGTAAGGCTATGACTAGTGGAGGCTTACTAGACACAGAGACTCAAAATAGTGAAGTACAGATAGGCTAAGCATGCACTTGTCGCACGTACCACGAAGCACAAGGCAGTACACAGAACTATCGTCAGACTCAGAACAGACAACTAGACCTACTGACAACGATCCTTAAGTCACAAGACTCGGGTTAAGATCATCGCACACCATGGCAACACGCCATTAATCAGTCTAGTCCCTAAGCCAAAAACCACGGGAAACCCATCACAGAAAATGGCATAGAACAGCCAAATCCACAACATCAATAATCAGTCCTCATCCCCAAGGCCATACAACGGACTCACAATTTCACATAACACGAAATTCGGAACATGAGGGATTACCACATCCCTCAAACACATGGACATGCAAACCGAGGTAAGATAATACCTCCAAGTGTCTAAAATCATGTCTCGATCCTCACAGGATTGACGAGACACTCACGAGATCACGTGTCCACCGCTGGTCACAACCGGGTTGACCGAAAACCGCAATGACCCTCGAAACAACACGGGATACCGCTCGGTACAATGGCACTCCCAGACACCCTATAACACGGTCAGAGCCCTCATAGGACGTCCAAGACATCCACAAAACAATGGGCTAACCAAGGGGTCAAAGCCAAGACAACTAGACGCCAAACCGACACAATAACACTCAGAAGGGTAGCCGCAGTTGCGAGTTAACCGCTTACGGCAGATAGAACAGAGCCACAGTTGAGATCTAGCCGCGGTCATCCTGGCCGCAGTTCTGAAGAAGCCGCTGCTCTATAGCCGCGGTTCCAGGCGAACCGCTTCTGGCCTATGAATGGAAAACACAGAAAGAGAGAAGAAGAAGATAGAGTCGACGCTTCATGAAGCGGAGTCGACTCATAGATAGACGTGGTTCCAAGATAACCGCAGTCATCCAGACGCGATTAAGAGTTGACCGCGAGCATCCTAGCTGCAGTACTACACAAACCGTGTCTAGAAGAAGGCAAGGCATGTGGAGACGAAGATAGGCAGACGTGGTTTCAAGCTAACAACAGCCGTCAAACGCGGGTGAACGCTAACCGCGTTCTCCCCCCGCCATACGCGTCGAACCGACAAAGCCCAAAAAGTGGTCGCAGTTCAAGACTAACCGCTACCAAGGTCGAGAGTCGAACGAGGTTTCTGTGGAACCGCGTTCAGCCTCCCGCCCGAAATCTGCAAGGCCTCACAAAACCCAGTCTTTCTACGCCCCAATCACTTCTAAACGACGGGGAAACATTCCTAGAGTCAATATGAACCTTCCACAAGCTAGAAGCAATTAAACCAACCACAAAACGGTAAGAAACGGGCGATTCCCACGAATCGACCCAAAACGAGTCACGTGGACAAATGGGCTCATACTGGCCCCAATTCACAACCAAATGGAGTTAAACTAGCGGGAATCAAATCCCAGCATGCCAGGGGTTCATATTTTACCATTTAATGTGAAAACCACCACTTGGAACAGCGAACACGGCTCACACCCTCAAAACATTATTTCACCCTTAAAGCAGGAAAATTTGCTCAAACTCACACCGTTTGGCCCTAAATCGCGAGGGAATGTAGGAGAAGAGCAGTAGGGTATCCATCCCCCTACCTCCATTGAAGATCTCACGCGTCGAAACTGCCAAACCACGCCGAAAACCATCACACGAACCCACGCCGGCTTCGAATCCACGCTCGGGATCGCGCCTACGCCACGCTCCATTCCTCGTACCATCACGCTCCAGGTCAGCTCCACGCCGTCACCACCTTGTCCAGCTCTGCCACGGTCGTACGCATCCGAGGAGAGGAGAAGAGAGGAGAGAGAATGGAGGGAAAGAAGTGAGAGACGTGAGAAGAGAGAGGAGAGAGGGAAAACGGTTAAAAGGAAAATAAAATAATAAATTAGCAATATTTCCTAAAATCTGATTTTTGGCACAAAATTTTGTAAACTTAGAAAAATACGAAAAAATAGTCTCTCCGATCTTTGGAAAGAGCACAATGCACATGTAGCGTCCCAGAGTCTCAAAACTCAATGGTTCACTCTCCACGGGGTTCCGCAAGTTATACAAGGAAAAAACCCAAGTGGATCATAAAACACGTTTCATGACTCACGAAGGCGCTCTGAAAGCTCTCTGATTCCGATCCGAAGAATTCAGGGTATTACAGCCTCCCCTCCTTTAAGAAATTTCATCCTCGAAATTTAAGGAGTCAACAAGTGAAAAGGGAAGAACAACCCCAAACGTTGGCTACGCTCTCCAAGCACCATCCGAACTTCAAACACACAAAACATAATAACACAATTCTCGAAAAACATAATTCAGTGGAACACTGCCATACCACAAACACACGCTTCGGATCTCAAGGTACATTGATCCACAGAACGAGCACGGCATAGAAAGGAACACAAGTCTGGCACCTCCGAAATAGGGCATCATCGCTATCATCTCAAAGAGGAAGGAGACATGATCCATGCCACAAAACAGCTATCGATAAAAACACACACTCGGCAGATACATAAGCATCAGCTCTCACGAGAAAGATAAATATCTCAGCTGACTGCTCCACCCATCGGCTCCCGCGCCATGAACAATGATCGAAACTGGCACGTAGAACGCCAATGACAACATTGGACCACAAACACAATCAAGTCAGTCCTCACTCAGACATTACATCTGATTCGAGTACATTGCACACCAACTCCACCAAAATAGAAGAGTACAGCAGAACCAACCGAGAAGATCTCGGTCCACAAAACACCAAACTCAGACTCACAGGGAATTCCTCCCAAGCTGACCATAAACACAAACCAACACACAACCTCAAACAACACCAGCAGAATCCCCGGCTCCGTTCTCAACACAGAACCATGGGACAATAGTGAGCTGGGTCACATCAAGGCACAATTACAGCTGAACACACGACTAAAAATGTACTAGCCGCTCACAGCTTACCAACAAGGACCCACAACAACCTCTCGGAGAATGCATCTCTAGGAGCACGATCACGTCCCGAGAGCACAACTTCCAAGAAATGCAAAAGAAGAAAGGGTACTCGACCAGCGTATACGCCGACATATTTCCCCAATTCTCAAGACTGCCAGTGCCAACAACCACAATGCCTTAAACAACAACACGACAACCAACAACATCATGGCACACTTAGCCAAGATGATGTCACACTGAGGAAACAATCCTCTCGGCCAGTCAAGATTTTCCAACCAAACGATCCTCGACCTGTGGGTTATGAGCCCACACGCTTCCACTGCGCACTCAACACAATGCACACAGGAATCACACATAACTCGACATCCGCATCTCAGCACACCTCTCGGTGCCATCTGTTGATTTGTTTTTTTTTAATTCTACCCAGCCCCCTTTTAAATTAATATGCTAATACATGTATATGAAGCAATCATGGAAGTATGAACAAGGGGGTAATGAATAGATGAACTAACCGTGATTGCCACCAAGGATTTAACAACGCCAAAAGATGAAGATATGAGAACGGCGCCGTGTACCTTGGAAAGAAGACTTGACCGCGCTCAAGAGACGGGTGCGGGGAACTTTGTAGACTCAAACCTCCTCTCCTTCCAGCCGGCTAGAGGAAGAGGGCCTCACATTGTGTTCATGCTCTCCTGCAAAATAAAGCCACAAGACAAGAGAAAACCCATTAGAAAATCGAAGTGTAGTATCAATCCTGGAGTGATAAAATAGGGGTAGAAATTAAGGGCAAACTCACCGGGGGGAGGTTTTTAACCCCTGTGGAAGGGTGGAAACGATAGGTGCATGTGTTGTCCATGCATGAGAGTTGAAATCATGAAATTTGATGAAGATGATAGAGAGAAAACGTTGATGCAAAACTGAGAAAAATGCATGTGTAGCAGAAAAATAGTATTTTGTGATGATTTATGATTTTGAGGAGAGGAGAACTAAGAGAATAGACCATGAAATTAAGCCCAAAAGGATGCAATGGAAAGTCAATACTTCCCTCTTCAAGCCAAGGTCTAAGGATTGAGTCGGCGGTGCAGCATGGCTTCGCCCCGAGTCGAAGAAGAGCCCCCCGTCGCCACTGCGAACTGGGCAATTTATATAGAGTTTCCAGAAAAAGCCCCAACTTCCTCTCATGATTCTAGGAGATATAGTCTAAGATAAATCGAGTTCTATAGATCAAACTCAAGATAATACTAAGTACAAGAGATAGGAACAAACGGAGATCAATTCGGAGGAGTATTCTAGAAGATATGCTCGCTACAAGGTAGCCCCGTCGCACTGGAAATCAGAGTTTGACTCAAACTAGGATGCATAAATCCCGAACTTTCGACCATGATTCCGAGAGATATAGCTAATGAAAATTCAAGTTCTATAGATCAAACTCAATATAATATAAAGGGCAAGAGATAGCAACAAATGGGGGTCAATTCAGAGTTGTATTCCAAAAGATGTGGCTGCTTAAAGGAGGCCACGACGATCAGTTTTTGGAGATAGAGTCCAACACAGGCTGGACTCTTCGCTGGCTTAGCGGTCGGTCGTTCGACCGTTAAGGAATAAACGGCCGGCCGACCGACCGTTTACAATAAGAAACAGTCGTTTGCATGACCGTTTGGGCAGACTTCGTGCGACTTTGCAAATCGGATCATATCTCCCAAAAATTGCTGAATTAGCGAAAGTGGTAGAAGAAGAAATTGCAGATAACTGAAGGATGAACAACTTTCATGAAGGGAGTAAGATGAAAAGATGATCAAAAGAGAGATAAAATGGGGTGAGAACAGAGAAAAATGTTGGGACTTAAAAATGATGGATAACTGGATAATGGCGTAGAAGAAGAAATTGTAGAGCTTTAAAAGGTGAATAACTTTGGTGAAGGGCACATTTTGAATAGAGGAATGGAAGGGGATGAAAAATGACCATTTTTAGGACTATGCAGCGAAAGTAACCAAATGCTCGATGGAAATGGGCCTAAAAGGGCCGTAAGTCGACTTGGAAGGCTGGAAGTTGATAAGATAAGCTCCAAGGCTCTATGAAATCATGATCTCCGAAGTTCAGAGGCTGTGGAATAATGAAATGGGCTCGAAATCCATCTAAGAAAGACTCCAAAATAATGGATAATTCGGGACATCAAAATGACAAATAAGAGAAATAACTTAACTTGTGGGCTAAAAAGGGGTGTCAACAGATGCTCCTCCTTGATGTTCGCTTTGTAAGGGAACGAGCGAAAGCGACGCGGAGGTGAAATAGAAAGGAGATGGAGCGAAAGCGACAGCGATGTGAAATGGAGATGAAGCAGAGATGAAGCGAAGAGAACTGAAAAGCAGGCATCAAGGTAAAAGACACCCGTCACAACCAACAAGCGACATGAATTCTCCTGAAAATGCAGAACTAACCACAAGGAATGACTGACGCAAATGAGGCATGTCTGGAGAGCTAAACTAAGAGAGAAAAGGAAAGCCGACCAGCCTCATTGGGGACACAATCCACGGACAATGAGTGGGTCGAATAGAACACAACGTAAGAGCTGAAAAAGGAAAGATAAAACTGAGATAAAATCCAGACAGGAATCACGCTAGCGAACCAGACAGAGCGGGCAGATCAGATAAATCATTCAAATTCAGAGTGGAATGAGAATCTCTTATTCAAGAGAATGAAAGTGCAATTAACCATTGCTGAGGAGAAACCTTGAGAGGATCACGAGACGTGAATGCTCAAAATGACATGATGCATGCTGGGCTAAAATAAAGAAATCATCAAAACGATTGCACAGAAAGATTAAATAGAAAGTACTCAAGGATACTATTGCTAGACTGAGTAAGACGGGGTCAAGAGTCTTCTTGCAACCATGGCGTGCGAGACAGAGTCCATCGTCCCCCACTCGACTCAACCTAACGGCCTATCCAATGATTAACCGTATGCTCCTAGATCATTATCATTTTTGTTAAAGGGGAACATCAGATCCCAGAACACACGGGCAACCAGTCGGTCCTTGAGAGGCTATAATAATGTAGATTACTATATAGTAATGCAACAATGAGCAGGGATAGAGAGCCATACTTGACTTACCTGCCAAGCGGAATGATATTTTTTTTAGATTTTCTGATTTTATATGACACGAACACACAAAGAGATAAGCAAAACATAGTAATAACATAACCACAGCATAACGCAGGATAAACTATCATACGAACATATGCAAAGCACCACATGAACAAACAACAAACATGAGAATAGAGAAAATGGTGGGGCATGACAACTCGCGGCGGGACAACATCATACACAGTTGGGACCAGAATATGAGGGATGACCACACGGTTGGGACAACACACAGGACATAGAGGGATGACTAACAACATATGCAAGACAACTAACAACACATGGAGAGGGACAAAACAACATGTGTGGGATGACACGGAGGGACATAAACATGTGACAAGGACATGGCGGGATGAAAGACACAAATAAATACGCCCTTCAATCAAAGCCCAAGATGAGATGAAGTAAAACCGCAAGGTTTATAATCGTGAGGCAAAGTCCTCTCATGGAGATATAATCATTGCAAACAAAAGTTGAGAAGGACACAAGCTTCAGAATAGATCGAGAGAGTAGATTGAAAGTGGAGAGCAGAACAGATCAAAAGACATGGACATGAGGCAGAGCGGATGATGAGGAGCATGAAAGCTCGAACACCTGAAACCTGTACACTTAACAAATGAATTATATATCTGTCCTCAAAACAAATAGATAAAAAGGAACAAAAGACAAATATTTTTAGATTTTTGTTATTTTTTGATTTTTTTTTGGATTTTTTGACAATATCTGGATTTTTTGGATTTTTCACATATTTGATTTTTTTTGAAATTTTTGACATCTTTTTTAAAAATATATGATTTTTTTGATTATTGAAATATAGCAATCTGCAGCACCCAAAGACGGGCTCAAACTACTGGCCAGGGATCGTCATACCTCCCCTCTCATTAAAGACTTCCCTTGAGCAGAGCGTGCATGTGAGGGTGGCTCGCCACAACCAATCGCCTCTAAAGAACGGTGCCCCTACTAAGGTCAACCTAGGATTCAACACAGTCTAAGAGGGAGAAGTAGAAGAAAAATTTGGAGACAAGTTTTATGCAGGATGGGAGATATCCAGACTTGACTTCCTTCTACGGCACTACCCCTCAAAGATACAGTCTGTTGTGCCGGGACTTTGTGTCTTTGATTTTGAGACCCATATTTACTAGGCACGCATGCGACCAGGCTCATGATATCTCATGGGGAACTATATTGCCACTCTTGCCATGCCTTCGATTCATAATTTTGCATATTCATTCTTATTGATTTTGAGAGCCCTTATCGGCCAGATTTAGCATGAAAGCTCACTTTCGAGGGTCAAGACTGCCCCTATTTGAAACCTCTCCCGTATTAGGGAGCACTGAGGTTGGTCATCTCATCCATCAATCTCTTGCCCCTGCACTTGGTCGAGCAGAGAAAAGAAAAGACCTTTGTGCATACCCAAGGTATGGCCAAAGCAGCAACGGTGTGCCTCAGAGAGATCGGCTATGGCTTGCCGTATGGTGTGTGAAAAACCCATGCTAAAAGGTCACCCTCAACGATCGGGGAAAGAACTAGACTCCCAGTGCGGAGCTATCACCAGCCTAAGGATGCTGCAGAAGCGAAGTTGACTTTTTTGACAGAACTAAGCAAACTTTCTAAAGCCACTCAAATAATGTGAGGAACCAACATTTATCTTAACAATGCGCAGGAGTAAATAAGTGATAATAATAGCATGTTCTTTGCACAAAATAAAGATGCCTTGCAAATCCATGGAACGAAAACTAGCATCCTAAAGCAGTCTTGATCATCGAGCTTCGCGCAGCACGAGCTTCATATTCCTTGCTTGACAGGACAAAGATGGGGAGGATAACAAGGATTAAAGATTCCTCTACACGGAGGAGCGACAGACACCAAACTGGATGAAGAAGGATAAAAAGGAAGAGAGACGAGGGCTAGAACTCCCTCGTTAAGGCGCGGAGACCCTGATAACAAAGAACCAGATACAAAATAAACAGATCAACTGAGATCAAGGCGGACTAAAGCCTCAAAAACAGCAAGAAAATGGGTGATGACCCTGAAATGGTGAAGAGGAGTGAATAGGAAGGTGAGAAGGAAAATCATCTGACATAATCGGAGAAGGAGAGTTGTGGACATCCGACAGGGTCGGAGAAGAAGAATGAGGACCACCCGACAGAGTCAGGGAAAGAGAATCATAGACACCCGACAAGGTCGGGGAAGGAGAACGAGAATCACCCGATAGGGTCGGGGAAGGAGAGTAAGAACTCGGAGATACCGGAGGAGAAGAATCAAAAGATGTCCCAGGATCGGGATGATGAGAGGGCATAGGTTGAGGCCTAAAATTATGAGAGGAGGGGAAATCCAGAGACTCTGGATGGGAAGAAGAGGAGAAGATCATGGAAATAAGATTGGAGGAGGGGAGATACACCACCCAAGGGTGGGAACTGAGCAGGAAAAAAGATGAGGAATGGAATGAAGAAGAAGAAGAAGGAGAAGTGGACCCCCGAGTGCACAACTGATCACCCTTAAACTTGTGCCGCCGCCTCTTTTTGGCCGAAATATCTTGAACATAGACCCCCCTGGTGCGGACTCGGACTTTTGGCCTTCTTATCTTGCAACATATTCTCAGATAATGAGCCCATCTGGCAGAGGGCCTGGCCCGATTATGAATATGCAGCTTTGTCGGGGCGATTGCCCCTAGACACCTGGTGCTAACATGTAGACATTCTTGGACAAATAATTCCTCAGAATGATGAATATTAGAAAACCACGGAGTTCTGTCACTTGGCACTAGCAACATGAGATTCGGCAACTTCTCTCGCCAATCAGACCTGAAGCATAACTCCCTTGATAGAAGAGAATGATAGAACTGAGGGAGAGTAATACAAGGTGTTGACGTGGCCGACATACTGATAAACTGAGAGATATTGCATAGATTGTGCAGAATGTCCTTTGACAGTATGGAAGATACATCCAATTGCCCCTTGAACATGGAATTCATAATCTACTTGGTGGCCGTCTGAGTTAACACGATACGAGTGGAGAACCCTTCTTGGCCAGTAATCTGAACTGCGACGGAGCGAGAAGAAATAACAGCATCAATGGTAAGACCCCCGACGGGCAAGGAGACTGCCACCGGTCTCACTTGAGAAGAAACTGGAACCAATGAGAAGGAACTCTTCTTGGCAACCGTCATTAGAAGTTGAGGCTCATCATCCCCAAAATAGCCAAGAATCAAGACACGGATTGGCATCCGGCAGATGAAATCTTGGAACTTGAAAGGTATAACCAGCGAAGCATCATCCTGACTTGGCTCATTGTCTCCATGGGGACTAGACCCAAGGGTCACCAAAGGTAGCGCGCACTGGCTCCGTAGGGCGGAAGTAGGTAGAGAAGTGGTGGTAAGAGGTTTGATAAGTAATGGCGGTGAAGGCTTAGAAGATGTAGAGGCCTCAGGCGGTGGAAGGATAGCGGCGATGATTGGCTCGGGCGAAGGTGAAGGCGAAAGCGGAGCTTGCTCTGGCTTGGGCGTCAAGAAAGATAGAGGAGAGGGCGGAGATGGTAAAGGCAATGTGTTTGTGCCCCTGTGATCATTTGAGTCTTCCTGTGGTTTGGGTCATTCAACATCGTCTTGTGGTCATTTGAGTTATTGGATATTCTTGGTTTTGATAATAGATAAACACTATAAGTCATTATTGTTTTAACTCTCATATGACTGACATACGTGATGTTTTGTTCATGACAGATATGCCAATGAATTGCCAAGGAATGAAGTGGAGATGACAAATGTGAAAGCTCAATGTTACGCCCTTGCACGCGGATCGACCTACGCGGCCAAGTCGCGGAACAAAATTTTGATTATAGGAGTGATATAATCAACAGAAATCTTCAAGACTGTCAAGGGTGATGCCACAGACATGAACAGGCTGCTAAAGGAGTCAAGCAATGGAGCTAAAGTAGTTAACGGACCGACCCGGGAAAGCCCGGGGTCTGCCCAGCTGGCGGTCGACCGCCAGCACAGGGGCGGTCGACCGCCCCAGCCAGCAACCCCCAGATTGCAATTCTTTCAGTAGCGGTTTACCGCCAACCCAGTAGCGGTCGACCGGAATTTCCAGGAACCGCCCGTTTGCAGGTTTCTCAATAGCGGTCGACCGCCAGAAGCTGCAGGTCGACCGCCAGCCCCGAGCCAACAAATGTTGACTTTATTTTCCACTTCGAAAAGGGCCATTCTCCTTGTATTTGTTTAATCCCAAAGTCACCCAATCACCCACAAAATATGGATCTGGTCTGGGGGGTTTCTATAGACCATTCAAATGCTATAAAACACACACAAGAGGGTTAGAAACCCTAATGCTTCATTTGGATCAAAGGAGATCAAGGGAGGCTTGTGGAGGCTGTTCAAGGGAGATGGTACTGTAGCCATGAATAGTACTTCGTGAAGAGATCTTCATCCATTCCAAGGGATTCAAGCCTAGATCTGAAGCTATCTCAACCTCCAAGGAAGCAAGAAGCAATCAAGGCTCTCAAGGGTGATCATAACTGCATCAAACTCTTCATCAACTCAAGGAGATCAAAAGGAAGATCAAAGCTACATCCATAGTCTTCTTCATGAACTCAAGGAAGATCATCTTTCAAGGAAGAAGACACCATTGAAGAATTCAACTCTAGCTCCAGCAATCTCAGACAAGATTTTTCTTCTTGAGCATATTCTATATCTTGTTTGATGATTGAGTGTTTTCATATTTGTTCTTTTTCATTTCATACAAACGATTGAAACTGAAGATCATCCCTACCGGTGGTTAGTAGGAAGGTAATCGAAAGTTATCCAATCTGCGGTGTTGACGTCCCTACCTGTGGTTAGTAAGAAGGCAATCAGAGGTCTTTCCGATTTGCAATTCAGTGCGAGACACTAAGTGGAGCCTCACCGGATTTGGTGAGGGGTGGACGTAGGACTGGGGATTCAGTCCGAACCACCTTAAAATCCTTTGTGTTGTGGTTTGATTATGCGAATGATTTGTGATAGATGCATGCTTAGGTTCAACCTCTATATTGTGAAATCATATTTCTAAGTAAATCATTTTATACGTTACTAAGCTAGTTATATTTCAATGCGATTTGTTCTATCTAGCTATATAGAGGGTTGCATTGCGAAAAGAGGGGCAGATATATTCACCTCTCACCTCTAGATCCGCTGTCCACTACTCAACAAGTGGTATCAGAGCCTAATCTCTCATTATGGGGTCCAACGACCTTGAGGGAAATGGCGGATTAGCGTCCAAAGGTTTCTTACCTGAAGGACATTCTGTTAATAGACCTCCTTACTTTATTGGAACTAATTATCCTTATTGGAAACATCGCATGCAGGTGTTCATTCACGCTCAAGACTACGAACTTTGGCGAGTGATCAACAAAGGTCCGTATGAGCTTACGAATAATGAGGACTTGTGGACCAAAGAACAAATAAGACAATCCACTGTCAACTGGAGTGCTAAACACATCATGCAATGCTCACTCCATCCAGTTGAATTCTCAAGAGTGGCTACCTGCGCATCTGCAAAACTAATGTGGGATAAGTTAGAGGTAATCTACAAAGGAACCTCTCAGGTACGAGAAACAAAAGCCAACATTTTAGTTTCTGAATATGAAATGTTCCGCATGAAGCCTGATGAGTCAATTCAGAATATGTATGCTCGGTTAACTGTGCTTACTAATAGTCTAACTGATTTGGGAAAGAAATACTCAGAACAGGAAATTATGAGAAAGATTCTCAGATCATTGACTCCCGCATGGCACACAAAGGGTACCGTGGTTGAAGAATCGAGAGATCTCATAACTACCAAGGTAGATGAACTCATTGGGTCACTAATGACCTATGAGATCAACCTTAAGAATAAAGAGGCTGAGATGCCTAAGAAAAAGCCCCTAGCTCTTAAAGCAGGACCCAGCGGTCAAGGCTCTTCTGATGAAGGTGAGGATTCGGCAAGTGAGTGAGATGAGGATGACGTAGCCATGCTCACACGTAAGTTCATAAAATTCATGAGAAAGGAAGGTAATTGCTTCATGAGAGGAAGGTCAAAGGTAAGAAATTCTTTCAAATCTAATTCTGAAAACTCTAAGAAATCTGATAAAATCATTTGCTATTCTTGCAATAAAACAGGACATTTCAAGAATGATTGTCTTGACAGATTCAGAAAAGCCGACAAATGGAAGGGCAAGAAGAAGAACAAGGCCATGGTGTCCATATGGAGCGATCAAGAGGAAAGTGATGATGGAACTAGCTCCTCGGACAAAGAAAAAGAAGATCTCTGCCTCATGGCCAAAGGTGACGAAGAAACTGAGGTAAATTCTCCATTTGAAGATTATACAACTGATGATTGGGAGGAAGCATATATACAACTCATGGAAAAATATGACATGTACAAAAAGGAGAATAAATCATTGAAAAAGAAAATTAACTTATTTGTGCATGATCATGATATGAATGATAAGAATGCTCTACTTGAAACTGAAATTGAAGATCTTAAGAAAATGATTGAGGATTTGGAAGAGGGAGGAAAAGAAATGGCTGACTTGGAAACTGAAAATGAGGACTTAAGGAATGAAATTGACAGTATGAAACTCAAAATGCAAACTTATGAAAAGGATAGCAAATTAAGCAATGAGAAGTATGAAGCTGTCAAACATGTCAACACTGAACTCTTGTAAAATATTGAAAACCTATAAAAGGAGTTAAAGGACAAACAACAATCCTTAGAAAAATTTGTGGATGAAAAAGAAAACCTAGATGCATTGCTAGGTACTAGAATGAACTTCAACAAGGAAGGGTTAGGTTTTGAACCTACAAACAAAAAGCCAATTGGGTTAAAAACTGTCACATTTGTTTCATCTTCCGAAGCTTCCACCTCAAACACAACTCCCACACAAAATTAGCAAAAATAAAAGAAGAAAGGAAAAGAAAAGGTTGAAGAAGAAGCCACTGAAATCTCCAAAAAGATTGCTCAAAAGCCTAAAAAAAGTCAACCTTCCCCACAACACAGGTCGACACCACATTGGCCATCAAACATTCATACCGCCAAACAATTTCACACAGGTCGACATTGCCATAGGTTGACACCCCCATATTTTTGGGGCAATTGTGATTTCTGTATGCATCAATCTCATAGGTGGCAAAATAATCATTTTCAACCCAAAACCAACCAATCGCCTCAATGGCTTAAGAAGCAAACTTCATCAAACTTCCACAAACTCCAACCAAGAGCCTCTAAACAGAAAATGAATGTCAAAATTGAAAAGAAAAATCAAATCCCTGCTCTTAAGCAATCAAAACATGAATGTTAAGAAGATTTGGATTCCAAAAGAAATGGTTTCATGTTTTGAAAATTTGAAAAGTTTGATGGGACCCAAATTTGGTTGGGTTCCAAACACCATTGCTTAATTGCTTGTGCAGGAATGTCTTGCAGCCATGCATAACAGGTGGTACCTTGATAGCGGCTATTCAAGACACATGACTGGAGACAAATCAAAATTTTATCTCTTGAAGGAAACGGGAGGAGGATACGTCACATTTGGAGGGAACAACAAGGGAAAAATCATTGGAACAGGTAATGTAGGTAAGAATCTCTCCAACTCCATTTGTAACGTGCTGCTAGTTGAAGGTTTGAAATACAACCTGCTTAGTATAAGTCAATTGTGTGATAAGGGTCACAAAGTGTTGTTTGACTCTCATGAATACAGAATTCTTGAACCAAAATCTGACAAGGTAAAATTTTCTGGTAAGAGAGTCAACAATGTTTACATGATTGACTTAGATGATCCTGCTCATTTAAACCTTTGTCTTGCTGTACCAAAATCTGAGCTTGCATGGATATGGCATCGTAGACTAGGACATGCTAACTACAATGTCTTACATAAACTCTTGAAGCATTCAATGGTGAAAGGTCTACCTGAACTTTCTTTTAAACAAGAAAATAAATTGTGTGATGCATGTGCCCTAGGTAAACAAATAGGAAAATCCTTCAAGGCTAGATCTGTAAACATGTCATCTAAACAACTTGAGCTGATTCATATGGATTTGTTTGGTCCAACTAGAACTGCTAGTTTAAGTGGTAGAAAATATAGATACGTCTTAGTGGATGATTACTCTAGGTTCACATGGGTTTTCTTTCTCACACATAAAAATGATACTTTTGATGAGTTTCAGGCACTCTATATGAAGATAAAGCAAGACGGTGAGTTCAAAATCTCCAACATTCAATCTGATCAGGGTGGTGAATTTAAAAATGCTGACTTCTATAATCTTTGCAGGGCTGAAGGCATTTCACACCGGTTTTCTTCACCAAGAACCCCAGAGCAAAATGGTGTAGTTGAAAGGAGGAACCGAACACTTATAGAGATGGCAAGAATAATGCTTGCCGAACGGCAACTCCCAAGAAAATTTTTGGCTGAGGCGGTAAACTCGGCATGTTATATTATCAACCGCTCTATGGTAAGGCCACACACCAAAAAGACTCCTTATGAGTTGCTGAAAGGTAAAAAACCCTCTCTCTCACATATGAAAGTGTTTGGGTCAAAATGCTTCATCCACAACAATGACAAAAGAGACTTAGATAAATTCGAGCCTAACAGCGATGAAGGTATATTCCTTAGATATTCTGATAGATCTAGGGCTTATAGAATTTAAAACATTAAGAGTCAAACTATGGAAGAATCACCCCATATTTCTTTTGATCAATATCATGATGATTCTAACAATGATAACTCTTACAGGAAAAACGATGAAGATGGGGAATTCCTAAGCATGAAGGACAAGAGTGATTCTCCACAAGAAGAAATAAAAGAAGATGGTGACCGAGCTGAATCAAGCAATGCAAGGAATCAAGCTCCAGGAGAAGGTAATGATTCTACAAACATTAAAATTCTTAAGGATCATCCTTTAGAAAATGTCATTGGTAGCTTGAATGACCCACCTAGAACAAGGTCACATTTTAAAATTGTGGAAGAATTAGATCAACTTGCTCTTGTCTCTCAGTTTGAACCCAAAAATATTGATGAAGCATTAAAGGATGAAAACTGGATAAATTTAATGCAAGACGAGTTAAATCAGTTTGAGGGAAATAAAGTTTGGCATCTTGTTCCTAGACCTTCATCACAATCTGTCATAGGCACTAAATGGGTTTTTAGGAACAAACTAAGTGAGGATGGCAAGATAATAAGAAACAAGGTTAGATTGGTGGCTCAAGGATATAATCAAGAGTTTGTGGTAGACTTTGATGAATCTTATGTCCCAGTTGCTAGACTCGTAGCCATTAGAATTTTACTTACCTTTGCATGCTCCCTTAGAATAAAATTGTACTAAATGGATGTGAAAAGTACTTTCTTGAATGGATTGATCAAAGAAGAAGTCTATGTTGAACAGCCCCCTGACTTTGAAAATTCTAACCATGCAGATTTTGTATACAAGCTAGACATGACACTTTATGGACTTAAGCAAGCACCAAGAGCTTGGTATGAGAGACTAAGTGTGTTCCTCATGGAAAAAGGGTACACACGAGGTAAGGTAGATCAAACACTTTTCACCAAGAAGCAAGGTAAGAATATCTTGATTGTTCAAATTTATGTTGATGATATTGTGTTTGGTTCTACTAAATCTGAAATGTGTAAGGAATTTGCTAACCTCATGACTAGCGAATTTGAGATGAGCCTAATGGGAGAACTCCAATTCTTTCTCGGTTTGCAGGCCAACCAAGGACAAGATGGTTGCTTCATAAGTCAAGCCAAATACATCAAGGAGCTGCTGAAAAGATTTGACATGACGAACAATAAAATCATTGCAACTCCTATGAGCACCACAACATCACTGGATTCGGATGAAAATAGTAAATTAGTGGATGCAAAGATCTATAGAGGTATGATCGGCTCTTTGCTTTACTTGACTGCATCCCGACCAGATATCCAGTTTAGTGTATGCCTTTGTGCTAGATTTCAAGCTAGTCCTAGAGAATCCCACTTGACTGCCGTCAAACATATCCTTAGATATCTTACCGGCACTCAAGATTTAAGATTGTGGTATCCGTCATCATGTGACTTATCTCTTATATCTTATTCTGATGTGGACTACGCTGGATGCAAGCTAGATCGTAAGAGTACTAGTGGCTATTGCCAGTTTCTAGGCGGGTGTTTAGTTTCTTGGGCCTCCAAGAAACAACACTCAGTTACCCTCTCAACTGCAGAGGCAGAATATGTTGCTGCGGGGAGCTGTGGCACCCAAGTGTTATGGATTAAACACCAACTCCAAGACTACCTAGTGGATCTTGGTTGTGTCCCGATTCTGTGTGATAACATTAGTGCTATCAACCTTACAAAAAATCCAGTCCAGCACTCTAGGACTAAGCATATTGAGATTAGGCATCACTTCATTAGAGACGAGGTCGTTAAGAAAAATTTTGAACTGCATTTTGTTGATACTGTAATGCCCTGGATCTTCGCTGAATCCTTTGCAGGTCTTGTGGGATCTTTGATGGATCTTTTGGATCTGTTTTGGATTGGTTTCGTTGAGTTTCGGTTCGCTTTTGTGGCTTCCGAGTTGAGTTTGACGAGCCGTGTGAGTTTTTCTCTCGTACTAGTTACGGAACCCTACGGTGAGTTTGTTTGTCAATTCTCGAACTCGTGGATGCTACAGCGACGATGTACTCTTCGAGCCGGTCGTTTCGGCTATTTTTGCGTATTTTTCTGAATTTGTGCATTTTAGGCGTATTTTCAGAATTTTCAGAAATTAGGAAATTTTCCTAATTTCTTTTCTATTTCTTTTCTTTTCCTCTCTCCTCCTTCTCATTCGCCGCGGCCATCTCTCTCTCTTCCGTTTTCTCTCCCGTTCGCCTCCTCGGCTCCGGCTGTAGATAGGGTGCCTAGGGGCGTGTGTTGGGGGCGTGATGGAGCTGGCTAGGTGCGCGATGGGGCGAGGATCGGAACGATTCTGGCGCGATCCCGTTCGGTGGATTCAAAGCTGGTGAAATCGGTTCGCGAGTGGATTTTGGCGTGGTTTAGTCCTTTCAGGGCTCGGTTTCTTCGGTGGAGGTAGGGTGACTGATCCTTACTTCGTCCTCTCCGTTTTCCCTGCCATTGCACGACGTTCGGATAAGAAACGGTCGAGTTTGGGCTTGGTTTGCCTAAACCGTGATTTTCGTGATTTTTAGGGTCGGCCGGTAAACGGCGACTGTTTGCGGCGTAGTTAGTTTCTAACTGACCGCTGGGATGTCAGGATCCCATCTATGTTGATTTCGTGTCGTTTGGTGTTCATTCGAGGCCGGTAGAAGCCCGGGAACCTCGGTGACCCACTTTGGGTGGATTTGATGAAATCGCCCGGATCTTGAGTTTGTGAGCTTGAATGTGGGGTTTTTAGTCCCCTGATGTTGTTATTTGGCGTTTAGGTTTGTTCCCCCTGTGTTTCGACGTGAATGGGGCGTGGAACGGGCCAGTTTGGCCGTTCCTCTATTTTCCCGCTGTGACCGATGTAACGGTCATTCCAGTGGCTGTCACTTGTATATAACGGCCCTACGACTGACCGCTACTTCGTCTGAGGTTTTTGAGCTTTCTGGCTTCTGGGCGAGTGACGGCCCAAGGGTGGTGCGTCGCTTCCCAGTAACGCGCCTAGGTCTACGCGTTACTTCGCTTATTGTTGCCTTGTTTTGGGGTTGAGTCGGTTGGTCTAACGCGCTTGACCCAGCGCGTTAGATGGAAGTAACGCCCCCTGCCTTGGCCGTTATTGTCCGTTTGACCGACATTTGACCGTTGAGGCGGTTCCCCCGACGGATGGGTTCTCATCCGTTATTTTGAGTGTAACGCGCCTACCCCTGGCCGTTGCATTCCGTTTTGGTCGACTGTGGGTGGCTATGTCGTTGGTTGTAACGCGCCTGTCCCCATGCGTCGTTTGTGTGTAACGCGTCCTTCTTGGACCGTTACATGCTGTTTGGCTGAGGGTTGTGGGTGTTGTGTTGTTCGATGGTGTAACGGCCATGCCCCTGTGCGTCGTTGTTGTATAACGTGCTTACCCCTTGCTGTTATTTGTTGTTTTGTGCTGGGTTGAGGGTGGCTGTGCCATTGTGAATAACGCGTCTGCCCCTATGCGTCATTTGGTTCTGGCGCGTCTCTTCTGTCGCGTTGCTTGCTTGTAACGCGCTTGGCCTTGTACGTTACTTGGCCTTGATTCGTGTGTTTGTGTTTTAGAGTGGTTAGGGTGGTGTGTGTGCGATGGCATGTCGTCTGTCCATCGTTTAGGTGTAACGGCCCAGGTCTAGACCGTTATATGCTTGTAGCGGTCTAAGGGTGGTGCGTTACTTGCCCTGTGCTTCGACTTCCGTGCTTCAGTTTCTGCTTGTCTTGGCTTGGCCTTGTGGTCTGCCCGTTGTCCCGTGGATGTCTTCCGACGTCCTATGAGGGCTAGGACTACGTTGTAAGGTAGCCAGGAGTCTTCTTGCTTGAGGTAGGATTTTCTACACTACCTTTGCTTGTGTTTTGGTCTGGTTCCGGTCAACCCAGGGTGACCTAGTGGTTGACAGGTGACCTTGTGAGTGGGTGTCTTAGCGGTTCTGTCCAGATCGAGACACTGGTTCTGGATGCCTCGAGGTGTCACTTTT
Organism: Amorphophallus konjac; assembly: GCA_022559845.1. Classification (NCBI taxonomy): domain Eukaryota; kingdom Viridiplantae; phylum Streptophyta; class Magnoliopsida; order Alismatales; family Araceae; genus Amorphophallus; species Amorphophallus konjac. Next base: position 269,498,513 of record CM040119.1, on the reverse strand, counting down.
CCTCGGTTTACGTGTCCAGGTGTGCTGAGGGTTTTTGGTGTTCTCTCAGGTCTTCGTGTGTTGCTTTCTGCGGAGCGTGGTTTTTCTGGCTTAGGATTAGACCGATTGGCAGCTTGTTCCGCTGTCTGTGACGATCTTGCCTTTGAGTCGTTCGACTCGGGATCGTTACGTGGTAGGTCTAGTTGCCTAGTCCTGAGTCTGTTGGCAGTGGTGGTACTGCCAGTGGTGCTTGGTGGTACGTGCGACAGGGCTTTCCTTAGACTGTCTGTACTCTAGCACTTGTGTTTTGGAGTCTGTGCCTTGTGAACCTCCACTAGTCGTAGCCTGTGACGTAGGCTTTTCTTAGTACGTCACCCACCGGGAGTGGTGGACGGGCAATTTCCGTTACACGGTTTTTAAGCTAGTTCCGTGGGCCCCGGCCAGCGGTAGCGTCCTACCGAGGGGAATACTAGCTAGAGGCCCGGCCTAGGTACCGGTCAGTGTGTGCACACGTGGCCAGGGACTGGGGACTTGCGTTGACGGGTGTAGCCCTGACTAGTTACTTGCAGTTGTGGTGCTGCGGTCTTGTGTCCGTGAGGTGCCATTTTTCCTTGGAACGTCGTTGTTCCTCGGACCTTGTTCTTGGTGTGTCTAGTCTCCCCCGTGCTGCACACGGTCGGGTAGACATGACACTTGAGGCGCAGTGTAAGACGTCAGTGGACGCATCTGGCTATTTTTCTAGTGTGAGGGTACTCCTATCACTTGACCAGCGACTCTTGCATTTCTCGGAGCTGGTGTTCTCCTTTTCGTGTCGGCTAGTCTTGGCCTTGTCCAAGATTTGCTACCCTGGATGTGTGGTCAGTTCTTGGCTGTGTTCGAGATGAGCCCGGGGTTGCGTGCATGATGTTTCAATCGTGTAGGCCGTCGTGGTTGTTTTAGCTGTCCTTGCAGGTCTCCGTCTTAGACCTGGTGTCGGGTTGGCAGATCGGCAACTTCTGACTTTGTTGGCTCAGAGTCGCCCTTCTGTTGTCGTTTGGAGTAGTTTGGGGTGCCGAGGTTAGTTCGGCCGCCACTTGTCTGGCGCGGGTTCTTCCCCTTTCTTGCTTGTTCCCTACTCCTACCTCCCGCCTGTTTACTACTGCCCGTAGCGTAGTTTTACAGCTCTTTAGTGTAGCCTTTCCTGCTTTGCTGCACTAGCTGTTTCTGTTGTTGCTTCCGTTGCACTGTGCGTTTTCCAGTGGGGATCCGCGTGACCCCTACTGAGTTTCTGTTTAGAGACTCACCCCTGCCCTTTTTCAGGTGGGTTTCGCCGTCTGCCTCTGTTGTTCCTGGTGGAGCGCGTTCGCTGTAGCTGCCAGCTGTACTTGCGTCGGGTTTCCCCCGACTTCTGTGTACGTTTCTTTCTGTCAGACTGTACTGTGTTAGACTTGTTGTCTTTCCTTTAGGCTAGACTCTGGTGTATAATTGTAAAATTTGACTTATTAATGAAAAATGTAATTTTATTTCTGCTACTTTAGCAAACCGTTCTAATGAAATTTAATTGCTTGCTATTTTATCTGTCAGTTCAATGTACTACACGACAGTCCTTTTTCCCTTCGGCGCTTTCCCGCGCTTGGGAGGCCTCGCGGGTCCCATGCGGTACCACGTGTATCCGGTAGTCCTACCGGGTGCACCTGGTATCTGGAATCCGGGTCGCCACAGTTGGTATCAGAGCATTGTTGTGTGAAGTACATGGGAATCTCAGATATTCAGTTTCCAGAGTCGTGAAGGTCCAGTACAGTCTCTTGCTGGCTTAGGTGTTGCGATGGTTTATCGCGTTGTTTTCTATGTGTGGTCTTGTGCGTGCTTGGTTGGCACTGTATGAGATGGTTTTGCTCTCGTCTGGGTGTGACGAGGTGCTTCGTTTCGGTTTTAATGTTGGTCTCGATCGTGTTGCACTTGGCAGTGTTTGTCGGTTGACATGAACCTACAGTGCCTTGTTCGAGCTGTTTTCGGTGTTTTGCTCAGGTGGCTTATGACTTTTAGTGTTGGTGTGATGACCATGCACGTTCTTACGTTGCTTTGGTTGTCCCAGCTTGAGTTTGCTCAACTCCTGGTGTGTTTTGCTTCTGTTGAAGTGCTCGTTTATATTCCATGTTGGAGAAGTTGCTCAGGCGAGCTAGGATTTCCCTTCCTGTTGAGCTTTTGTGGTTGAGCTTCTTGCTTCCTGTCCCTTCTGGTGGAATCTTTTTCGAGGTTTGCCTTGGATTTGCTGTCTTGGTGATGCCTTTGTCCTGTGTCTACTTAAGTGTGGACAGTCTTGTTTTGAGCCTGATCTGCTCTTTGCTATACGGTTGCTTGGCTTTGGACTCCATGATGGTGTTAAGAGCTGTTGTGTACCGTAGTTGTCGTGCCGTGTCAAACGGCCGATGTATCGTGAAGGCTCATCTATCATTTTCAGGACGTGAAGGTAAGCTGAGATGGATGCTTTCCTTGTGCTTTGTGCTGAAGCTGGTGCTCTTCTCTTGTTGCACTTGGGCTTTTTGTGATCGGTTGTTCGCGGGGGTCGGTACTCGTGCCGTGTGGTTTGCGATCTTTATTGATTGCGATGGCGCCGGGTGTGTGCTGAGGTGTGATTACCGATGTTGTTATGTTGCCTATGCGCGTTGTTGAGAGTACAGCTGAAGTGTGTGGGCTGGCTACCCATGGGTTCAGAATCGTGTTTTCGAGTTTCTGGCCGGTCGAGAGAATTGTTCTTTCTCGTGGTGACTTCGTCTTGGCTTACTGTGCCTTGACATTGTTGTTACCGTGCCGTGTTGTGTCGGTTGCCCGTTTGCTGTTGGCATTGGCATTTTGCGAGTGTTAGGGAATTTTTCGGCATTCCTGCTGATTGAGTACCCTTTTACTCTGCATGTCTTTTCTTGGGCATTGTGCTCTCGAGGCGTGTTTGTAGTCCTTGAGATGCGTTCTCCGAGATTATTGTCGTTTCTCGTTGCTGGGGGTCTTTTTTCTTGGTGAGTAGTCCGATGCGTGACCCGTCCTTTTGTGGTCGTGTGTTCAACTGTTCTTGTACCTTGATGTGACCCTGCTTGCAGTTGTGTTCCTTGGTTCTATGTTCAGAACGGAACCAGAATCCTGTAGGTGCTGTCGTTGTTGTTTTGCCGCTGTTTCTTTATGATTTTGTGTCTCTGTTTGGACCTGGACGTGCCAGTTAGTTTGCTGTACTCTTCTTCCCTGGAGTTAGCTTGCGACTCGATCAGATGTAATATCTGAGTAAGGACTGACTTGTTTGTGCTTGTGGTCCAGTGGTGTTTTTGTCGTTGGCGTCCTGTGTGCCAGGTGTTCCCTGTTACCTTTGGCACTGGAGCCGATGATGTGGTTGAGCTGTCAGCTGTGAGGACTATGTCTCCTTGTGTAAGCTGCCGCTTGCCGTGCTACCGTTGTGTTTCTCAATTGTCGGTTGTTGTGGCAGTCGTGTCTCCTATCCGGTGAGACGTAAACGACGTTGCCTTGCTTCGGAGGTGTCAGATGTGTTCACTTTGGTGCCATGCTCGTGCTGTGGACTTGTTGTCTTGGAAGCAGAGCGTATACCTGTAATTGTGGTCTGACGGTGTTCCTCTGAGTTGTGTTTTTCGAGATTTGTGTCGTTTTATCGTGATTGTGCGGTTGGGTTGTTCTTCCCTGCTTCTCCTTTGTTAGTCCTTAATTTCGAGGGTGAAATTTCTTATAGGAGGGGAGGATGTAATGCCCTGGATCTTTGCTGGATCCTTTGCAGGTCTTGTGGGATCTTTGTTGGATCTTTCAGATCTGTTTTGGATTGGTTTCGTTGAGTTTCGGTTCGCTTTTGTGGCTTCCGAGTTGAGTTTGACGAGTCGTGTGGGTTTTTCTCTCGTACTAGTTACGGAACCCTACGGTGAGTTTGTTTGTCAATTCTCGAACTCGTGGATGCTACAGCGACGATGTACTCTTCGAGCCAGTCGTTTCGGATATTTTTACGTATTTTTCTGAATTTATGCATTTTAGGCGCATTTTTAGAATTTTCAGAAATTAGGAAAATTTCCTAATTTCTTTTCTTTTCCTCTCTCCTCCTTCTCATTCGCCGCCGCCATCTCTCTCTCTCCCGTTTTCTCTCCCGTTCGCCTCCTCGGCTCCGGTTGCAGACGGGGTGCCTAGGGGCGTGTGTTGGGGACGTGATGGAGCTGGCTAGGTGCGCGATGGGGCGAGGATCGGATCGATTCTGGCGCGATCCCGTTCGGTGGATTCAAAGCCGGTGAAATCGGTTCGTGAGTGGATTTCGGCGTGGTTTAGTCCTTTCGGGGCTCGGTTTCTTCGGTGGAGGTAGGGTGACTGATCCTTACTTCGTCCTCTCCGTTCTCCCTGCCATTGCACGACGTTCGGCTAGGAAACGGTCGAGTTTGGGCTTGGTTTGCCTAAACCGTGATTTTCGTGGTTTTTAGGGTCGGCTGGTAAACGGCGACTGTTTGCGGCGTAGTTAGTTTCTAACTGACCGCTGGGATGTCAGGATCCCATCTACGTTGATTTCGTGTCGTTTGGTGATCATTCGAGGCCGGTAGAAGCCCGGTAACCTCGGTGACCCACTTTGGGTGGATTTGATGAAATCGCCCGGATCTTGAGTTTGTGAGCTTGCATGTGGGGTTTTTAGTCCCCTGATGTTGTTATTTGATGTTTAGGTTTGTTCCCCTGCGTTTCGGCGTGAATGGGGCATGGAACGGGCCGGTTTGGCCGTTCCTCTATTTTCCCGCCGTGACCGATGTAACGGTCATTCCAGTGGCCGCCACTTGTATATAACGGCCCTACGACTGACCGCTACTTCGTCTGAGGTTTTTGAGCTTTCTGGCTTCTGGGCGAGTGACGGCCCTAGGGTGGTGTGTCGCTTCCCTGTAACGTGCCTAGGTCTGCGCGTTACTTCGCTTGTTGTTGCCTTGTTTTGGGGTTGAGTCGGTTGGTCTAACGCGCTTGACCCAGCGCGTTAGATGGAAGTAACGCCCCCTGCCTTGGCCGTTATTGTCCGTTTGACCGACGTTTGACCGTTGAGGCGGTTCCCCCGACGGATGGGTTCCCATCCGTTATTTTGAGTGTAACGCGCCTGCCCCTGGCCGTTGCATTCCGTTTTGGTCGACTGTGGGTCGCTGTGCCGTTGGTTATAACACGCCTGTCCCCATGCGTCGTTTGTGTGTAACGCGTCCTTCTTGGACCGTTACATGCTGTTTGGCTGAGGGTTGTGGGTGTTGTGCTGTTCGATGGTGTAACGGCCGTGCCCCTGTGCGTCGTTGTTGTATAACGCGCTTACCCCTTGCCGTTATTTGTTGTTTTGTGCTGGGTTGAGGGTGGCTGTGCCGTTGTGAATAACGCGTCTGCCCCTGTGCGTCGTTTGGTTCTGGCGCGTCTCTTCTGCCGCGTTGCTTGCTTGTAACGCGCTTGGCCTTGTGCGTTACTTGGCCTTGATTCATGTGTTTGTGTTTTAGAGTGGTTAGGGTGGTGTGTGTGCGACGGCCTGTCGTTTGTCCGTCGTTTGGGTGTAACGGCCCAGGTCTAGACCGTTATATGCTTGTAGCGGTCTAGGGGTGGTGCGTTACTTGCCCTGTGCTTCGATTTCCGTGCTTCGGTTTCTGCTTGTCTTGGCTTGGCCTTGCGGTCTGCCCGTTGTCCCGTGGATGTCTTCCGACGTCCTATGAGGGCTAGGACTACATTGTAAGGTAGCCAGGAGTCTTCTTGCTTGAGGTAGGATTTTCTACCCTACCTTTGCTTGTGTTTTGGTCTGGTTCCGGTCAACCCGGGGTGACCCAGTGGTTGACAGGTGACCTTGTGAGTGGGTGTCTTGGTGGTTCTGTCCAGTTCGAGACATTGGTTCTGGATGCCTCGAGGTGTCACTTTACCTCGGTTTGCGTGTCCAGGTGTGCTGAGGGTTTTTGGTGTTCCCTCAGGTCTCCGTGTGTTGCTTTCTGCGGAGCGTGGTTTTTCTGGCTTAGGATTAGACCGATTGGCAGATTGTTCCGCTATCTGTGACGATCTTACCTTTGAGTCGTTCGACTCGGGATCGTTACGTGGTAGGTCTAGTTACCTAGTCCTGAGTCTGTTGGCAGCGGTGGTACTGCCAGTGGTGCTTGGTGGTACGTGCGATAGGGCTTTCCTTAGACTGTTTGTACTCTAGCACTTGTGTTTTGGAGTCTGTGCCTTGTGAACCTCCACTAGTCATAGCCTGTGACGTAGGCTTTTCTTAGTACGTCACCCACCAGGAGTGGTGGACGGGCAGTTTCGTTACACGGTTTTTAAGCTAGTTCCGTGGGCCCCGGCCAGCGGCAGCGTCCTACCGAGGGGAATACTAGCTAGAGGCCTGGCCTAGGTACGGGTCAGTGTGTGCACACGTGGTCAGGGACTGGGGACTTGCGTCGACGGGCGTAGCCCTGACTAGTTACTTGCAGTTGTGGTGCTGCGGTCTTGTGTCCGTGAGGTGCCATTTTTCCTTGGAACGTCGTTGTTCCTCGGACCTGGTTCTTGGTGTGTCTAGTCTCCCCCGTGCTGCACACGGTCGGGTATACATGACACTTGAGGCGCAGTGTAAGACGTCAGTGGATGCATCTGGCTGTTCTTCTAGTGTGAGGGTACTCCTATCACTTGACCAGCGACTCTTACGTTTCTCAGAGCCGGTGTTCTCCTTTTCGTGTCGGCTAGTCTTGGCCTTGTCCAAGATTTGCTACCCTGGATGTGTGGTCTGTTCTTGGCTGTGTTCGAGATGAGCCCGGGGTTGCGTGCACGATGTTTCAATTGTGTAGGCCGTCGTGGTTGTTTTAGCCGTCCTTGCAGGTCTCCGTCTTAGACCTAGTGTCGGGTTGGCAGATCGGCAACTTCTGACTTTGTTGGCTCAGAGTCGCCCTTCTGCTGTCGTTTGGAGTAGTTTGGAGTGCCGAGGTTAGTTCGGCCACCACTTGTCTGGCGCGGGTTCTTCCCCTTTCTTGCTTGTTCCCTACTCCTACCTCCCGTCTGTTTACTACTGCCCGTAGCGTAGTTTTACAGCTCTTTAGTGTAGCCTTTCCTGCTTTGCTGCACTAGCTGTTTCTGTTGTTGCTTCCGTTGCACTGTGCGTTTTCCAGTGGGGATCCGCGTGACCCCTACTGAGTTTCTGTTTAGAGACTCACCCCTGCTCTTTTTCAGGTGGGTTTCGCTGTCTGCCTCTGTTGTTCCTGGTGGAGCGCGTTCGCTGTAGCTGCCAGCTGTACCTGCATCGGGTTTCCCCCGACTTCAGTGTACGTTTCTTTCTGTCAGATTGTACTGTGTTAGACTTGTTGTCTTTCCTTTGGGCTAGACTCTGGTGTATAATTGTAAAATTTGAATTATTAATGAAAAATGTAATTTTATTTCTGCTACTTTAGCAAACCGTTCTAATGAAATTTAATTACTTGCTGTTTTATCTGTCAGTTCAATGTACTACACGACAGTCCTTTTTCCCTTCGGCGCTTTCCCGCGCTTGGGAGGCCTCGCGGGTACCATGCGGTACCACGTGTATCCGGTAGTCCTACCGGGTGCACCTGGTATCCGGAATCCGGGTCGCCACAGATACTCTAAATCAAATTACTGATATTTTCACCAAGCCCTTGTGTAATGACAGGTTTTCAACACTCAGAAGGGAGCTTGGTCTTTGCCGATCTCAGTCCAATAAAAATTGAAATGATGACTTTGTTCAATTTAGTTGTGTGTTTTTACATATTGGTGTCCATGCATTGTTTATATGTAAATATGTCATTTTGCGTATGGTGTAGCATTGCATGTTTTCATGATGCATAATAAAATTGAATTCATGTTCATAATGTATTGTATGGTTTATGTAGCATCCTTCTTGCATGGCCATGGTATATTACATGTTGATGTATGGAAAGGCAGGTTATGCTTGCCTAGAAGCACTCAATATGCGTGAGGTTTCACCTCCGCCAAGTACCATGCGTCACTGTCGCATACAGGCCATATAGTAAGGGGGAGTTGTCTCTTTGCAGCATTCATGCATATGTTTCATCTTCATTCTGTTACATTTAATAAGTGTACAACCATGTGTTGGGTTATGCATTTCATGTCTGCCAAATTCATGTTTGATCAGGTCAACCCCTGCATGGTTCTAGTCAACCTCTCCTTGACATTCGTCATTTCACTTGATTACAAACATAACTCCTTGGGTGCATTCACTGCACATCCTTAGGGGGAGTCCCGCTGCTATTCTTACTCTCTTGCAATCTGAACTTCATGGCTTATAGTCTGAATATGAGATCATGAGACCGACAGAACTACGGCGTAAGAGCTTTCTATTATATGCCCTGATGATTGTCCATCCAATGAAAATGGTTCAGATTTAATGATTTCCTTGAAGTTCAAAAATATTTATTCTGAAATCATCTATGTTATGTGATTTTAATAGACCTTAACTAGAGATTGCATATTGTGCTTTGCATGACTATCCTGAAATCTGAAAATCCAAACATCATGATAATTTTGGTGATACTCTAGAGCTTAGTATTGTTTCTAAACATCTTGATGAGCTGGAATTCTTGGAAATCAATTTGACAGAGCAATGATATTTTTGCATGGAGAAATATGTCACGTCATCAAAACAAGTGACGAATGATATGTCATGATGTGCTCCTATTATCTCTGTCTTAATTATTTGGACTCTAGGCAGAGCACTGGCATAATTGCTGAGAAATATATCTTCTCATCACAGAAATGAGATTGGATATGTCATGACGTGACTTTGCTATCTCTGTTCATTCTACAGCATAACCGTTAGCCTTGCCAAATACGTAGGGATACTGGTGTCTAAACAACGTGTATTCTTACCGCTAGGAGGCATGTACTAGACTTGATTGCTCATAAAATATTAGTCATGTGCCGTCAATCTGCGAGAACCTACCTAAAATCGAAGGGAAAGGGGACGCCGGCGTTGGAACCGCAAGGGAAAACTCGCTCCAAAACTCTACGTCTCCACCCACGAACGCGCACGCCGCCGGCCCTCACAGCAAATGAGAACTCTCGATAGTTCTAGGGTTCGATTTATAGAGCTAGGATCAACTCTAGGGTTGTGATAAGGGCGAAAAAGAGTCATGGGAATTACTCGCGCGTGAAACTAGTGCTTGACCAGGTCATGCCACCTCCGCTCGAAATTGAGCCGCTAGGGTTAGGGTTATCGTGGGAAGGTAGAGGGGAAATGGGCTTCTATCAAAGGCCGATCGATTGGGTCCGGAATGAGCCCGTTAGAGCTCGGATTGGGCTCGAATTTGGTCAGACAAGGCCAATCTTAACAAAACTCCGAGTTCTAACCAAAACCTATAATTGGGCCAAACCAAATTTTCTATTGGGTTCGGTTTAGAAGACAATGTAGTAGGAAAAATGACCCTCTACATTAATATGAATTTTTTTTCACAATTTTATATTTTGGTCGATATTTAGCCTAAGGGGAATTTCAATTTAATTTTTAAGGGAATCACCCGATTGCTGCACAATTTTATTATTAAATAATTCGGGGTGCTACATGACCTGTCTTGGACTGGTTTCTTTCTAGGTGCTTTGGTCAACTGATCCACTACATTGGTCGACCGAAATACCTGCAAAACAAAAAATAAGGTGAAATCAATGAGTTTTCATACACAATGATGCCACCATACCTTGAGCAAAGCACTTGCTGTCTTTGAGAGCCTATTAAGCATTATTAAACCCATTTCAACACCATGAGACAATTTTACACTTCATATCAAGAGAGTAATATGGTTTAATACATGAAACCCAAAAACCTCTTGTAGAAAATGCATGAAACACGTTCAAAACAATAAGAACTCATGAATGATATGCATGAAAACCATTCAAAACTTTAATAGCCCATGAAGAAAGTGCATGAAACAATGGGGTCGACGCAATACATTGGTTGGGTCGACTCGGCTGAAAGGGCTGCATAACACTCACTAGGGTGGGGTCGACTCCATGCTAGGATGGGTCGACTCCACAAAACAAAACTGCAAAAATCGGGTTGCTAGGAGGCTTAAACACGTCGACGCATTATTAAGGCAAGTGACTCACTATCATTCAGACAGAAAGGTGTGTTCAATGAACACAAACTCATTGACTGAAACCTAATTGAAGCTATCTTCGGAAAAACCATCTTCATGCAATTCTTTCACATATAAAGATAAGAAATCAAGCTCTTTAAGCAGTGATCACAAATCCATGAAGCAGGTCATTAAAAATTTCAAGCATAGTAGCTATCATCAAGGGCACAATATCATCAAGGGCACACACATTCATAAAGTTTAGTTATCATCAAGATCACATGCAAGGCACACAACAAATGTAAAGATAAAGTACCCTTGGTATAAATCATCTTCTCAGAACTTTTATCAAACAATGGCTTATTACATTCGATCAGGTTATGGGGCTCAAGAAAGAATGTTTCAAATATACACTGGAAGAATAGGAAATAGTTTCAACAGATATAAGTATATTTGAGGTAGATCTGCATGAAAGACTTGCACAAGAACAAGATCCTATATCATTTCAAGAATGGTCTATGCAAGAAGTCTACAAGCAGTTTCATGAGGAAGTATTTAGAGCATCAAAGTTCTACAATGTGTATCTCAAGATCTGCAATGAAAGAGAAGTACATGGGCTAGATCCAATCTCTTTTGATATGCTCCTAGATCAAAAAAGGGAGTATCAGTATGAACTTACAATAGCTGGTGCATATCCTCCACCATTATCTCATCCTTCCAATTTTCCCTCAACGTCTTGCCAATATTTCAGAAAAAGAAAACATCCCTTGTCTCACTCCCTATAATTATTCAGTGATGATAAAAAGATTAGAAATGGCTGATTAATGAAATACTTAAAAAATAAGAAAATAAAAACAAATGTAGTAGAAACACTCTAAGAGATCAGCTATGTATAAAACAATTTCACATAGGTATAGTAAGTCTCTTAGGCGCTAAAAGAAAAAGAAGAAAATACACATAGGTGATAAACATCACGAAGAAAACAACATAGGCGCACAACACTTAACTTAGGCGCTATAATTCACTTAGGCGTTACTTTGCATATCTGCATTTCCTATCTTTGTCACATAGGCACTACTTCACCTATCTCAATTAAGCGTTGCCAACTTAGGTGCAAGATCACCTATCCTCCTCTCAGAATTACAACATAGGCGATATATTGACTAAACTACCATAAGTGCGAGATCTCCTATCCAAGTAAACTGCCTATCTTTCTGTAAGAGCTCAATATAGGTGTTGCTTTGCCTATCTCATTAACTAAGGCGACCAACACACTTCGTATATCTTTCACTTCGCCTATTCTGAAGGCTTCGCCTTGTAGGATGGTGTGAGAGGATCTAGAGGGGGGTGAATAGATCCTACACTCAATATTTGACCACCTTTTAGAAATTAACAAAACAGCAGACCGTGGAGCCAAGGCAAACGCAGGACTGAGCTAAAATGTGGAATGCTATAAGCGGAATGAAACGTAATACACTTTATAACCTAGAACACATGCGAAGAAAGGATAGATGAAATTGATGCCAAGCATCAAACCACAACACCAGGAATTTTAAGGTGGCTGATCTGCTACCAAGCACACCTACGTCCACCCCTCACCAACTTGGTGAGGCTTCCACTCTTTGGCCAAAAGAGAGACACACATGCTGGAAACCCAGCATAACACGGGGACAAGCCCCCCCCCACACACACACACGTGGAGCAAGCTCCTCACGCTACAACACGTAGCACACGGGGATGACTCCCCATACATAGAGTAGTTCTGAAAGTAAAAGAACAAAACAAAAGAAACAAGAAAAGAACTTCAGTAGGAAGAGAAAATCCAGCAAGGATGCGAAGCATATCAAGGCTGAAAAACCAACACGACTGAAGGAGATGGCTGGCTGCACTCTTTCTCCTCTACCTCTCAAATGTTCTTCTGGAATCTCAAGACGGACACTCTCTCTCCTTCTCTTTTCTCTCTGGTTCTCACGTCCAAGCTTTCTCTAGGCTTCACCAGTAGCAATGGTAGTAGCTGCCCTTCATGCAGGGTACTTCTATTTTATAGCCATAAGCAGCAAAAAATTTCCATCCAAAAACTTCCCTTTGAATAATAGAAGAGAAATGATGCTTCTTGATCCTTGTGAGCTTCTAGGTCGCCTCCTGATTGGCTTAGGATAAGGAGGTACAGTGCTCTGCCCCAGGCACTTTTTGGAATATCAATCTGATAGGGTAGATGCAAAAAGGTGGTTACCATGAAGGGTGACCTTTCCCACATTTGTAAACTGACATATCCATTGACCAGAAAGGTTCTTATGGTAAACCAATGATGACAAGGATAGCTGACTGTCCTAGGAACCTTTTCCAGACCTCAAAAACTATGTTTTTAGAGGTTTACATCACTTCGCTTTGGTCTCTGTACGGTCTTCTAAATGTGACAGATTTGACAGAATTAATCTGAGGAAGCTTGAGTGCGTCGACGTGGCATCACCCTTGCATCGACGCATTTATTGAAAATGGGCCTTTAAGCGGCTTCTGGGAGGCCCCCATGCATCGACGCCCTGAGAGGGCGGGGTCGATGCATCCAACGCTATTGCCTGTTGGATTGCCTGTCGGTGCTTGTGGAGTCGACATCGTGAAGATCTGGAGTCGACGCAACCAGTTTCCCGCCTGTACGGCTTGCAAGCTAATATTGATGGAGTCGATGCTACTTACGGTGTGCGTCGACGCATCTGTTTAGAGGTGTGTTTACAACGCTCTCTAGGAGAGCCTTATGTCGACGCCCCGAGTTGGTGAAGTCGATGTAGCCTGGCACGTTTGGACTTTTTCTTCCTCTTGTGATCAAATGAGTTGATGCATCCTATACTAGGGTCGACGTAGCCTTTTTGGCTTGGTTATACTTCTTCATACCTAGCCAATCAAGGGATGTTTCTTGAGTTTCTAACTTAATTGGCCAATGACTTATAGTGAGACATCATCAAAACATAATTTATACAACACGCCTATCATGAAAGCTTTGCCTATCCTAACATCTAAAGAAAGGTTCGCCAATCTAATAAAGATAAAATCTCTTAGGCGCTTACATTTCACCTATCTTGTTAACATAGGTGCTACTATTCAACTTAGGCGATATTAAGCTTATACAAGCGTAGAAACTTCACCTATCTTAACAAATAGACTTCGTCTGTCTTATTTATAATGCCTATCTAAATTAACAAGAACTACATTGTTCCTTCAGCTATTTAAGCTTTATCTCTTTATCTTTAATAGCTGATTTAACACACTTAATTGATAAAATCTTGTTAGGGTATATTATTTATTTAGCTATGATTATATCGTCCTTATCATTTTAGCTGTAATACTCAAGAAAATATATGTCTGCTATCTATCTTATAATTCTTCTCCTTAGATAGCTATTCTCTGCAACATAGGTCATTATGAAAATAAAAATATAAAATGATCACTGAACTAAATCTCAACAGCTATCTATCCTACACTCTCATTTCCTAAATAGCTGCAACTCTAGCTTGATCAAAAGATTGATGTATACCAACTATCTGATCATACATCATTTCTAAATATATATGATAGCTGCATTTCTATACAAATCTCCACTTAACAAATATCAGCTATATGTCTCACATTGCCTTATACTCATGATAGTTGAAATATCCTAAAATCAACTTAGTCAGCATACTGAAAAAAATTCCTTCACAAACTAAAATAGTGATTAAACAGTAACATGCACCTAATTGTCAAGCTATCTGATAATATTTTTTATGTTTTGATAGTTGAAATATAAAATGCTTCTTGATAATTGTGTTGAGCTGCATGAAGATAACTTAGTCACTTTAACAAAATTGTTGCATCTCTATGGTTTTGATGATGTCATACACCATAAGTCAAATATCATAAAAATTCTCACAAGAATGTGCCTTGGAGTGTGTGCATGATTAGCTTATCGATCAGTTAGTGTGGAAGACATTTCAGTGTGCATGGCATTTCATCGAACAGCTTAAAGTCGATGTTAGCTGCACTTCACGCATACACTTAGTCTATGCTAGTTCGAGTATTGGCTAACTAGGGTCGACGTTAGTTTTGACCACTTACTACTAGAGTCGATGTTAGCATCGAGTCCCAAAAAGATGTCGTCGGTGCTAGTCTTGCATTTGGTATATCTTAGGTTGGTTCATGTTCTTATGGAACCGCATGCACGGTCGGTGCACATCCAGGGTTAGTATGCTAAGTCCGTGCAAGTCTGTGCATATCCATGTAGCAGTGCAATTGAAGTCAGTGCATCTTTTGCCTCGGTGCATACCACAACTCCTATGCATATAAAGGTCTGAGCATCTTTTGTCTAAGACATATACAGACGTCGGTGCACATTACTGTGCTGCATCTGAAGGTCCGTGCATATATGGGTTTGTGCACTTACGCCTTGTGCGATACAAGGTCCGTGCAACATTCAACTCGGTGCACATATGTTCTCTTGCACATAAGGTCTGTGCACACTGTAGCCACAAGACTTCATAGTCTATGCATTCCTTGCCTCGGTGCAAGTTTTGCTAGTGCATATTTCTTTCTAGGCAAATGGAGGTCGGTGCACATTTCCAATTGTCTACATACAAGGTCCGTGCAACACTCATGTCTGTACACTCTTGTCCGTGCACATCTGCCTTCATGCATATATGGTCAGTGCTCATTTCAGGCTCTCCCATACAAGGTCAGTGCATATTTCTTTCTAGGCTCAAAAGGTCGGTGCATATGTGCCTCGGTGCATATTTTTGTTGTCCATACTGAGCTTTGTGCATCCTTTGGTAGTCTTTATGGTCAGTGCATATAGTCGGTGCATGTCATGTTCGTGCTACCTAAGGTCTGTGGAATGTCTGCTCTTCTACATGGCGAATTCTACTTTGCTGAGAATAATCCTAAATGGTACTCTGTCTTACTTTTACAAGGTACAATCAGGTTCGTAGAAGAGGCATGTGACCTCTGAAAAGGCAGAAGGCTGGCTCGTGGATAAAGGAGAAATGATAGGCACGTGATCCGAGGAAAGGAAGCTTCTATTCCCTAACACGTGGACCAATGGAATTTCAGTAGGGTTCTGTTGCTTGATCCATACGAAGCCCTGTTCCCATATAAAGCTACATTACCCTTCGAAGAAGGGTGCTGGTGCTGGACAGAGCTGGAGAAAGCTGCCACAAGAGCTTCCATCTTCCCTACCTGAAAAGAGAGTATCTCCAGGAGAAAGAGAGATCGTGAGAAACCCAGTTCAAGCCAAGAGAAAGATAGAATAGTCTTTGAGAGCTACCAGCCAAGAGAACTTGTTTAGTCTTTACACTTCTTTGAAGCTACATTCTCAAGTGTTTTCTCATTTATTACTTTTCATTTTGATCGGAGTATTATCGCTGTGTCTCTGGGTTCCCTCTGGTGAAGAGGAAGGGAGACAGTGTCTCCGGTTTGCAAGTGACGGGGGTGTCACTTGTGGGTTCCCTCCGGTCTGGAGGAAGGGAGACTGAGTCTCCGGTTGCTAGTAACGGGGTGTTGCTAGTGTGTTCCCTCCGGGTTGGAGGAAGAGAGGAGTATGTTCCTCTGGTCAAGCTGTGAGGTAGCCGTTGTCGCAGACTGAGTCTGCTTTTCTAGCTTGTGCTAGTGGAATCCTAGTCCGGTGTGGACGAGGGGTGGACGTAGATTGCAGTGGACAATCGAACAACCTAAAAACCCCTTTGTCTCCGTGTGTGATTGTTGTTTTGCTTTCTGGGAGATTTCTGATCGTTGGTTGGTGGAGGTTGCCATTACGTTGCCTTCTTTGACCCCTCATGTAAGACCCCAGAACTTTTATAAATTATTTTTGGAATATTTAATTATTTTCTGGAATTTATAAAGGCCTAAATAATTAATCAATAGAATATTAGATCAATAAATCATTATAAGGCCTAATTAGGTTAAATAATTAACCTAGCCTATTTAAAGATAATCCAAAATATTAATGGACCAAGCCCATTAAGTTTGGCCCATATTCTGGAAGGTTAATTGACTTATTCACGTATTTTAAAGATAAATACTATTTTTATATATAAATATAAAGGATAAAAGAACCAGAGAGTTTTATTTAATTGAAACTCTATATACGCTTGGTGTAACGGTCTATCGGGCGACCGCCACATGCATGTAACGCACCTAGGCTGATGCGTTACACTCTGACAGTTCTGTGAAAGAAAGAACGAGCAAAAAGATTAGAACTTTGGGATCTTATCTATAAGAGATCGACTTGGGAGAGCTTATAACATTGCTAAGGACTCTTAGGGATTAGGTTCTGGAAAATTAAGGACTCTAGAATCGATCTAATCTTCAAAACCCTATAAATAGGACATAGTTCTGAACTGAGCGACCCTTACTTTTGGCTCGTGAAGAATCAAGGTAAGGAGATATAATTTCAGGTAAGTTCTTTAGAAGATTTTGTTTAGTATACTTTAGACTAATAGTTCTCCAAATTTCGTGCAAGGAGATCAAGCAACCAAGGAGATTGAAGCTTCCAAAGTTGCTGGTTTGACCATAGTAACCCAGGAATCAGAGCTAAAGGCCACTGAAGATCAAGGAATTAGGACGTCTAAACAAGGTAATTAGAGTTCAGTTATTTAGAACTTTTTGATCACCTTAGTTTCATCTTCTTACCCTCAAAATTTCACGTCCTTAGGTCAAGACACTGAGGAGCTAGGGCATCGTGAAGTTGCTGAAAAGTCACAAGAAGAGAAGAACTAGGGCGATCCTTAAAAGCTCAAATTAGAAGTTTAAAGCCTAGTTAAGAGGTAGGTTATCTCATGATTGGTAAAAACATCTTGTTAGGGATAAAAGCCCTCTGATTATGTTTGATTTCATGCATTATAGACTATGAATTTCATGTTTTAATGGGTTCATGCATGCATACATATCCTTAGCCCTAATCAAAGATCAAAGATGTTATCTTGTTAATTCACTGCAACCTATGCATCTAGATGACCTTTTACTTTATTTTGTCATGATTGGGGTAGATAAATCTTTTCAAAACATAACATGGTTTCGAATCATAGTCTTTTTATTTCATTACACTGTTAGCAGGGACTCTGACGCATCATACTAGGACCGTCAGGCGACTGTAACGGTCTTACGATAAGCCGTCACAACCCCTATTGTATTTAAAGTTTCTCAGTTGTCTCTGACGCACCATAACAGGAGCGTTACAATACTGTAACGGTCTTACGATAAACCGTCACAGCTCTGTGACGCACCCATACTAGACCGTCAGAGTGAAGTTTACTGTCAAACCGAGATAGGACTAAAGACAGCCAAACTTACTTATGAATAAGCCTAGTTATCTAAGTTTTAACCTTATTTTCATAACTTTGAGTTTCTTAATTGATTCATGATAGGAAATTGCATGATTAAAGCATTTTGAGTTATCTTAAGTTATGCTAATTTCATTGGCTAAACTCTATAGTTTTATATTCTAAATCATGATTTTCCAATGTTAAATTGACGGGATTTTATCTTGGTTTCACATTGTTACACATTCATCTCTATCTATAGAGTCATTTCTCTAAGTACATGACGTATATTCAGGTATATGGCCATTAGTTTACACTTTGCACTATAGGAACACTATTCTTGGACATGAGGACCTCTCTATTAGATATTCCTTCCAATGGACTAGGAAATCTTGTTTCAAGGCCTCCGTAATTCTCCGCGAGCCTGAGATTCCCACTAGGACATCGAGTTGGTTGTACCATTAATACCCAAGTGATTAGAATACACCATTGAGGTTTCTGGTTATCAATAGTGTAACGGACCTATATTGGACCGTCAGACATATGTAACGGCCCAATATACAACCGTCACAGTTAACTGAGTCCAATTACTGTTTCTGGATTTAGTCGTTCTAACGCATCAACGCTAGACCGTCACGTCAATGTAACGGCCCAATACTGGAGCGTCACATCATGTAACGGCCCCGTACTCGACCGTCACAAGACTTAAATATGTTAACCCAAGGTTTGACCAAGGGTTGATATTCTAATATTTCTATATAGACTCTTGATGATCTAGAACTTATCAAATTGATCAAGAAACCTAATATAATGAATGAAAGATATAGAATGTATCGTTATGCTGCCGATTTATTTCCATAAGCATAACATAGTATAAGTCACTCTTGATTTCTCATGATTCTTATTGAAGCATTCAATTATTGAATTAGTGTTATCAAAAGCTTGTTGGAATTGTACATTCTTGGCCTTACTTTATTGTTACATGCGTGGAAAAGCTTGATTTATACTTGAAGATGCGATCGAGTACTGATTGTGTTCAAGGGCTCTATGCTAGTCCCCTCGGCTGATTGTCGGAAACATACTATTATAAATCATAGGGTATGATGCTGCTGGCGTCGCATTGCGCTGGGAGTACTTTCTTTATAAATAAGTGAAAATCCATGGCACGGCACGATATGACATTCTTATACATGACTTTCTTGCTTGATATTCCACAGAACTTCACGAAGTACTTGCTCATAAGCAAAAGATACTGGAGTGATGATTATGTGACTTGCTAGTACATTCTCGTTACATTCTTGTTCATGAAAGCCCATATCATGTTCTTATAACATTCTTGATAGTTTATACTTATTCTCATTCTATCTTCATGATCATCGTGTTACTTTGATTTAATCACATGATTGATTGCATTCGCATGATTTTACCTTATTTCTCTAGAGCTAAAATGTTAATTACTTTAATGATGCCTTCATGTTGATACGAAGATACCTACTGGGCAAGTGTGCTCATTACCTATTTTCATTCTTTTTCAGAAATGAAAGTGAGTCGGGTTCGGATTCGGAATATTCAAGTAGCGGATCCGAGAGTGATTAAAAGGATGAGCGAAGACTTAGGAAGTCTATAATGTTTAGATTGAGTCTATGTAATTTTTCTATTTCTTGAGTCTGATAGATTGGAATAAGTTGAATTAGTGGTTGTATTTGAATATTTGATTACTATGAAATAAAGTTGAAGTTTGAGTAAATATTGTGCAATTGCATTTATGTGTATGATTGTCTTGCGCTCTGATCATTCTTGCTTGCAAGAGGCTTACCATGCCGGCTGTTCGTGTTTCTCAAGCGAGTCTTCCGCTGTAATAAAGGCTCGGGGCGTGACAGTTAAGTTGGTATCAGAGCCTAAGTCTCAGGACTTAGGAAAAAGAGTCATGTCATAGGATAAGTCAAAGGTTTAAGGACCCATACCTATGAACTAAGGAAGAAATTTCCACACCCCTGTGAGAATTGGGTAGAACCCGGGATAAGATAGTTAATTAGTTTTAAGATTGAATTTTCCTTCCAATGCCACGAGAAATAACAAGTTGTTATTTTCTCTCAGGTACCCTATTATTATCATGGCTCATCGCGTCAATTGGGATGGTATGCAGCAAATGGTTGCTGGCCTCACTCAGGCGTTACAAACCATGGCGCAAGCTAGCGCAGGAGCAAGGGCTGGTGATTTACATCACAATTTTCGGAGCTTAAACCCTCCGCATTTCTATGGTTCTTCTAATCCTGACGAGGCAGAGAACTGGATAGATGAAATGAACCGTATCTTTGATGTTATTCAATGCACCGATCAGGAGAAAGTGTGTCTCACAACCTTTCAACTTAACAAAGATGCCCGTACATGGTGGAAGTCGGTTCCGGCACCTCCGGCCGATGCACCTCATACATGGGATGGTTTTCTTACCCTATTCCGTGCCAAGTACTTTTCTGAGCACGTAAAGGAATGAAAGGCTATGGAGTTCGCTGCTCTTCGGCAAGGAATGATGACGGTTGCCGAATATGAATTGCAATTCTCAAGACTTGCACCTTACGCACCGCACCTTATCAGCACCGATCTATTGAAGGCCAATCGGTTTATGGACGGGTTACGACTCAGCTTCATTCAGCAGCTCGGGACCCAAAACATCCGTACCTATGCGGAGATGGTTCAACGAGCGTATTTGTGTGAAAGGACCTTGGAAAAGGTCAAAAAAATTAAAAGGGAAAGGAGAGGAGTCTAGCTGACGCTCAGATCGGCGTTATAAGAAAGAAAAGTTCAGCATCACGGAGCCTTACAAGAGCCGTGATAGTAATAAAAGGTCCAGGAATGGGAATGGTGGAAGTTCCCATAAACAAAAGAAAGTTAAGGAGGAGAAGGAGCAGGTCGACACGGCTTGTACATTTTGTGAAAACTTCGGCCATTCGGCTGAGGAGTGTTGGAAGCGCCTTGGCGCATGTTTACGTTGTGGAAGCAGGGAGCATCGCATGCCAGATTGTCCCCTTATGAAATACCAATAGTCTGGTGGAGGACGTAGGAGGCAGGCTCGCCTCAATGCCGTCTTAGAAGAAGAGGAAGCGCCCAAGGATGGTGGGCTTATGGAAGGTACCCTTCAAATTTATTCTCGTCCTGCATTTGTGCTATTTGACACTGGTGCCTCTCATTATTTTATCTCCACTACTTTTGCAAAAACATTATCAATTGCATCAGTCCCCTTACCTTCAGATCTCGCTATTTCCACACCCTTAGGTTCTGGAACAAAGCTTACCGACTATTATCCTAATAGCGAAGTGATAGTAGAAGGTTACAATCTCCCCGCAAACTTAGTATGCCTTGACATGAAAGGTTATGATGCCATTTTAGGGATAGATTGGCTTGTGTATCATGATGCTTATATCAATTGTCGAAATAGGATTATATCCTTTCGAAAGTCTGGTCTTCCAAGATTCTCTTTTCTTGGCATTGAGTACAAGAAACATCCTACTATTATATCTTCTCTTCACGCTTACAAACTTATCTCGCAAGGATGTGAAGCTTTTCTTGCTTCTGTCATTGTTACCGAATCCAAGGAAATTATCTTAGCGGACATTCCTATTGTAAATGAGTTCCCCGATGTGTTTCCGTCCGAATTACCTAGTTTACCGCCCGAGAGGGAAGTGAACTTCACTATTGAACTCATCACAGGAGCAGCACCTGTTTCTATAGCCCCTTACAGGATGTCCCCCACAGAACTCAAGGAATTAAAAAGGTAATTACAGGAATTACTAGACAAAGGTTTCATCAGACCTAGCACATCCCCTTGGGGTGCGCCGGTTCTATTTGTCAAGAAAAAAGATGGTTCTCTCAGACTATGCATCGATTACCGGCGACTGAATCAACTCACAATTAAAAACAAGTATCCATTGTCGCGTATTGATGAGCTCTTCGATCAGCTTTCCTGAGCAGAATATTTTTCTAAGATTGACCTCAGATCAGGTTATCATCAGCTTAGAATTAAAGAAGAGGACATTTATAAATCGACTTTTCGAAGTCGTTATGGCCACTATGAAGTCGTGGTAATGCCATTCAGACTAACTAATGCCCCGGTAGCATTCATGCAACTTATGAATAGTGTCTTCCAGCCATATCTGGATCAGTTTATCGTCGTCTTCATTGATGATATCTTGATATACTCCAAGACAAAGGAGGAACATGAAGGACATTTGAAAATAACTTTGCAAACACTTAGAGAACATAAACTCTATGCCAAGCTAAACAAATGCGAATTTTGGCTCGAGGCAGTTTCATTCCTAGGCCATATTATCTCAAAAGAAGGTATTGCGGTGGATCCTTCTAAGGTAGAAGCTGTCAGAAATTGGAGCCGGCCAACGACTGTATCCGAAGTAAGAAGTTTTCTGGGTCAAACTGGTTATTATAGAAGATTCATTAAGGACTTCTCAAAGATAGCAGTTCCTTTAACTAAACTCACGAGAAAAGAAAATCCTTTTGTCTGGTCAGAGGAATGTGAGAAGAGTTTCCAAACTCTTAAGAATCATCTTACCACAGCTCCTATTCTATCACTACCAATGGAAGGTGGTGGATTCGAAGTCTATACGGATGCATCAGGTATTGGCTTAGGGTGTGTCCTCATGCAAAATGGAAAAGTAATCTGTTATTCTTCAAGACAATTGAAACGTCACGAGGAAAATTATCCTGTACATGATTTGGAATTAGCAGCTGTCATATTTGCCTTGAAAATTTGACGTCATTATCTCTATGGAGAAAAGTTTACGGTCTACTCGGACCACAAAAGCTTGAAATACTTATTTTCTTAAAAAGAGCTAAATATGAGGCAGAGAAGATGGTTGGAATATCTCAAGGATTTTGATTTTTCTATTCAATATCATCCTGGCAAGGCTAATGCTATTGCAGATGCACTCAGCAGAAAACCAATGTGTATGCTATCAAGTCTTATGATTAGTATGACTAATCTCATTCCTCAATTTACTCAGTTGAACTTGGATATTGACAGGAAGGAAGAAGATTGCTTCATGGCTAATATCCGAGCTCAACCTACGTTAATGGAGGATCTAGTCAAGTTGCAGAATGATGATCCTATATTTCTAGAAATTAAGGCTAATATTGAACAACGGCCGGATTTCTCTATTACGGAGGATGGAAGATTGTTATTTAAGGGCCGAGTGTGTGTACCGGATCATGAGGATATGAAGAAATTGATTCTAGAAGAAGCACATAATTCCAAGTACACCATTCATCCAGGTGGTACAAAAATGTATCAAGACCTTAAAAGAAATTTCTGGTGGCCCAACATGAAGAGAGAAATAGCTGATTTCGTGTCTCGCTGTCTCACTTGTCAACAAGTAAAGGCAGAGCATTTTAGACCCGCAGGTAAACTGCATCCCTTGAATATTCCCGAATGGAAATGGGAGAGTATAGGGATGGATTTCATTATGGGGTTACCTAAGACAAGAGGTGGACACGATGGTATATGGGTAATCATAGACCGATTAACTAAATCTGCACATTTCATACCTATCAAAAGTCGATGGTCTGTAGATATTCTAGCAGCATTATACATAAGGGAAATTATTAAATTACATGGTGTCCTAATCACTATTATATCTGATAGAGATCCTCGATTCACATCACAATTTGGAAGGGTCTACAACAGTCTCTAGGGACTAAATTGAATTTCAGCACAGCCTTTCATCCACAAACTGATGGTCAGACAGAAAGAACAAATCAGGTGGTAGAAGACATGCTCAGGGCTTGTGTTATTTATTTTGGAGGTAGTTGGCATGATCACTTGCCTCTGGTAGAATTTGCATATAACAACAGTTACCAGGCCAGCATACAAATGGCACCTTTTGAAGCTTTATATGGAAAAAGTTATCGATCACCAATATGTTGGAGAGAAATAGGGGAAAGACAATTCCTAGGCCCCGATATTATCAGAGATTCTACAGAGAAAATCAAGCTCATTCAAGAGAGAATGAAGATGGCCCAAGATAGACAAAAATCTTATGCTGATAATCGAAGGCGCGACTTGGAATTTCAAGTAGGAGACCATGTGTATCTCAAGGTTTCTCCAGGTCATGCTATTCGGAGATTTGGTATTAAGGGCAAACTAACTCCAAGATTCATTGGTCCATTTGAAATTCTCGAAAGGGTCGGTGAAGTGACTTATAGACTGGCTTTACCTCCACAATTAGCAGGAGTTCATGACGTATTTCACGTCTCTATGCTGAAGAAGTATGTATATGATCCTAACCATATTATCACTTATGACAATCTGGAGATTCAGAAGGATATGACGTACGAACAAACGCCAATAAAGATTCTGGAACGGGAAGTGCGTCAACTAAGAAATAAAGTTATTCATATGGTCAAGATTCAATGGAAGAAAACATGGCCATATGAAGCAACATGGGAAACCGAAGCAGCTATGCGGAAAAGATTTCCAGAATTATTCAACTGTAAGTACACTCTCCATAATCCATGTATTAAATTTGGGGACCAAATTCTCTTAAGTGGGGGAGGGTGTAAGACCCCAGAACTTTATAAATTATTTTTAGAATATTTAATTATTTTCTGGAATTTATAAAGGCCTAAATAAATTAATCAATAGAATATTAGATCAATAAATCATTGTAAGGCCTAATTAGGTTAAATAATTAACCTAGCCTATATAAAGATAATCCAAAATGTTAATGGACCAAGCCCATTAAGTTTGGCCCATATTCTAGAAGGTTAATTGACTTATTCACGTATTTTAAAGATAAATACTATTTTTATAGATAAATATAAAGGATAAATGAGCAAGAGAGTTTTATTTAATTGAAACTCTATATACGCTTCGTGTAACGGTCTATCGGGCGACCGCCACATGCATGTAACGCACCTAGGCTGATACGTTACACTATGACAGTTCTGTGAAAGAAAGAACGAGCAAAAGGATTAGAACTTTGGGATCTTATCTATAAGAGATCGACTTGAGAGAGCTTATAACATTGCTAAGGACTCTTAGGGATTACGTTCTGGCAAATTAAGAACTCTAGAATCGATCTAATCTTCAAAACCCTATAAATAGGACCTAGTTCTGAACTGAGCGACCCTTACTTTTGGCTCGTAAAGAATCAAGGTAATGAGATATAATTTCAGGTAAGTTCTTTATAAGATTTTGTTTAGTATACTTTAGACTATTAGTTCTCCAAATTTCGTACTAGGAGATCAAGCAACCAAGGAGATTGAAGCTTCCAAAGTTACTGGTTCGACCATAGTAACCCAGGAATCAGAGCTAAAGGCCACTGAAGATCAGAGAATTAGCACGTCTAAACAAGGTAATTAGAGTTCAGTTATTTAGAACTTTTTGATCACCTTAGTTTCATCTTCTTACCCTC
Organism: Amorphophallus konjac; assembly: GCA_022559845.1. Taxonomy (NCBI): domain Eukaryota; kingdom Viridiplantae; phylum Streptophyta; class Magnoliopsida; order Alismatales; family Araceae; genus Amorphophallus; species Amorphophallus konjac. The sequence continues at coordinate 269,473,802 of CM040119.1, read as the reverse complement.
AAAATTTTACGTCCTTAGGTCAAGAGGCTGAGGAGCTAGGGCAGCGTGAAGTTGCTGAAAAGTCACAAGAAGAGAAGAACTAGGGCGATCTTTAAAAGCTCAAATTAGAAGTTTAAAGCATAGTTAAGCGGTAGGTTATCCCATGATTGGCAAAAACATCTTGTTAGGGATAAAAGCCCTCTGATTATGTTTGATTTCATGCATTATAGACTATGAATTTCATGTTTTAATGGGTTCATGCATGCATACATATCCTTAGCCCTAATCAAAGATCAAACATGTTATCTTGTTAATTCACTGCAACCTATGCATCTAGATGACCTTTTACTTTTTTCTGTCATGATTGGGGTAGATAAATCTTTTCAAAACATAACATGGTTTCGAATCATAGTCTTTTTATTTCATTACACTATTAGCAGGGACTCTGACGCATCATACTAGGACCGTCAGGCGACTGTAACGGTCTTACGATAAGCCGTCGCAACCCCTGTTGTATTTAAAGTTTCTCAGTTGTCTCTGACGCACCATAACAGGAGCGTTACAATACTATAACGGTCTTACGATAAACCGTCACAGCTCTGTGACGCACCCATACTAGACCGTCAGAGTGAAGTTTACTGTCAAACCAAGATAGGACTAAAGACAGCCAAACTTACTTATGAATAAGCCTAGTTATCTAAGTTTTAACCTTATTTTCATAACTTTGAGTTTCTTAATTGATTCATGATAGGAAATTGCATGATTAAAGTATTTTGAGTTATCTTAAGTTATGCTAATTTCATTGGCTAAACTCTATAGTTTTATATTCTAAATCATGATTTTCCAATGTTAAATTGACAGGATTTTATCTTGGTTTCACATTGTTACACATTCATCTCTATCTATAGAGTCATTTCTCTAAGTACATGGCGTATATTCAGGTATATGGCCATTAGTTTACACTTTGCACTATAGGAACACTATTCTTGGACATGAGGACCTCTCTATTGGATATTCCTTCCAATGGACTAGAAAATCTTGTTTCAAGGCCTCCGTAATTCTCCGCGAGCCTGGGATTCCCACTAGGACGCCGAGTTGATTGTACCATTAATACCCAAGTGATTAGAATACACCATTGAGGTTTCTGGTTATAAGTAGTGTAACGGACCTATATTGGGCCGTCAGGCATATGTAACGGCCCAATATACAACCGTCACAGTTAACTGAGTCCAATTACTGTTTCTGGATTTAGTCGTTCTAACGCATCAATGCTAGACCATCACGTCAATGTAACGGCCCAATACTGGAGCGTCACGTCATGAAACGGCCCAGTACACGACCGTCACAAGGCTTAAATATGTTAACCCAAGGTTTGACCAAGGGTTGATATTCTAAGGTTTCCAGATAGACTCTTGATGATCTAGAACTTATCATATTGATCAAGAAACCTAATATAATGAATGAAAGATAAAGAATGTATCGTTATGCTGTCGATTTATTTCCATAAGCATATCATAGTATAAGTCACTCTTGATTTCTCATGATTCTTATTGAAGCATTCAATTATTGAATTAGTGTTATCAAAAGCTTGTTGGAATTGTACATTCTTGGCCTTACTTTATTGTTACATGCGTGGAAAAGCTTGATTTATACTTGAATATGCGATCGATCACTGATTGTGTTCAAGGGCTCTATACTAGTCCCCTCGGCTGATTATCGGAAACATACTATTATAAACCATGGGGTATGATGCTACTGGCGTCGCATTACACTGGGAGCACTTTCTTTATAAATAAGTGAAAATTCACGGCACGGCACGATATGACATTCTTGTACATGACTTTCTTGCTTGATATTCCACAGAACTTCACGAAGTACTTGCTCATAAGCAAAAGATACTGGAGTGATGATTATGTGGCTTGCTAGTACATTCTCGTTACATTCTGTTCATGAAAGGCCATATCATGTTCTTATAACATTCTTGATAGTTCATACTTGTTCTCATTATATCTTCATGATCATCGTGTTACTTTGATTTAATCGCATGATTGATCGCATTCGCATGATTTTACCTTATTTCTCTAGAGCTAAAATGTTAATTACTTGAATGATGCCTTCATGTTGATACGAAGATACCTATTGAGCAAGTGTGCTCATTATCTATTTCCATTCTTTTTCAGGAAATGAAAGTGAGTCGGGTTCGGATTCGGAATATTCAAGTAGCGGATCCGAGAGTGATTAAAAGGATGAGCGAAGACTTAGGAAGTCTATAGTGTTTAGATTGAGTCTATGTAATTTTTTTTTCTTGAGTCTGATAGATTGGAATAAGTTGAATTAGTGGTTGTATTTGAATATTTGATTATTATGAAATAAAGTTGGAGTTTGAGTAAATATTGTAAAATTACATTTATGTGTGTGATTGTCTTGCGCTCTGATCATTCTTGCTTGCAAGAGACTTACTGTAACGACCCAGAGTTCAGGATACCGATATACCGATAACATCGATACACCGATACCAAGAACTGGGGAAGCCACCCAAGAGGCTAATGAGGCCCCTGAAGGGTTAGTAGAAAAGTGCTGAGGGGTATGCATAACGAATTGGAATTTAGAACGCGCAAATTACAATTAAGCATTAAAAATAACACAAGTGCGGAAGCAAATCAAAATAACCAGAGTGATATATATATACTAGTCCAGATAAACCAAAGTACTAGTCCAAAAGGTACAACTACACGGGGCATACCCCGGCAAAAGTACAAGCAAGCCTCAAAAGGCACCTCGACTAAAGCTGGCAGCTAGACACGGTCTCCAAAACGGCTCACGAACCATCGGGAGACGACGGGCGCGGCTCACCTGAAAGGAGAAAGGGTGAGTCACAGCCAGACTCAGTAGGGGTCACGCGGATCCCTACCTCGCACTAAACAAGCATACATGCATAAATAACGGCAATAGAGCATGCATTTAAATAAGCTAACTGGTAATGGCATGAATAACTACTCAAGTAAAGCTGTAAACTCTAACTAAGCAAGTATAATAGCTAACGCATGCTAAAGCTAAGTAAATGCAAGCGATTAAGACTAAATCTACCAAAATAGAATAAGCCTTAACTAATCCAAACAATAAGGAAGGACAACCACTGGAGCAGAAACCAGAAGCGTTCACTGACGACTTACACTGCGTCTCAAGCACTCGCAGTCGGCGAAGCGACAAGCTAAGCGCGTAAACAGTACCAAACCAAGTGACCAGTCGGAGTGGCACCCGTCGGTGTCAGTCCACAGTCTCCGACCACGTGTGCACACACTGACTCTAGCCTGAGCCAGGCCCTCTAGCTAGTTTTCTCCCTTGGTAGGACGCTACCATTGGCTGGGAGCCCACGGAACTAGCTTACAAACCGTGCATGGGAAACACACCCCTCCGCCATCCTCAAGCGGGTCAGTACTCAACAGACCTTAGGGCAACAACAGTGGCTCCATTGCATGGAAAGAAAAGCTACTCTATTGGTATAAGAAACATGCCACTGAATACTAAAACAATATAAACATGGCACATATATATTATGGAACGTATAACGAGAAGGCTGGGAACATATCAAAACCTACAGGCAAATGGCGGTCGTCTGCCCATGCGTTACTGGCAAGCGACGGTGGGGGACTGGCGCGTTACATCCGAAGCGACGCGTCAGTGTCCCGCCGTTACTTCCACCAGAGTTCCAGCTCAAACGACCCAAGAGGGGAGTGACGGTGGGGGCCCAGCGCGTTACTTCGTAACGATGCGTTGGATCACCGCCGTTACTTCCACCCGAGGCCGTAAATCGACGAACAACATTAAAAACCGCTAGCAGGCGAAGCGACGCCCTAACCCAGGCGCGTCGGACCGAAACGAAGGCCGACCGACTGCCCGTCGGGTGCACCGCCTGACCGGGTCAACGTAAAACTATGCACGAGTAACGGATGGGGTTCCCACCGTTACTCTCCAAATAACGCGCCCTCGACGGGCCGTCGTTTGGAAACGACACGTCCCCAAAGGACCGTCAGGCGTGTGACGGTTCCTGGCAGGACCGTCACACCACCTGGAACACGGGCGGATTCGGTTTGAAAACCGAGGCCCTCCCGGATGATAGAAATCATCGGGTAACGCCGTGAAAACCTGTAACCTGCCAAACCATACATGCTAAACAACACAACCAAGCTTAAAACACCCGCATGCATCACCCCAAACCCATTAAACGGCTAAATTACTCGTTTACACTAAAAATGGGAAAATGGCCACAAGCATACAACGGGAAGCCTAAACAACGAAATGAACTACAGGGAATGCTCCTAGCGAGCTCAGGATTCCATCCCCCTACCTCTTGCAAGCCGAGACGGGCGAAAAGGCCGCATGCACCGAGGTAGGCTCACCGGGTCTTGAAGCTCCACCCCGCTCCCACGATCACCGAACCGTGCCGAAATGGGTACCCACGCGTTCCTCTCGACGCGAGGAATCTACCGGCGCCAACCACGCCTCAATCCGACGCCGTCTCGCCCGCGTTCCCTTAGGAGGAGAGAGGGGCGATCGCAAGAGGAGAGAGAGAGCGTGAGGGTGAATGAGAGATCGACGGGGAGAGAGAGAGAGGGTGAGAGGTTAAAAGAAAAGAAAAAAGAAATTAAAATATATATAATATAATTATTATATATATTAAAATCTCATTAATCTCTAATAACCCTCAATAACCCCAAATAAATCTTGAAAAATACCAGACAAATTCCTAAAAATCCAGGAAAATAGCCGGAAATTCCAGAACAAATAATAGAACAAAATCCATTAAGGATCCATTAAGGCATGGGTCTTACAGTCCCTCCCTCCTTATAAAAAATTTCGCCCTCGAAATTTTACAGCAACAAAAAAGGAGGAAACTGAGAAAGGACATATACCTCACTGGAATAAGAAAGGAAAAAGCAGACGCATCTCATCTTCACGCTCCCAAGTAGACTCATTACCAGAGTGACGCTGCCAAGCAACTCTTACCAGAGGAATAACCTTATTTCTCAACCGCTGCTCACGACGGTCTTCAATTCTGATAGGAAATTCTGGCGTGGGCAAATCAGCTGTCACTTCAGGCCATACTGAATCATCGAGAACATGAGAGCATCTGGCACATATTTCCTCAACTGAGACACGTGGAATACATCATGAATAGCTTGCATAGCCGCTGGCAATTGCAGACGATAAGCCACCTGACCAATAGCTTCAATAATCAGAAAAGGGCCAACATACTGCGGACTAAGCTTTCCACGCTTCCCAAATCTGGAAACACCTTTCATCGGAGATATTTTAACAAACACCCTATCTCCAGGCTCAAATTGTAGTGGACGTCTGCGCTGATCTGCATAGCTTTTCTGTCGACTCTGAGCCGTCAACAATCTCTGCCTTATCAGACAACCACATCAGAACATTGCTGCACCATGTCAGGCCCTGTCAACAATCTGTCCCCAACATCAAACCAGTTCAGAGGAGTTCGACAAGGATGACCATAAAGTGCTTCATAAGGAGCCATACCAATACTGGTGTGAAAACTGTTATTATAAGCAAATTCAACCAGTGGCAAATACTGACTCCACGAACCCTGCCAATCAAGGCAACACAATCTTAGCATGTCTTCCAGAGTCTGAATAGTCCTCTCTAACTGTCCATCCGACTGAGGGTGATACACTGAACTGAAAGCTAACTCAGTGCCCAAAGCTTTCTGGAAACTACGCCAGAAGCCGGAGGTAAAATGTGGGTCACGATCTGACACAAGTGAAACAGGCACTCCATGCAGTGGCACGATCTTCTGCACATACAGCTCGGCCAACCTCTGCACATTCCAAGTAACTTTAATCGGCAATAATCTGGCGGTTTTAGTCAATCTGTCGACAAGCAACCAAATACCATCAAAACCTTGAGAAGTTCGAGGCAAACTCACCACAAAATCTGTAGTAACATGGTCCCATTTCCACATCGGAATCTCTAACGGCTGAAGCAAACCACCTGGCTTTTGATGTTTGGCTTTAACTAACTGACAAGTCAAGCACTTAGAAACAAACATAGCCACGTCTTTCTTCATACCTGGCCACCAGAACTGCTTCTTCAAATTCTGATACATCTTGGTGACACCCGGATGAATAGCAAAACGGGAACCATGGGCCTCACTCAGAATCTCATTCCTCAAATCATCATCAGCGGGAACATACCATCTGCCCTGGAAACTGACAACCAGCTCGTCATCAAATTCCACATCACATCTTGATATAACACGAGCCAAATCAGAATCAGCCTGCTGGGCTTCTTTAATCTGCTGATATAAAGTTGAACCCAAAACCAAGGTAGCACAAACTGCCATCTTCGGATCAGCAGGAAACTTTGCACTGAATGCCTCGCTCGGAAGCCATTCCCATAATTTCCATTCATGAAGCAACAAATGACTGACCTGTACTTTTCTGCTCAGAGCATCAGCCATGACATTCATTTTACCCGGCTGATAGGAGAGTGTAAAGTCAAAATCTTTCATGAATTCCATCCATCGGCGCTGCCTGAGATTCAAATCTTTCTGAGAGAATATATACTGTAAACTCTGGTGATCAGTAAAAATCTGAAACTTCTCACCATACAGATAATGTCTCCAGATCTTTAAGGCAAAAATAACTGCAGCTAGCTCCAGATCATGAGTGGGATAATTCTCTTCATGTCGTTTCAATTGTCGAGATGCATATGCGATAACCTTACCATGTTGCATCAGCACTACACCGAGACCTACTCGAGAAGCATCAGTACAAACCAGAAAACCACCCGAGTCGGAAGGCAAAGTCAACACAGGAGAAGAAGTCAATAGCCTTTTTAATTCAACAAAGCTAGCCTCACACTGATCCGACCAGACAAAAGGTACATCTTTACGAGTCAGTCTAGTCATCGGGGCTGCAATCTTCGCAAAGTCTTGAATGAACCTGCGGTAATACCCAGCCAAACCTAAGAAGCTTCTTATCTCAAACACAGACTTCGGCCTCTGCCAATTCAAAACGGCATCAATCTTTGCAGGGTCCACTGCCACTCCATCACCAGAAATCACGTGACCAAGAAAATGAATTTCCCGAAGCCAGAATTCACATTTACTGAACTTCGCAAAAAGCTCGTGATCCCTTAGAGTCTGCAGAACGATCCTCAAATGCTGCACATGATCTTCATCAGAGGTAGAATAGATCAGAATATCATCCACAAAGATCACCATAAACTGATCAAGAAATGGACGAAAGATACGCTGCATTAGGTCCATAAAAGCTGCTGGGGCATTAGTCAAACCAAACGGCATAACCAGAAATTCAAAGTGACCATATCGAGTGCTGAAAGCTATCTTCTCCACATCGGATTCCCAGATTCGCAATTGGAAGTAGCCAGACCGGAGATCAATCTGTGAAAAGACAGTAGTAGACTGTAATTGGTCAAATAAATCATCAATCCTGGGAAGCGGATACTTATTCTTGATAGTCACCTGATTCAACTGCCTGTAATCAATACAAAGTCTCAGGCTTCCATCTTTCTTTTTCACAAACAGCACCGGGGCACTCCACGGAGAAAAACTGGGGCGAATATAACCTTTTTCCAGTAACTCTAGTAGCTGTGCACGCAGTACTTTCAATTCAGCTGGAGCCATTCGGTACGGTGCCTTTGCTAAGGGGCCGGTACCTGGAATCAGTTCAATCACCATCTCTATCTCTCGCTCTGGGGGCAAGCCTGGCAACTTGTCAGGAAACACATCAGGGAACTCACAGACAATAGGAATGTCACAAACATCCCGTTGTGGTTCTTCAACAACAACCACTGAAGCAAGAAATCCCTAGCAACCTGCACTAAGCAACCTATAGGCTCGAATAGCAGAAATAATCATACGAGAAGATCGGGATCGAATACCTTGGAAATAAAAAGCTGATTTCCCCTGTGGCTGAAAATAGACTTTCTTCGATCTGCAGTCAACCACAGCTCCATAATGCTCCAACCAATCCATTCCCAGAATAACATCATAATCTGCCAGCTGCAACGCATACAATCTCGCCGGCAACTGGTGATTATCAATCATCACAGGAGACTCTTCCAGGCACAAAGGTGTAACCATGAAATCTCCAGAAGGCAATTCAACAAATAACTCACAAGTCATCTCAGAAGTCGGTTCCTCAATACATGCCATGAAATCCTCAGAAATAAAAGAGTGAGAAGCACCAGAATCAAATAAGACACGAGCTGAATGACCATAAAGCATAATCGTACCTTCAACCAGATGGGACGCAACAGCATCAGCTCTAGTCAAATGAGAAACCTTGCCTTTCTGCTTCTTAGAACCAGCTGAAGATTGCTGAGAAGACGTCGGCGCTTGAGAGTAAAATTGTTGTTGAGCTTGCGGTGCAGGAGGTCTGAACTGCGATTGCTGAGGTTGAGAAAACTGAGAAGCTTGCAATTGTTTCGGCCTCAGCGGGCAATCCCGAATCACATGACCAGGCTGGTCACAACGAAAACACACCACAGGGAGAGAGCACGGCTGGCCCTTGTGATGACCACCGCATCTCCGACACGTCCATGGCTGACTGACAGCTAAGCTCTGTCGAGTCTGAGAAGAAGGTGCTGTCGGCTGCTGAACAGAATCTGTACCGGACGGCTGCTGGAAAAACTTCTTCTTCTTCTTGAACCTTTTGAACTTGGGTTTGGAAGGAGAGGAAGAACCACTAACCTCTGACTGGACCGAGGGGACACTTGGCACTGGCGGTCGGTAAGTCTGCTGTGACTGAGCTACCGGCTGCACTGACCCTGCCTGAGGATATCCACCTGGTCTCGTCATCTCCAGCTCTAGTGCCACAGCTGTCTGGCACGCACTGTCCAAATCCGCAACACGACTGGCAATGAGGGGCATCTTCAACTCGGGCCTCAAACCTCGCAAGAATTGCTGGGTTTTCAAAGCTTCATTGGCCAGCACATGGGGCGCATACTGACCTAATTCCATAAACTTATTCCGATACTGAAGCACCGTCATACTGCCCTGTGTCAGCTCCATAAATTGATACATCTTCGCCATTTGTTAACAGGCAGGAGTGTAGGCACGCTCGAAAGCAGCTACGAACTCTGCCCATGTGATCTGCCGAAGAGGTCTTGAATGAAAGGCAATCTGCCACTCGGCTTTCCACCACAAAATGACCGTACCCTGGAGTTGAAAAGTAGCAAGCATAACTTTTTCATCTTCAGCACATTCCATCGAGACAAACACCCGCTCGACCGCATCCAACCATTGCCTTGCCACTTCTGGATCAGCTTGACCGTCGAAAGCAGGCGGATTGAACATCAGGAATTCTTTCAAAGCCTTGCCCCGACTGCCAGGCACTTCAACAGGAGGAGCAACAATCGGCGCTGGAGGAAGAACAACTGGAACAACTGGAACTGCAGGAGGAGGTGCAGAACCACTATCTTCCCGGGGCGCATCTCGAGGAACACGAGGAGGTCTTCCTCGACGAGGCGGCATAATTACTCTGCCGAGAACACAAAACAATAGCAAAAACCATCAATCACGCAGAAAACACCCTATGCCAGCAATAGACGACTACAGGACTAGCTCTGGACAAAGCACAAATTTCAATTCCTTATACAATTCCTCAAACAACGCTCTGATACCAACTGTAAGGACCCAGAGTTCAGGATACCGATATACCGATAACATCGATACACCGATACCAAGAACTGGGGAAGCCACCAAAGAGGCTGATGAGGCCCCTGAAGGGTTAGTAGAAAAGTGCTGAGGGGTATGCATAACGAATTGGAATTTAGAACGCGCAAATTACAATTAAGCATTAAAAATAACACAAGTGCGGAAGCAAATCAAAATAACCAGAGTGATATATATATACTAGTCCAGATAAACCAAAGTACTAGTCCAAAAGGTACAACTACACGGGGCATACCCCGGCAAAAGTACAAGCAAGCCTCAAAAGGCGCCTCGACTAAAGCTGGCAGCTAGACACGGTCTCCAAAACGGCTCACGAAGCACCGGGAGACGACGGGCGCGGCTCACCTGAAAGGAGAAAGGGTGAGTCACAGCCAGACTCAGTAGGGGTCACGCGGATCCCTACCTCGCACTAAACAAGCATACATGCATAAATAACGGCAATAGAGCATGCATTTAAATAAGCTAACTGGTAATGGCATGAATAACTACTCAAGTAAAGTTGTAAACTCTAACTAAGCAAGTATAACAGCTAACGCATGCTAAAGCTAAGTAAATGCAAGCGATTAAGACTAAATCTACCAAAATAGAATAAGCCTTAACTAATCCAAACAATAAGGAAGGACAACCACTGGAGCAGAAACCAGAAGCGTCCACTGACGACTTACACTGCGTCTCAAGCACTCGCAGTCGGCGAAGCGACAAGCTAAGCGCGTAAACAGTACCAAACCAAGTGACCAGTCGGAGTGGCACCCGTCGGTGTCAGTCCACAGTCTCCGACCACGTGTGCACACACTGACTCTAGCCTGAGCCAGGCCCTCTAGCTAGTTTTCTCCCTTGGTAGGACGCTACCATTGGCTGGGAGCCCACGGAACTAGCTTACAAACCGTGCATGGGAAACACACCCCTCCGCCATCCTCAAGCGGGTCGGTACTCAACAGACCTTAGGGCAACAACAGTGGCTCCATTGCATGGAAAGAAAAGCTACTCTATTGGTATAAGAAACATGCCACTGAATACTAAAACAATATAAACATGGCACATATATATTATGAAACGCATAACGAGAAGGCTGGGAACATATCAAAACCTACAGGCAAACGGTGGTCGTCTGCCCATGCGTTACTGGCAAGCGACGGTGGGGGACTGGCGCGTTACATCCGAAGCGACGCGTCAGTGTCCCACCGTTACTTCCACCAGAGTTCCAGCTCAAACGACCCAAGAGGGGAGTGACGGTGGGGGCCCAGCGCGTTACTTCGTAACGACGCGTTGGATCACCGCCGTTACTTCCACCCGAGGCCGTAAATCGACGAACAACATTAAAAACCGCTAGCAGGCGAAGCGACGCCCTAACCCAGGCGCGTCGGACCGAAACGACGGCCGACCGACTGGCCGTCGGGCGCACCGCCTGACCGGGTCAACGTAAAACAACGCACGAGTAACGGATGGGGTTCCCACCGTTACTCTCCAAATAACGCACCCTCGATGGGCCGTCGTTTGGAAGCGACGCGTCCCCAAAGGACCGTCAGGCGTGTGACGGTTCCTGGCAGGACCGTCACACCACCTGGAACACGGGCGGATTCGGTTTGAAAACCGAGGCCCTCCCGGACGATAGAAATCGTCAGGTAACGCCGTGAAAACCTGTAACCTGCCAAACCATACATGCTAAACAACACAACCAAGCTTAAAACACCCGCATGCATCACCCCAAACCCATTAAACGGCTAAATTACTCGTTTACACTAAAAATGGGAAAATGGCCACAAGCATACAACGGGAAGCCTAAACAACGAAATGAACTACAGGGAATGCTCCTAGCGAGCTCAGGATTCCATCCCCCTACCTCTTGCAAGCCGAGACGGGCGAAAAGGCCGCATGCACCGAGGTAGGCTCACCGGGCCTTCAAGCTCTACCCCGCTCCCACGATCACCGAACTGTGCCAAAATGGGTACCCACGCGTTCCTCTCGACGCGAGGAATCCACCGGCGCCAACCACGCCTCAATCCGACGCCCTCTTGCTCGCGTTCCCTAAGGAGGAGAGAGGGGTGATCGCAAGAGGAGAGAGAGAGCGTGAGGGTGAATGAGAGATAGACGGGGAGGGAGAGAGAGGGTGAGAGGTTAAAAGAAAAGAAAAAAGAAATTAAAATATATATAATATAATTATTATATATATTAAAATCTCATTAATCTCTAATAACCCTCAATAATCCCAAATAAATCCGGAAAAATACCAGACAAATTCCTAAAAATCCAGGAAAATAGCCAAAAATTCCAGAACAAATAATAGAACAAAATCCATTAAGGATCCATTAAGGCATGGGTCTTACACTTACCATGCCGGCTGTTCACGTTTCTTGAGCGAGTCTTCCGCTATAATAAAGGCTCGGGGCGTGACACCTCATGTGCTCGATCATTTAGCCATGTATCGCCGATTGCTATCTGGAACGTTTATTTCATTGTGAGCGTATGTTCCTATCGAGAGAGAAGTGATTTGCATCTTATCTCTCGAGTCATGTAGCGTGATCTTTTGATCTCAGTTTTTTTAAAAAATAATGGTGATCTATTCATCCCCCCCCCTTCTAGATCACACTCTGTGTTTCTATCAATTGGTATCAGAGCGGGTTGCCCATTATGTGGTCCAACGAACAGCGTAGACCTAGAACTAACACCCCTCGCAGCCTCATTGCCGAGGGACATTCTATTAACAAACCTCCTTTCTTTGATGGTGTCAATTATCTCTACTGGAAAAATAGGATGGAGGTGTTTTTAAGGGCGCAGAGTCACGAACTCTGGAGGGTAATTACAACAGGACCATTCGAGCTCCCACCAGAGGAGGATACATGAACGAGGGAACACATCAGGCTTTCAACAGTCAACTAGACAGCACTCAACATAATGCAGTGCGCAGTCCATCCGGAGGAATACGTGAGGATTTTTGCCTGCAAGACGGCTAAGAAGATGTGGGACGAACTTGAACTCATGTATGAAGGTACATCCCAAGTTAAGGAAACGAAGGTAAACATGCTCACCTCCGAGTATGAATTGTTTAAAATGAAATCTGAAGAAACAATCACTGACATGTATGCCAGACTGTCGTTGATCACAAACAGTCTTAAGGGTTTTGGAAAAGAGATTTCTGAAAAGGATGTAGTTAAAAAAAATCTTAGATCGTTGTCTCCCGTGTGGCACACTAAGGCCACCGTCATAGAAGAATCCAGGGATCTATCTAAAATGATTGTCACAGAATTAGTTGGATCTCTGATGACTTATGAAATGACGTTAAAAAAGGATGTTGAAGAGGTAAATAAGAAGGGCAAGAACATTGCTCTTAAGGGGTCTCGTAGTGGCAGTGGTAGCAACAGTAGCAGTGGTTATAGCAGCTGTAGTGAGGAGTTTGAAAACTTCTCAGATCTTGATCAAGATGAGCAAGCCTTACTGACCCGCAGATTTCAACAGTTCTTGAGATCCAAAGGCAAGAAGTTTAGGAAAAGAAAACCTCAATCATCTGGTAAGAATTTTAACTCCAAGTCTGGCAAATACAAGGCCACTGACAAACTTACTTGTTTTCATTGTCACAGACCCGGCCATATGAAAAATGATTGCCCTGAACTTAAGAAAAAGAACACCAAGGTGCAGAAGAAAAAGTCCAAGGCAATGGTCTGCACCTGGAGTGATGAGGAGGAGGATGTCGAAGGAAATTCTTCCAAAGAAGAAGAGGAAAGATTGTGTCTGATGGTTGACACAGACACTGAGGTAAGCATCCCTTTTGAACAATATAGTATAGATGATTGGGAGGATGCTTATGTAGATTTACTTGATAAGTTTAATTGTCAAACCAAGGATTACAAAATGCTAAAGAAAAAGCTGAATAGTGTAGTCGAGGAAGGAAACTACCTGAAAAAGGAAAATGAAGATCTGAAGAAAGAAATTCAAGAGTTAAACTCTTTAAAGAGTAAGAATAAAAACCTCCAAGATGACATTGAACAAGCAAACAAGGATCTAGATCAATTCAAGATAAGGTTTCATGAGCTGCAAAAGGAAACCAATCTTGTTTCTGAAAAATGTGAAGCTATAAATATCGTCAATTCTGAATTACAGAAAATGAGTGAAAAATTGCAAAAGGATCTAGAAGATAAACAAGACACTCTGGAAAAATTTGTTCAAGGAAAATCCAACCTAGACACCATGCTAGTTGTGAGAGTGAATTTCAACAAGGAAGGTTTGGGATACAATCCCACTAACAAACGGCCATTTGAATTTAAGACTATAACCTTCTTGATGCGGGACGAGACCATGGACACGATAAGCTCGTGACTATCCCTTAACGAGGGAAATGTTGGACGTGCGCGGTTGAGAAACCGGCAATGAGCTAGGGTGATCGGCTCTCTCGTGTGCCCGGATCGGGTCACGAGACGGTCTCGTACTCTCTCGCAGCAGCGGTGAATGATAATATAGCGAGCTAACGGACCTAAAGCATGCTCTCTAGCAGCGGCATAAACAAGTATATATGAAAATAAGCAAATGCCGAGTGTAGGGAGCGAGAACGATACCTCCACGCGCTCGGCGTGGGGAAGACGGACCCGGCCGAAAACTCGTACTCCCGAGAAACTTAACACACAATAATTACAGCAATGGGAACATGCCCACTCCACGCAGGGAGGTAAAGGGCTATACAAATGGGCCCGGGAGAACCGAATTCGGGTTGACGGGCAGCTTCGTGTGTTGATTCGGCTACACGCGTGTTCACGACTGTGGGGCCCACGTGCTGTCCGGAGGGGCCGTGTGGGACCCGGTGGTACCGCTGTAGTGGAGACACTTGGAGAAGCGCTCCCCGGGCTGGCGGCACGCTGGTTCGCCGGTCGGAGGTCGGGCGGCTCCGTTCGGCACCGGTCGGAAAAACCGATCGGAAATCTGCCGGTTCTGTATTTCAGCGCGCGCTCCGGCGAGAACGGACGCTGCGATCAGCACCGGTGTCGGAATGCGACGAGATCAGAGCCGTTGGAAAGCTGCTTTGAAGTACTACAATCTAGTGGCCTTCAGAAAAATTCACCAGATTTGTACTTTATGTTGGCGAATTTTATATGCTACTGTTGTACAGTAACCGAAGACTCAGATCTGCAGATAACTTTCCTGTTGATTGCCTTTGACCATGAAGTAAATGTCCGAATTTGAAGATATGTTCTTCAGTAAGATTGTAGGAAATCAAACAAGGAAACCAGGACTATTTGGGATCTGGATTTGGAGGTGATGGTGATTTGTTCTGATTTTGGAAGTGGAGGGTGGTCGGATCTGGGATCTGACTAAAAACACTATACCAGATGAAGAACACGAATTTCTAAAAATATATAGAAGGCTGATAAAAAATTAAGAAACTTTGTGGAGGTAGGGGGTGATGGACAGAACTCCCAGTAAAATTGGGAGGGTTTGGATAAATCAAAACGATGGTCGGAAGGGAAGAACTCAGAGGTTCTGTCACTGTAGATAGAAACCTGGCAAATCTGGGATGACAGGTTGGACGAAAACGTAAAAATACTAAACGAAGGAATTTTGGCGTGGAAATTTAGGTGAATCTTGGAATGCAAGGGATGAACACACCATAAAGAATTCAGATCAATCTAAGCTCGTGGCTGAGACAGACAATTCGTGGAAGCTACTGTGGTCGGACAAAGATAGAACTGCAGAGGCGGCTCGATGGCGGCACGAACGGCGGCGGCGGCGGCACGGACGATCACCGGAGGTTGAGAGAGGATGATAGAAGGTAGAAACACTCTAGATCTAAGGTTGGGGAGGGAAGAACAGCAGGGGAGGAGAGAGGGGCTCACCAAGCTCCTTGCTTACACACAAAAATTCTGATTTTTCATTGAATTTCACATGAAAATACAAGCTTATATATGGTTTACATCAAATGCAATGTGGACCCTTGGATCTAGGGAAGGGGATTGAAGGGCTAGGATTACATGCCACAAACACAAAAAAAAGAATATAATATGCAAGGGGGGGTGCGCCCTATTGACCAAGGGGTAGAAGTTGAATGGGTGGTTGAATGGTAGGTGGCCTACCTTGGACAAAATGGGCCACTTGTCTACCCATGTGGCATATGACTATTCCAACCTTCTAGATGTCCACCTAGGATGGTTGACTAGCCCCACAAGATGACATGGACTAATGGGAAAGGGCTGAGGGCCCCCTTGCTGGTCCTACTGATAAATTACATAGAAACCCACACAATCTATGGGAGTGACGCATTGGCCGGTAAAGCCGTACAATTGCGCGTATACTTTCCCGTGGATATAAAAATAAACTAAAGGATATAAATGCAATATGAAAAGGTATTGGCTCGGTGTCGATTCCCATCAACTCTCCCCGGGTGGGAGGAACTCGACCCCGTCGAGTAGGGGTAGGGATGCTCGAGTACTCCGGCGGATCCGTCACCATGCCAAGTAGTGCGGGTATGCTCCGCTCCAAGTGATCGTCACCTGCTCATTCCATATATACTCGATATGCGAACTGCTATGGGCTAAAGGTGGTCACTCCGAAGGGGCACTCTCAAAAGGGAAGAAAACAGCTCGAAGACTCACTAGGAATCACCGCTGAGTCCCTATAGGTGACTGATCCGGGTATAGATGTGGAACCGATCCCATACTCATCAAGTGAGTCCACTCGCCTCTTACTCATAAGAGACCGACAACGAGCTTGCACAAGACTCATGCAGACTTACCATGCAATACACACAACAATCGACTCGAAACACACCACACAAACAAACCACACAAGAAAACACACTGACTCATGCACGACTCGAGACTAAGGTGGTAGCATCGAGCCCACTAGGTGGCGGCATCCTGGGCGGCAGGAGAGCTGTCCCACTCTTCCCCCCCCCAAGGCATAGTACTCATCGGCTAGTGCCTCATCGGCCACGTAATTGACACACTCAAGCTCGGGAGGTGCAGACTCTCCAATACCTATGGCTAGGGTGGCGCGAGCGGGTACTCGCTGGCAATGTGGCCATACCCGTGACAGTGGAAACACTGCACTCTCAACCGACTACTCTCTCCTATAAAAGGGGCCTTACCTTTATCATCCCGTCGGGTAGGGGGTGTAGGCAGCAATGGGGGAGATGTAGGTGCCTTGGACAATAGTGGAGGGGGTGCCGGTGCCAGAGGACGGGCTATAGGAGCCAGGGGATGGGCAATGGGTGCCGGTGGTTGGGGTGGAAATAGATCCCGGGGTGGAGGAGGGCGAGGTCTAGGAGCGAAGTGCTCCTGACGGGCGGGCTCCTGAGGACGAGCCATGGGTCCCCTCGGGTATGAACCTAAGGAGCCACGGGAATCACTACGGGGAGGAGCGGGGCTCCACCGGGGAATAGACTCGAACTCACCCTCGAATTGTTCCATTTCGAGAGCAACTTGGTATGCATCCTCTAGCTTGTCCACCTTACGGCGGAGAAGCTCATACCGTAGGTGCGGGCGTAGACCACGCCGAAACCGAGAGACGGTAAGGGAATCCTCCTCCGTGGCATCACGTCGCAAGTAGTATTCATCAAACTCGGCGATGTAATCCGAGACAGACCGGTCTCCTTGGGTGAGGCTTTGCCACCTCTCTATAAGACGCTGGCAGTAGGAGGTGGGGAGGTACTTCTTCCTAAGTTTCTCCCTCATCTCGGTCCACGTATCGATTGGAGGTTCATGACGATGAAACAATAGAATCTCCATGTTCCTCCAATATGTTTGGGCTTGGCCCAAAAGTTTCATCCTGGCAAACTTGACCTTCCTTTGGTCCGACATCTCGAACCACTCAAAATATCGATCCATGCCAGCCTCCCAATCAAGATAGACCTTTGGGTCTAAGGACCCGTCAAAGGTGGGAGGGTCGGCCCGAACGGTCCGAAGGGCCCGTTCATCCATATCTTGGCCGTGGGTACGCCGTATAGGACGACGATCACGACCATATCCCCGATGCTCATTCTCGGACTCATAGTCATGCACTTCGGGGAGTTCGTGCCTCCTATTAGCTACCCCGTGACCCCTTGGAGTCGCGGGTCGCTGACCCAGCTCCGGTTGACCTTGTGTAGGTGGGACGGGTGCTTGGACTGGAGCAATCGGATGCGTCTCGGCTGGTCCTTTCTCTAGTGCGGTGACTCTCCCGATCAATCCCTGAACGGACTGACTTGACCCGACGGCCCTATCCTCTACGGCTTTCATCCTCTCTTCTAGGCGGGTGCCTAGACCGTTCACTCGGGTACTCACTCCCTCCATCCTATCCATTCGTGTACTTAAATCACCCATTTGCGTGTCAAACCCATCAAGACGTGTATGCAATCCTTGCACTTGTCCCATAAGATTTTGGAACATTTCGAGCACAGCTGACGCATCGAGACTAGTGGCTCGGGGATCCGCCATAGGTGGGGGTGGGGGTGAGTACTAAGTACCCCTACGAGTGGGCATGCAAACACACCGACTAGATGACGCCGACTAAAGCAAACACACTAATGTGAAATGATGCGCCTAGACTTAAACCAATATCCGGTACGGGGCGGAGGTAATCGACCCGAGGGTCACTCGCGCAAGTGTGCGGCCTTCCCGATAGGCGTAGCCTAACGTTCGGACAACACCTTTTGATATACCGAATTATCGGGATGAAATGCAATTTAAAACACTCTTTTTTTTTTATTTTAGAAATATGATGATCTTAGACTCGACTTAACCCGACTAATGACTAGACGTAAATGACACTCTTTTTTTTTCTTTTTGACACCCTAGACTCAAACTCGCTCTGATACCAAATTGATGCGGGACGAGACCACG
The DNA here is from genome assembly GCA_022559845.1 of Amorphophallus konjac. Taxonomy (NCBI): domain Eukaryota; kingdom Viridiplantae; phylum Streptophyta; class Magnoliopsida; order Alismatales; family Araceae; genus Amorphophallus; species Amorphophallus konjac. Next base: position 269,455,304 of record CM040119.1, on the reverse strand, counting down.
GACACGACAAGCTCGTGACTGTCCCTTAACGAGGGAAACGTTGGACGTGCGCGGTTGAGAAACCGGCAATGAGCTAGGGTGATCGGCTCTCTCGTGTGCCCGGATCGGGTCACGAGACGGTCTCGCACTCTCTCGCAGCAGCGGTGAATGATAATATAGCGAGCTAACGGACCTAAAGCATGCTCTCTAGCAGCGGCATAAACAAGTATATATGAAAATAAGCAAATGCCGAGTGTAGGGAGCGAGAACGATACCTCCACGCGCTCGGCGTGGGGAAGACGGACCCGGCCGAAAACTCGTACTCCCGAGAAACTTAACACACAATAATTACAGCAATGGGAACATGCCCACTCCACGCAGGGAGGTAAAGGGCTATACAAATGGGCCCGGGAGGATCGAATTCGGGTTGACGGGCAGCTTCGTGTGTTGATTCGGCTACACGCGTGTTCACGACTGTGGGGCCCACATGCTGTCCGGAGGGGCCGTGTGGGACCCGGTGGTACCGCTGTAGTGGAGACACTTGGAGAAGCGCTCCCCGGGCTGGCGGCACGCTGGTTTGCCGGTCGGAGGTCGGGTGGCTCCGTTCGGCACCGGTCGGAAAAACCGATCGGAAATCTGCCGGTTCTGTATTTCAGCGCGCGCTCCGGCGAGAACGGACGCTGCGATCAGCACCGGTGTCGGAATGCGACAAGATCAGAGCCGTTGGAAATCTGCTTCGAAGTACTACAATTTAGTGGCCTTCAGAAAAATTCACCAGATTTGTACTTTATGTTGGCAAATTTTATATGCTGCTGTTGTACAGTAACCGAAGACTCAGATCTGCAGACAACTTTCCTGTTGATTGCCTTTGACCATGAAGTAGATGTCCGAATTTGAAGATATGTTCTTCAGCAAGGTTGTAGGAAATCGAACACGAAAACCAGGACTATTTTTGGATCTGGATTTGGAGGTGGTGGTGATTTGTTTTGATTTTGGAAGTGGAGGGTGATCGGATCTGGGATCTGACTAAAAATACTGTACCAGATGAAGAACATGAATTTCTAAAAATATATAGAAGGCTGATAAAAAATTAAGAAAATTTGTGGAGGTAGGGGGTGATGGAAAAAACGCCCAGTAAAATTGGGAGGGTTTGGATAAATCAAAAAGATGGTTGGAAGGGAAAAACTCATAGGTTATGTCACTATAGACAGAAACCTGGCAGATCTGGGATGACAGGTTGGACGAAAATGTAAAAATACTGAAAGAAGGAATTTTGGTGTGAAAATTTAGGTGGATCTTGGAATGCAAGGTATGAACACACCATAAAAAATTCAGATCAATCCAAGCTCATGGCTGAGACAGACAATTCATGGAAGCTGCTGTGGTTGGACAAAGATAGAACTGCAGAGGCGGCTCGATGGCGGCACGAACGGCGGCGGCGGCGGCACGGACGATCACCGGAGGTTGAGAGAGTATGATAGAAGGTAGAAACACTCTAGATCTGGGGTTGGGGAGTGAAGAACAGCAGGGTAGGAGAGAGGGGCGCACCAAGCTCCTTGCTTACACACAAAAATTCTAATTTTTCATTGAATTTCACATGAAAATACAAGCTTATATATGGTTAACATCAAATGCAATGTGGACCCTTGGATCTAGGGAAGGGGATTGAAGGGCTAGGATTGCATGCCACAAACACAAAAAAAAGAATATAATATGCAAGGGGGGGTGCGCCCTATTGACCAAGGGGTAGAAGTTGAATGGGTGGTTGAATGGTAGGTGGCCTACCTTGGACAAAATGGGTCACTTGTCTACCCATGTGGCATATGACTAGTCTAACCTTCTAGATGTCCACCTAGGATGGTTGACTAGCCCCACAAGATGACATGGACCAATGGGAAAGGGCTGAGGGCCCCCTTGCTGGTCGTACTGACAAATTACATAGAAACCCACACAATCTACGGGAGTGACGCATTGGCCGATAAAGCCGTACAATTGCACGTATACTTTCCCGTGGATATAAAAATAAACTAAAGGATATAAATGCAATATGAAAAGGTACTGGCTCGGTGTCGATTCCCATCACTTCTGCTCTGAAAAGGGAAAAGAAAAGCTGGACACCCCTTCCAGCTCTAACGGCCAAGCCCAAGAATCTGTGAAAACTAACTCCATTCCGTCAAAGAACACCAAAAAGAATGATCATGCTAAACCCACAATGCATCAGAGTAACAAGACTACTCCCTCAAGGAACCCGGGTGTCTATAGAGCAAACCCTGCTCAATTCAGGAAAAAGAATTATGGCAACAATTGGAGTGCTCCAACCCTGTGGAGTCATCATAGGGCACCCAGTCAGAAACAAAAGTGGAATCATAATATGCAGAATTGGGTTCACCCTAAAACCTCACAAAGGTTCCCCGATCAGAAAAGATTTTGGAATAACCCACAAAAAAAAAACCTATAACTGGAACAACTCACATGCTATGAAGAACAAAATTCATCAAAATCCAAGGACCAGAGCTAACAAAACATTGCATGCTGAAAATGAAAATTCTGCTCACAAGAAAGGGACCAGACAGGTCTGGAGTCCTAAGATTGTTTTGGAAGGAATGAGTAACTTTTTTGGACCCAACTTTTCTTGGGTTCCAAAATTTCCTTGTGCTTGATTTGATTGCAGGTCAGTCTGGCAGCCGAACATAATAGATGGTACCTGGATAGCGACTGTTCCAGGCGCATGACAGGTGACCAGTCAAAGTTCAGGTTGCTAGAAATGAAGATGGGAGGTATGGTCAAATTTGAAGGTAAGAATAAAAGTATCATAGGAATAGGGACAGTTGGTAAGTCCCCCTCCAATGTGATTGAAAAAGTTTTGCTGGTAGATGGTCTTCAACATAATTTGCTTAGCATCAGTCAGCTATGTGACAAGGGTCACAGAGTTATTTTTGACAATAATGCATGCAAAATCTTTGAAATGAATTCTAACAAAATAATGTTTTTAGGACATAGGGTGAATAATGTTTACATGGTAGATCTTAATAAGAATTCTGAATCAAATCTTTGTCTTTTTCCTGATTTAGATAATAATGCTTTTAATTGGCATAGGCGTTTAGGTCATGCTAGCTACACTACCTTAAACAAATTGGTAAAATTTGATCTGGTTAGAGGTTTACCTAAAATAAAATTCAACTCAAATTCAAAAATTTGTGATGCCTGTGCTCTAGGCAAGTAGACCCAAAAGTCTTTTAAACTAAGATCTGAGCCATTGTCTTCTAGACCAATGGAACTTCTTCATATGGACCTCTTTGGTCCTACTAGAACTCAGAGTCTTAATGGAAGTAGGTTTGGTTATGTGATTATTGATGATCATTCTAGATTTTCATGGATCTTTTTCTTAACTAACAAGAATGATGTTTTTTTAAAATTCAAACGGTTTTTCAATAAGGTCAAACAAGAAGGAAAATCACTAAACTTTTATTAAAAACCATATTCATACTTATCATTACACAAAAAAAAATATAATAATTTTTCATGTAAGAATTCAAATTTTTTCAGAATCATTTAGGGCCCCTTTGGTAAATGGATAGGATACGAGAAGAACAACTCATCCCGACCTGGGCTTGTTCGACCTTTTTCGGTGGAACAAGCTGTCCCGATAAAACCACATAAATGCTCCCACCAATCTCAATTTAACCCGGTTAATACTGGCTCCCACCAAACCTACAAATTGAGGAAACCGGCGAATAAGAAGTAAAACCGGTCAAAACCGGCTGCAAACCCTCCCACGCTTATCCTGTTCATTTATCAAAGGGCCCCTTAAATTATCTTAGACATAGAAAACTAACTAGATTTAACCATAGTACTCTGAAAATCACCATAATTTTTAAAACTATTATTTATAATAGTAATATCATTTATGAAACTTTTAATTATTTTTAACAATGTATTACTAATACTGTTCTAGAACAACCTAAACCCATCATGAATAATAAAGTAACTAAATATATCTACAATGATCATAAAATTACTCAAAATTTACTGATCGTTGTTTTAGATAGAGGTATCATATATGAGAAAATTTACTATTTTTCTCTCAATATTTTTATTTTTTAAGATTTTATATCGATTTCTCGAATTTATAATAGTGGTTTCTAAATAGAGAAAATTATCAAGAATATTTACAATGACTAAAATATACTAATAATTAACTTATAAACATCAAATATTAGTTCTTTAATCTTCTCAAGATTTTTCACAGAATTTTAACGTTTATTAAAAATTTTAATTATTTATTCAAACATTAAAAATTATACAAGTCAAGATTCAGTGATCAAAACATAATGAACTTTTACTCAATTAACTATAACACGTATTTAAGTCTTCTAGTAAATTTTAAAATTTTCTATGTAGTATTTATATTTATTTCATAATTTTATACTTTTGAGAAAATATTAAAAATTCTGTAACTTCACTTACAGTCACTTATAAATATTAATATTTTACATATACAACACACCTATACGAGAGCTTTATTGTGAAATCCTAATATTTTATGAATATGATTTCAAATTTTCATATAATTATTTACTTTTCTATCAAGTATTAAAATTTTCTTAACAGAAATTTCATGATCCAAAAATAATTAAAATTTTGCTACACGTAGGTCTCATATTAATACTTATTTCTAAAATTTGTGGTATTTTTATATCACCCCTCTATTCTTTTAGTATAATTAAATACTTTTAAAATAATATTAAAATATTTAAAAACGTAAACATACTTTGAATCAGATATGAACATTTTTACAGAGAGCTTGAAATATCAGATCTCACGATTTTGTAAACTTTCTAAATTTTTCATGGACCGTTGCTAATTATATTATATTAAACACTTACTTTTACCCGTAATCACATGCCTTAACACTGATGATCTTATGGTAATCCTACTAAGACATGATCACACATGGTGAAATAAGGATTTCTGGATTTAACTACCTTTATTGATGCTAATTACCACACCTTAAATTAATTTAAACATGCTAAACATGTTAATTATGAAGATTTAATACTAAATCTCTTATCTTAACGAAGCTTTATGTAATGCCCTACGATTTTATAGCGTTTTATTTGATTTTAAAAAAAATTGTGTATGCCTAAATGTTTAAACTATTAGTTATATTATATTTATTTTAATCATAGAAAAAATAGAAGGTTTAAAAGTTAAAAGAAAGTGAAGAAAGAAAATAATAATAAATAAAGTTTAAAACAAAATTTATAGGAGGTTAATCATTTTATAAAAATTTGTAAGGGTTTAAAACGCAAAAAAATAATGAAAAGGTTTAAAATGAAAAAAAATTGTGAGGTTTAAAATGAAAGAAAAAGAAAGTCAAAAAAAATAGTGGGCGGCGGCGACCCACACGCGCGGGCGCACGCCCCCCCCCCCCCTTTGACTGCCGCAATCGGGGCAGTCATATAATTTTTTTTTATTTTTATTTGTTAAACCTACTTAGTTTAAAGCTCATTCTTCTTTAAGTCAAAATCCACATGTCTTATATATATATATATATATATATATATATATATATATATATATATATATAATGTGGGATAGTCAACATAATGGGTTGAGTGGGTTGGTGAAAGTTTGAAGGTCAAAATATTAATTAAATAATATTGAATTAAAGATTTAATCTCCACCCTTGATTAAATCAATGGTTAAGATTTGATTAGATCAAAACCCCTATAAATAGATGGGTAGAGGGCCTCATTTGCTTCTCTTGGAGGTTGGCTACGTGAAGAGAAGAAGGAGGAGGATAGAAGACTATTAAGGAGAGGTTTAAGCATTATTAAGGTAAGAGATTTAGCATTTAATCCCAATAATTAGCATGGATTATTATATTTAAGATGGTTTAGGGTGTGTAATTAGCATCTCTATAGATAGTTAAGTCGAAATATCGTTGTTTCATTATGTGTGATCATATCTTAGTCGGATTAGTATTAAATCATTAATATTAAGGCATATGATTAAGAGTAAATCAAGTGTTTAATACACTATAATTAGCATTAGTGCATGATAAATTTGAAACCTTTCAAAATCATGGGATCTGATGTTCTAAGACCCCTGTAAAAACTTTCATGTCTGATTCAAATTATCTTCATATTTATGAATATTTATTATTATCCTAAAGATGTTTAATTATACAACAGAGTTAATGGGGTGATATAAAATCATCACGAATTTTATAAATGCATGCTACTATAAGATCCATGTATAGGAAAATTTTCATCATTTTTGGATCACGATATTCTGGTTAATGAATTTTTAATACATGAGAGAAACATAGATAAATGTATAGAAATTAAATATCTCATTCATAAAAATCTTACAATTTTACAGTATGGTTATTCCATTGAGTGTACTATGTTCTGTAAATATCAGAAATTTTAGATGTCTGTCAATGGAATTACAGCATTTTTTAATATTTTCTTAAGAGAATAAAATTATGGGATAAATAGAAAACTACATAGAAAATTATGAAACTTTACCAGAAGACTTAAATGCATGTTATAACTCATTGGTTAAATTTGCATCTTATTTTGATCATTGAATCGTGACTTATAAAATTTTCAATGTTTAAACAAATAATTAAAAAATTGAATAAATATTAATATTCTGTGAAAAATTATGAGAAAATTACAGAGTTGATATTTGATGTTTATAAGTTAATTTTTAATATATGTTAGTCATTTTAAGCATTCTTAATAATTTTCTCTATTTAGAAGTTATTGTTGTGAATCTTAGAAACTGATATAAAATTCTAGAAATTTGAAATACTGAATGAGAAATAGTGAATATTTTTCTATATGCTACGTCTGTCTGGAACATCATTCTGAAAATTTTGTGTAATTTTCTGACTATTGTGGATATATTTAGTTAATTTTTCATATATAGGAGAATTTAAATAATTCTGTAAATATTTGAATTCCTGCATGAAAAAATATGAGAAATTTTTCGTGTAATGTTACATATAAATGTGATGTTCAGTAAAAAGTTAATAGTTTTCTGAAATTGGTTGCTAAAGTTAGTCAATTTATGATGCATGTTGGAGTATATATAATTTCAGAAAAATTATAATTAATGTCTACAAAAGGTTAAAAATTTTCTGTTATGTTCTTTCCTGTAAATGTATTAGTTTCCTGAAATTACAATGTATTCTGAGTTCGGATAACAGAATTAGAAATTTTTGATGTATATATGAAATATAAATAATCCTGTAAAAATTATAAATACTGTCTGAAAAATTATGATAATTTTCTGTTTTTACCCTTTTTGTAAATGTATTGATTCTATGAAATTTTAATATATTCTGATTTCTGTAAACAGAATTAAATTTTTTTGATATATATATATGCCATTTATAATTGGATAAGTTTAGAAATTCAGAAATAAAAAAAAGAATTTTCAGTAATGGCATATTTTATACTTAGTGTTCACAGTATGAATTTTTGAGTGACATGTGTCTATTTCATATAAGTCATATTTATAGTTACCGCACTATTATTATTGTCAAATGGACACCGCCACTATAGAGGGAGACTAGAACCAAGCCATAGAAATGCCCCTATGGGGAGGTTCACACTGTACTGACCCCGAGGGTAACGGGGATTAAAATCTTGGAGGTGGACAAGTACCACTGGTTAAGGTGGAGAAGACTTCTCCCGATTCTACGCAGTAACCAAGACTCATCACTATTTACCTAGGTGATCGAGTATCGACTGACTGTCCTTCTAGTGGTGGTTTAGGCACTATGTCTTGCTATTTATACCATTGTTTAAAAAGGCGGTGCTTCAAGGCACTAAGGCTTAAGCCTCAAGGTGAGGCACTAGAAAAACGTCTTGAGGCATGCGTCTCATGTCTTTTACTTGAGACTTACATCTTTTTTTGATTGAGGTGGTACGCCTCACCGCCTTCACCGCCTCAAAATATTTAATTAAGACGTGTGCATCACTTGAGAAGATGATGTAATGAGGTGTTGTAGGGTACTCCCAAAATTTATGTTTCTTTTGTTGTCCTTAAAACATAATTCAATTTTTTTTCTTGGTAGGCACTTTTTTTTAATAGGGAGGGGACAATCGAGCTCGAACTCGGGCCTTCCCCCATGTGGGGAAGGGTGACAAACCAACTGCACTAGACAACTGGCTCATAATTTAGTACTTTTGAAATTACGTGAATTTATCATTGAGGTTATATAACATTAACACATGAAAATCACTATTGTTTCTAACATTTTTTATGGTTTTAAGATTATTTTCTTCTCTATTAAGGCTTAAGTCTCGTTGTGCCTTAAGGCTTACGCCTTATGAGGCCTACAAAAAGTGCCTCACAACCGCCTCAAGACCTTTTAAACTATGATTTATACTACTGTTACTGTTTACTGAACTAAAGTTGAACGACTGTTACTGCCTACTGAATTGATACTGAACTACTGCTACTGTTCATTGAGTCGTTATTAATACGACTATTACTGCTCACTGAATTGATATTGGAACTGTTATTACTGTTCACTGAATCAATACTGAAATTACTGTTACTGCTCAATGAACTGATATTGAAGTGTTATTGTTTATTGAACTGTCATTGCATTTTACTGTTATTACAATATAAATGTTTACTGTTAATGAATCTCCAGTATATCGAATGGTGATTTGAAAAAGGGCAGATTATGTCTGTCTGGATCCTTTCACTATGCGTGAGACTACTCCGCCTAGTACTGGAATCATTCGTTAATGTTTACAAATGATGAATTCTCATTTACTTTGTCATTGATAGAATAAAGTTTTAATGTACATATTTTATTTGTAAAATGTTAATAGCATGACTTATGATCGTAAAAATTAAAATTGGGTTAAATGTATTAATCCCATATGTTATCTAATTGAAATTATGTCTAAGAATGACTTATGAAATGAAATACCGTAAAACACTTTGGATATGTTTATACATGTTATGACTGGGGACTATACTTAGTCTCTTACTGGGTCTATTCGTAGACTCACCCCGTTGAATATTTTCAGGAGAAGCGGTAGAAGAAAGCGAGGAGTGATCTCGCAGGGATCTGTCCGCAACTTAGATTTACTACAAGTCATTATCTTAGGTAGTTGTGTTATGAGTTATGTCAGTTATGTAAGAAAAAAATATGTGTGAAATTTGATTATGTAATAAAAGACTTGTTAAATTGTTACCTTTATTTCTATCTATGTGGATGTAGTCTTTGATTGTAAGCTGAATGATTTGAGAAATTTCATTTTCGCTGTAATGATGTCTCAATGTTTATGTAAAGTTCTCTACCGTAATTGTACTGCTTGGGTTGTCCCACTGTGACGTCTTGATCGGAATCCGACGTGAGTCTTTACGACTGGACCGGGTTTACGAGTCATGGTGTTACAGAGAGTGGTATCAGATCCCACTGTTCAGAATTTACATAAATAGTCATCAGCTTAATCCACATTCTAAAATCTTAAACTAGTAGGGAGTTATGATAAAAACTTAACCGTATAATTGTATTGTCAGACTATGGCGGGAGGAGGTCATCGTGCAGTTCAGAATGACGATACTCAGGAGGAGCCGAGAGGACCCCCATCTCCGCCCCCACCACCTTTGGTGGATTATGGTATGTTCATGCAAGGCCTGGTTCAGGCTATGCAGACCCAGACTCAGACTTAGACAGCACTTCAGCCGCAACTCCAGACTCAGGCAGCATCACCCCAGGAGCAGGTTTCTGGAGGGGTGACTATGATGGATAGATTTTGGCGGATGGCTCCGCCCTCTTTTAAGGGGGCGAGTCAGCCAATCATGGCTGAAAATTGGCTCCACGAGATCGAGAAGATTTTTCAGGTCATCCGGTGTATGGATGAGGACAAAACAAGTTTGGCGGCGTACATGCTACAGGAGAGAGCAGACGTATGGTGGGCATCTGTGCTAAGGAATCAACCAGACAGGCTAGAGCATGAAATTACTTGGAAAGAATTCAGGGAGCTATTAATGGTAAAATACATACCGGAGCATGTACAAGACAAGTTGGAGCAAGACTTTCTAGCCCTAACTCAGGGGTCGAAGACCGTGCTCGAGTATGAAGCAAAGTTCCCAGAATTATCAAAATATGCACCACACATTGCTACAGATGAAAGGAGGAAGGTGAAGAAATTTGTGGCGGGTCTATGACCTTCACTTCGGACCCGCCTAGTTGCACTAGATCTTGCTACTATGGAGGCGGCTCTTAGCGCGGCATATCGTCAAGAGAGCGACATGGAGTTATATCAAGAGGAGAAGAAGACTTCGACAAAGAGACCATCAGCACCATTTCACCGGTATGACAAAGGCAAAAAGGTGATGACCAATCCGTCGAGACCGTTCGTGACAGGGAAGACCACACCACCAGCATGGGATAGCAGCAAACCAGAATGTAAACAATGTGGCAAGCGACATGGCGGGGAAGTATGCTGGATCGCCACCGGCAGGTGTCTTCGTTGTGGCGAGAAGGGCCACATGATTCGAGATTGTCCGAAGATGATGCAACCTATAGCGGCTCGGCCAGTAGCAGTAATAGCAGCTCTAGTAGCAGCCAGACCAGCAATAGCGAGACCCGCAAGGAGACCCCGAGCGCTAGATCGGGTGTTTGCACTAGCTAGAAAGGATGTTGAGCAGGCAGAGGATCTCACAGAAGGTACTATCTCTATCAACGGTATTCATGCTAGAGTATTATTTGACACCGATGTCACACATACTTTCATTTCCGAGATGTTTGCACATCAATTGCATGAGGAATTTGGAATTTAGTCAGTAGACCTAGATGTGCCCCTGTTGGTGCACACACCTGCAGGAGCGGTGTCTACCAAGAGGCACATACCCTCACTGTCAATTATTATAGAAGGAAGAACTCTGCCTAGTTGTTTTTGTTATTTACCTATGCAAGACTTTGATGCTATCTTAGGACTGGATTGGTTAGAAGAGCATTACGCTCTGATAGATTGCCGAAGGAAGAGAGTTATTTTTCGCATCCCTAAAGAGAAAGAGTTTTCTCATCCCTTACTAAAGCATATGGCTAGAAAGAAGTTAGTAGTTTCAGCATGGAAGACTGTGCAAATGTTGAGGAAGGGCTACGATGCATTCTTGGCAAGCATAGTCACAAAGTCTGATGCTGACCAGTCACCGACCGTAGCAGAGATCGAGGTTGTTCGGGAATTCCTTCATGTGTTTCTAGAGGATTTGCCCGAGTTACCACCTACAAGGGAGTTAGCGTTTGCCATTGACTTGTTATCTGGCACAGCACCTGTCTCTATGGCACCCTACCAAATGGCCCCAGCAGAATTGTCAGAGTTGAAAAAGTAACTTCAAGACTTGTTAGACAAGGGGTTTATCCGTCCAAGTGTGTCATCGTGGGGAGCTCCAGTTCTATTTGTGAAGAAGAAGGATGGTTCTCTTAGGTTATGCGTTGACTATCGCAAACTTAACGAGGTGACCATTAAGAATAAATATCCTTTACCCCGCATTGATGACCTATTTGACCAATTGTAAGGAGCCACAGTGTTCTCAAATATTGATCTACGTTCGGGATATCATCAGTTGAAGATAAAGGAAGAAGACACATCCAAGACAGCGTTCCGAACGAGATATGGCCATTATGAATTCTTGGTGCTAACTTTTGGTCTGACAAATGCCCCAGCAGCTTTTATGGACTTGATGAATCAGGTGTTTAGACCTTATCTTGACACCCTTGTGGTAGTCTTCATTGATGATGTGCTGATATATTCTCCTGATGAAGCTTCGCACCGAGAACACTTGAGAATTATCCTCGAGACGTTAAGAGCATATAAGTTGTATGCTAAGTTCAGCAAATATGACTTTTGGCTGAAGGATGTCCATTTTCTCGGGCATGTAATCTCAGGCAGTGGTGTTGCAGTTGACCCCGCAAAGGTTCAGGTGGGGTTAGAATGGGAGACTCCTAAATCACCCACGGAGATTCGAAGTTTCTTAGGGTTAGCTGGTTACTATCGCCACTTTATCGAGGGGTTCGCATCTCTAGCGGCGCCACTAACCAAATTGACCCGAAAGGGAGTCAAATATATATGGTCTGAGAGCTGTGAGAAGAGTTTCAAAGAGCTGAAGACTAGGCTGACATCGGCACCAATTCTCGTTTTGCCTAACAATGCGGATGACTTCGCCATCTATTCTGATGCATCGAAGGTTGGGTTAGGCAGTGTATTGATGCAAAATGGAAGGGTGGTCGCTTATGCTTCTCGTCAACTAAAGGAGCACGAGCGAAACTACCCGACTCATGATTTGGAATTGATTGTAGTAGTTCATGCATTGAAGATCTGGCGTCATTATCTTTACGGCGTCAAGTTCGAGGTGTTCACTGACCACAAGACTCTGAAGTATCTATTTTCTCAGAAGGAGTTGAATCAAAGGTAAAGAAGATGTGTCAAATTCTTGAAAGATTATGACTTCAAATTGTGATACCATCCAGGAAAGGCGAATGTAGTAGCTGATGCTCTAAGTAGAAAAAGGGTTATGATACAGCAAGATTGGAAGATGATCGAAGATGCAGCATAACTTATGACTATGATCGAGCCTCAGTTATGTCAGGCATTTGTGTCTCAACTGACCATTAGGTCAACTGTGCTTGACAAGGGGATAGATGTGCAAAAAGATGACCCCCAACTGCAAGGATTGATTGGGAAGACCGGCTTTGCTCGTGATGAAGATGGAGTGATTCAGTTTCAGCACTGGATCTGTGTACCTAATTTAGCCGATCTGAGAAGGCAGGTTCTAAAGGAAGCTCACTGATCAATATTCTCTATTCATCCAGGAGGTGGTAAAATGTATCAAAACTTGAAACGGTCTTTGTGGTTGCAAGGAATGAAGAAGGATGTAGCCGACTATGTTGCTAGATGCTTGGTTTGTCAACAGGTAAAGGCAGAGCACCAAAAGCCATCAGGGCTAATGCAGAAAATGGAAATTCCTCAGTGGAAATGGGATGCAATCACTATAGATTTTGTAACTGGGTTACCCATATCAGTAAAGGGCAATGACTCTATATTGGTGATCGTGGACCGGTTTTCAAAGTCTGCACATTTCCTTCCTACGAAGATGAAGCAATCGGTGGAAAGTTTGACAAGACTATATGTTCATAACATCGTCAGACTTCATGGGATTCCAAAGTCGATCATCTCCGATAGAGATCCCCAGTTCACTTCCAGACTGTGGCAAGGGTTGCAGGAAGTTTTTGGTTCGCTGCTTGATAAGTGTGTATTTTTACATATTAATTCATGATTATACACATCTTTCTGAGCTTAAACGATAATAAATATACACGTATCACACTTACTTTTAATTTAGAGTCAAATAATTAAATTTCTAAAATTAAATAAATTTAATAACAATTTTTACTTATTTATGTAGGCACTCGGTACGAGGGAAGCTACAAGAAACAAATAAAAAAAAGAAAATAAAATTATATGGTGAACTGGGCCAAAAGCCCAGGGAGTTGTTCAAAAAGAAAAGAAAAGAAAATAGAAAAAAAAATAAATTTATTTGACATTTTTTAGGATTTTTCTAAGTTATACATATCAATATGTATATTATATATATATAATATATATATATATAATAATAATAAGTGTGTGTGTGTGTAAATGAGTGTGTGGGTGTGTTTTCAAATGCAGGACCCGTTCCCGTGCGAAAAGGCGAGGGCGAAGTCGGTCAACGGCGGGGGCGGCACACTGCGCCTCCCGCGTCAACAGGGCGTGGGCGCACCGCGCCCACGCGCCTAACACGCGGAGGCGGCCGGATGACACGGCGCACGCGGCCACACGGGCCGGCGCACATACGCGCAAAGGAGAGGAGAAAGAGGCGGCCGGCGCACGCGGCCGGCCAGGAGAGAGAAAGAGAGAGAAAGAGAGAGAAAGGAAGAGGAAAGAAGAGGAAAAGAAGAGAAAAAAAGGTCAGAAAAATCAGAAAAATCAAAAAAATTAGAAAAGTGTGCAACACATGGTAGCACACAATTCCAAGTCAACAAGAGCAGCAATTGTCAACAAAAGAAGCAAGAAGTGTCCATATTAGCTAAAGGGTTGTTGTGTTACCCTATATAAAGGGGTTCAATTGTAATGTAAGGGGGTAAAGGAAGAGAGAGCAAAGAGTTGTAAGCTATGGGTTGCTAAGATTTGTAAGTGTTCTTGAAGTTCTTGCTTTGTGGCTTTGGTAGGAGAAGATTTTGAGAGCTTTGTATTTAAGTTTTGAAGTTTGTTGTTAGTTTGTATTGAATACTTTCATTGTACTCTTAGCCGTTTTTGGCTCTTCATAATCAATTTACAAGCTTGTGTGATCCTTATTTCAATTTCTTTTCTTCATGAAAGTTGTTCATCTTTGAGTATTCTTCAACTTCTCTTTCTATCACTTCTTCCAATTCCTTCTACGTTGAAAGTTATTTCTAATTTTCTTAAGTGCTGTTTTACGTGATTACTGTTCATCCGAGTTGATACCTTCTGCCATTTCTTCATTTTGAAGTCTTTCCAGTCATAATTATACTCTGAGTTCTTCATGAAAGTTGTTCCTAACGGGTAGATCTAAGTTTTCTTCTTCTACCACTTCTCTAAATTCTTCTTATTTTATGAGTTGGAATTAATTTGTTACTGTTCGAATTTCTGCTATTTTACTGTTCATCCGCACCAATAGGTCTTGGTTTTTCATATTTTTCACTATCTTCCTTTTATTTTCTGATTCTTTGTTCTTCATCAAACTTCTTCATCTTTTCATTCTCTACAACTTTCATTTATTCCACTTCTTCTAATTGTGTCTAGTTTAAAAGTTATTTCTCTTCCTACTTCACCTTAGTTTCATTATAATTGTCTATTTGTTCTTCTATCGATTCCACCCTTCTAAATTACATCCCAATCTTTCTAAGACGGTTTAAATACAATTCTCTTGATTTTTAAATCTTAAAAACTCAAAGTTTTCAACTTTCTAATCTATTTCTCCATGTGGATTCGACTCGGTCTCATCACTTAACTATTCCATTTATTTAATTTGTGGGCCGGATATTTTAATTTGGTAGCGGAGCGTATTAACGACGTGCGTTTTCCGCGCATCAAATTTTGGCGCCGTTGCCGGGGAGGGTATGAATTGGAAGTTGATAACTTTATGCTTTATTTTGTATATATATTGCTGCTCATTCTGATCCTTGCAGAAAAAATCATCAAAAGTAAAAAAAAATAGAAAATGTTGAAAATGCCACAAACAGATGTTGTGTCTCCCCGAGGTAAGTCTTCTGTATCTTCTAATCTCGTTATTTTTTATTTGCCAAATAAAGAATGAGGGAATGCGATTAAGGTTAGTACTCTTACCCTCTTTCCATAAATTTAGTTTCTTTATTTTTTACTTTCAATATGTAATTAGTTTTCATGCTTAGAAATAATCTTAAACAAATAAAAAAAATAGAAGAAATAAAAAAAAATATGGTGGATTAGCTCAGTTCACTAACAAAAAAATAAAAAAATAAAAGCAAAAAAAAAGTATAACTTGGTCTCACTATCATCTTTGAAACTTGTGTCTAAGGCTAGAGGTCAACGACAAACGGTATAAGCGGGAAAGTGGTTACTTAATTAGGACCTTGTGAAAGGAAGGGAAGCCTCCCACTTCCACACCTGTTACCTGGCCGGTGGATAAGTTTGATGGTGAATCTAAGTTGAACTTTATTTGATAATTTGTTTGTATCAAAAAAAAAATCTACAAAAAATGGTGAGATCATAACTTTCATCTATGGATTGGGCACACAACTTAGCTAGGTTTGACCAATTGGCTCATAAATTTGATCAATTTCTAGCCATGGATCAAGACCCCTTCATACCACCTAGTCACCATGATAATGATCACATGTGGGATAACCCGGCCCATTATGTAGGTGGTTGCCCAAACCCACACTCATTTCTCACCCAAAACAACCCGACCTCTTATGACAGTCCATATTCGTGGTCGGCCCAAAATGAGATCCCGTCACATATAATATCTGAGTTTCCATCATTTACCCAAGATCAGGCTCAAACCACTCAGTTCTTCCAAGGGGGCCATGATCTACCTTTCCTCCCAGAGCAAGCCCAATATGATCAACAGTTTTTTCAGCCTGATTATGAATCACCTTTACATACTTATACCTCTAGCTGGGAAAATCAACCAACAATCTCTTGGATGGACCAAGCAAGACAAACCCACATGTCTCAAGACCTCTCCACACCTTATTTTGACCCATGTCCAAACAACTTTAATTCTGGCTAGAGAGATCAACATGATTCTTCTTGGGAGTCTTATCAGGATCTAGGCCAAAGTCCTCAAGAACAGGATTTTCCAAATTGGGAACCATACCCACATGATTCTTACGATCAACCCTATTATGGAGAACATCCCATACACTCTCCACCATCTTGTTCTCGGACTGAGTGCCCTTCAAACTACTATCCATCTCAATCTGACTTTCAGCCCACTTTGAATAAGGCGGAGATGTTTGATCAATTGACACAGCTCTTCCAGACTCAACAACAAGCCTTCCAAGAACAACTACAAAACTTTAAGGCTCATGTGAGTCAGGTTGCTAAAAACATCATAGAAATGGAAGTCGATCCAATGCCTAGCAAATCCACTATAAGTCTTGAGGACCAACTTCCTGGATTTGATGGACGTGATAACGATGAAAATCCATATGTTCAACCTATGATTCCCCAATCTATCACTCATATCACTATTGATTTTGAGGGGATCATGGAAGAATCTTATGAGGAGGACGTAAAGGAAGAGCATCCTGAGAAGCCTAAACCCCATTCCATTTGTGAAGAGGATTATGGTGATCTTGAGTCGTCGGGGGGAGAAGAAGAGGAAGATGATTGTCCAGTAAATGTTCAAATTCCCTTACTTGCCCGTCCTGACTTTGATGAGTCCATCTTCCAAGTAAATGGAAAAGAGAATGTGAGTGAGGAGAGAGAATTGAGTGTGACCATAAGACCTTCTTTTCTTGTGATTGAGGAACCGGGTGCTCCACTTGAAATTTACTCTGATTGGGTATCTCTTGATTTTGGGGAGGATCTTGATCTTTTACATGTTCCTGACCTCGGCACTTCTATACAAATCCCTTATATCCTGCAACTAGCCGATCGGTCGATTCCACTTGAGCTTCATGATCATCCGTGTGTTGAGGAGCACGTCTCTTTCACTACCCCTTGTCTTCTCAACGCTATCCCTTTCGTGGAATCCTTCGAAACTCCTCCCACTCCTACTCTTCCTCACCTCAACATTGTGCTTGACAATTTTTCAATTGAGGATGAAGGAGAAAAGTTAAGGGACATTAAGGTCCGCATTGATGTGTTTAACACTTATAAAGACCTTCAGTGTACAGAGGAATATTTTGTGATTGAAGATATGATAATTCCTCTGGCATTCTCTGACCGAGAGGGTCCGTCCAAATTCCTAAACCCACCTTGGCATGATTCTAGCCCACATGCACATACATATAATCTTTTCCTCCAATGGTACAAGTGTTGGAATTTATCGGAGGATAAGATCATTTGGTGGCTCATTCTGAATGCCACCCGTTGGTTAGTGAACTGTAATATGTCTGGCTGAAGACGTTAAACTAAGCACTTCTTGGGAGGCAACCCAAAATTTTTGTGATTTCTGTGTGAGAATAAATAGCTTCTTGGGAGGCAACCCAAGTTTTTATTGTGGTTTTGTGTTTATTTTGTAAATTTGAATAAAGGATAAGTTGGGGAGAGAAAGCTGATTGCTTACTCTGTTGCTCCGATTTTCACGCCTCTCAAACACCAAGGCCGTCGAAGTACACATCAGGTTGTCCCGTTCTTTTCCAAACATATCATGTCTACATTGTTCTATTGTTCCATATTATTCATGCCATTGAGGACAATGTCATTTAAGTTGGGGGGACGGAAATCATGTTGCACATGCATTCATATACAGCCTCATTTTTTTTCAACACATTTTGAGTTTCATGATTCATACTTCTATTGAAAGTAATTCTGAAATAGAAATGACTGGATAAGGATGATGGAAGATTATTTAATCTAGCCATGGAAAACTGATATAAGAATATTTTTAAAGTTCATGTGCACTTTAGAAAAATGAAAATCACTTTGCACGCTAATGAAACAAGCAGGACAAGCCTTCTGCTATTTTGGGTATATTACCTGATATTCTGCGCTTTTTGAGGAAGAGATCTTTTATAAGCTTTCTGTCATGTTATCTATTGAAAAAAAAAATTTGAAAAAAAAAACACCATGAAAAATGCTCCGATTCTGAGTAACCGGGCTTACTTCACTTAAGACGTGTTGAGGTTCGCGTCAAAAGGAAAAGGGAACTTTGATCTGTGTAACCGGACCTACTTCACCTAAGATGTGTTGAGGTTCGTGTAAAACAGTGAAGGGTAGTGCAGCATCATGTGTGTATATATAAAAAAAAAGTAGAAAGAAAAAAAAGGAAAAAAAAGGAAAAGAGATCCCAAAAGGGACATAGTAATAAGGCAGACAAACAAAGCTATTATGCTGAATGCTCTAATTAAGAAGTGCAGAATTGAAATGCATTTATTCGGAATAGTAACTGGAGGACACAATTGTCTCTACCGTGAATTTAGTATTACACATGCACAAGTGCTACTGAATTTTGATTAGAATTCTTGATCATGTACCTGAATTTCCTACATAAGGCTAGTATGAGATAATGATTCCAGATTCCTAATCTTTAGTAGATTCTATGAACGATGATCTGGAAATGAGGCATGAATACTTTAAACTCTTGTTGGTCCTAAAATTTGACATTATTTGCATTGCTAAGGGACTAGCAATGAGTAAGTTGGGGGGTGTGATAAGTGTGTATTTTTACATATTAATTCATGATTATACACATTTTTCTGAGCTTAAATGATAATAAATATACACGTATCACACTTACTTTTAATTTAGAGTCAAATAATTAATTTTTTAAAATTAAATAAATTTAATAACAATTTTTACTTATTTATGCAGGCACTCGGTACAAGGGAAGCTACAAGAAATAAATAAAAAAAAGAAAATAAAATTATATGGTGAACTGGGCCAAAAGCCCAGGGAGTTGTTCAAAAAGAAAAGAAAAAAAAAAGAAAAAAAATAAATTTATTTGACATTTTAGGATTTTTCTAAGCTATATATATCAATATGTATATTATATATATAATATATATATATTATATATATATATATAATAATAAGTGTGTGTGTGTAAATGAGTGTGTGCGTGTGTTTTCAAATGCAGGACCCGTGCCCGTGCGAAAAGGCGAGGGCGAAGTCGGTCAATAGCGGGGGCGGCACACCGCACCTCCCGCGTCAACAGGGCGTGGGCGCACCGCGCCCACGCGCCTCACACGCGGAGGCGGCCGGACGACGCGGCGCACGCGGCCACACGGGCCGGCGCACACGCACGCAAAGGATAGGAGAAAGAGGCGGCCGGCGCACGCGACCGGCTAGGAGAGAGAAAGAGAGAGAAAGAGAGAGAAAGGAAGAGGAAAAGAAGAGAAAAAAAAGGCCAGAAAAATCAGAAAAAATCAAAAAAATTAGAAAAGTGTGCAACACATGTTAGCACACAATTCCAAGTCAACAAGAGCAGCAATTGTCAACAAAAGAAGCAAAAAGTGTTCATATTAGCTAAAGGGTTGTTGTGTTACCCTATATAAAGGGGTTCAATTGTAATGAAAGGGGGTAAAGGAAGAGAGAGCAAAGAGTTGTAAGCTATGGGTTGCTAAGATTTGTAAGTGTTCTTGAAGTTCTTGCTTTATGATTTTGGTAGGAGAAGATTTTGAGAGCTTTGTATTTAAGTTTTGAAGTTTGTTGTTAGTTTGTATTGAATACTTTCATTGTACTCTTAGCCATTTTTGGCTCTTCATAATCAATTTACAAGCTTGTGTGATTCTTATTTCAATTTTTTTTTCTTCATGAAAGTTGTTCATCTTTGAGTATTCTTCAACTTCCCTTTCTATCACTTCTTCTAATTCCTTCTAGGTTGAAAGTTATTTCTAATTTTCTTAGGTGCTATTTTATGTGATTACTGTTCATCCGAGTTGATACCTTCTGCCATTTATTCATTTTGAAGTCTTTCCAGTCATAATTTTACTCTGAGTTCTTCATGACAGTTGTTCCTAACTTGTAGATATAAGTTTTATTCTTCTACCACTTCTCTAAATTCTTCTTATTTTGTGAGTTAGAATTAATTTTTTACTGTTCAGATTTCTGCTATTTTACTGTTCATCCGCACCAATAGGTCTTGGCTTTTCATATTTTTCACTATCTTCCTGTCATTTTATGATTATGTGTTCTTCATCAAACTTCTTTATCTTTTCATTCTCTACAACTTTCATTTATTCCACTTTTTCTAATTGTGTCTAGTTTAAAAGTTATTTCTCTTCCTACTTCACCTTAGTTTCATTATAATTGTCTATTTGTTCTTCTATCGATTCCACCCTTCTAAATTACATCTCAATCTTTCTAAGACGGTTTAAATACAATTCTCTTGATTTTTAAATCTTAAAAACTCAAGGTTTTCAACTTTCTAATCGATTTCTCCCTGTGAATTCGACTCGGTCTCATCACTTAACTATTCCATTTATTTAATTTGTGGGTCGGATATTTTAATTTGGTAGCGGAGCGTATTAACGACGTGCGTTTTCCGCGCATCACTGCTCAAGCTCAGTTCGACTTTTCACCCGCAAACTGATGGTCAGTCTGAAATGACGATTCAGACGTTGGAGGATATGCCTTGTGTTCTGGATTGGAAGGGCGATTGGGAGCGACATCTACCTCTTGTGGAATTTTCTTATAATAATAGCTTCCACGTGAGTATAGGCATGGCTCCATTCGAGGCACTGTATGGTAGACCTTGTAGGTCTCCGTTGTATTGGGAGGAAATAGGAGACATGCAGTATGTGGGACCTGAAGTTGTTCAAGAAACTACTGAAAAGATCAGGCTGATCAAACAGAGATTTATGATAGCACAAGACCGACAAAAGAGTTATGCTGATAACCGAAGGAAGGAGCTGTCATTCGAAATTGGTGATCACGTTTTCCTCAAGGTGTCTCCGTCAAAGGGAATCGTTCGGTTCGGCAAGCGTGGGAAGCTAAATCCACGTTTCGTCAGACTATTCGAGATTCTGGAGAGATTAGGAAGTGTGGCATATCGGTTGGCTTTACCTCCGTCTCTGGAGGGAGTACATCCGGTATTCCACGTGTCCATGCTGAAGAAGTATGTGCATGATCCGGCATACGTGATCAGTTCTGAGCATATGCAGTTTCAGTAGAACCTATCTTATGAGGAGCAACCTGTTCGAATTCTGGGCCGTAAGGAGTAGGTACTGAGGACTAAAATCATCACATTGGTGAAGATACTATGGAGGAACTTCTCGTATGAGGAGGCCACGTGGGAACCAGAAGAAGAGATGAAGAAGAAGTACCCTCATCTGTTCGGTATGTGATCTAACCCCAAACTTCGAGGATGAAGTTTTCTTTAAGGGGGGAGGGTGTAATGCCCTACGATTTTATAGCATTTTATTTGATTGTTAAAAAAAATTGTGTATGCCTAAATGTTTAAACTATTAGTTATATTATATTTATTTTAGTCATAGAAAAAAAGAGGTTTAAAAGTTAAAAGAAAGTGAAGAAAGAGAAATAATAATAAATAAAGTTTAAAACAAAATTTATAGGAGGTTAATCATTTTATAAAAATTTGTAAGGGTTTAAAACGAAAAAAATAAAGAAAAGGCTTAAAATGAAAAAAAATGTGGTTAAAATGAAAACAAAGTCAAAAAAAATAGTGGGCGGCGGCCGCCCACGCGCGCGGGCGCGCGGGCGGGCGCATGCCCCCCCCTGTTTGACTGCTGCAATCGCGGCAGTCATAAATTTTTATTTTTATTTTTATTTGTTAAACCTACTTAGTTTAAAGCTCATTCTTCTTTAAGTCAAAATCCACATGTCTTATATATAAAAAAAAAGAAAAAAATGTGGGATAGTCAAAAGAATGGGCTGACTGGGTTAGTGAAGGTTTGAAGGTCAAAATTTTATTTAAATAATATTGAATTAAAGATTTAATCTCCACCCTTGATTAAATCAATGGTTAAGATTTGATTAGACCAAAACCCCTATAAATAGATGGATAGAGGGCCTCATTTGCTCCTCTTGGAGACTGGCTACGTGAAGAGAAGAAGGAGGAGGATAGAAGGCTATTAAGGAGAGGTTTAAGCATTATTAAGGTAAGGGATTTAGCATTTAATCCCAATGATTAACATGGATTAGCATATTTAAAATGGTTTAAGGTGTGTAATTAGCATCTCTATAGATAGTTAAGTCCAGAGATCAGTGTTTCATTATGTGTGATCATATCTTAGTCGGATTAGTATTAAATCATTAATATTAAGGCATGTGATTAAGGGTAAATCAAGTGTTTAATACACTATAATTAGCATCAGTACATGGTAAATTTAGAAACCTTTCAAAATCATGGGATCTGATGTTCTAAGACCTCTGTAAAAATTTTCATGTCTGATTCAAATTATCTTCATATTTATGAATATTTTAATATTATCCTAAGGGTGTTTAATTATACAACAGGGTTAATGGGGTAATATAAAATCACCACGAATTTTATAAATGCATGTTAACGTAAGATCCATGTATAGGAAAATTTTCATCATTTTAGATCACGATATTCTTGTTAATGAATTTTTAATACATGAGAGAAAAATAGATAATTGTATAGAAATTAGATATCCCGATCATAAAAATCTTACAATTTTACAGTATGGTTCTTCCATTGAGTGTACTATGTTCCGTAAATAAAAGAAATTTTAGATGTCTGTGAATGGAATTACATCATTTTTTAATATTTTCTTAGGAGAATAAAATTATGGGATAAATAGAAATCTATATAGAAAATTATGAAACTTTACCAGAAGACTTGCATGCATGTTATAACTCATTGGTTAAATTTACATCTTATTTTGATCACTGAATCGTGACTTATGAAACTTTCAATGTTTGAACAAATAATTAAAAAATTAAATAAATGTTAATATTCTGTGAAAAATTCTGAGAAAATTACAGAACTGATATTTGATGTTTATAAGTTAAGTTTTAATATATGTTAGTCATTTTAAGCATTCTTAATAATTTTCTCTATTTAGAAGCTATTGTTGTGAATCTTAGAAACTGATATAAAATTCTAGAAATTTGAAATACTAAATCAAAAATAGTGAATTTTTTTCTATATGCTACTTCTGTCTGAAACATCATTCTGAAAATTTTGTGTAAATTTTTGACTATTGTGGATATATTTAGTTAATTTTTCATGTATAGGAGAATTTAAATAATTCTGTAAATATTTGAATTCCTACATGAAAAATTATGAGAAATTTTCTATGTAGTGTTACATATAAATGTGATGTTCAGTAAAAAGTTAATGATTTTCTGAAATTGGTAGCTAAAGTTAGTCAATTTATGATGCATGTTAGAGTATATGTAATTTCAGAAAAATTATAATTACTGTCTGCAAAATGATGAAAAATTTCTGTTATGATCTTTCCTGTAAATGTATTAATTTACTGAAATTACAATGTATTTTGAGTTTGGATAACAGAATTAGAAATTTTTGATGTATAAATGAAATAT
This sequence comes from Amorphophallus konjac, assembly GCA_022559845.1. Taxonomy (NCBI): domain Eukaryota; kingdom Viridiplantae; phylum Streptophyta; class Magnoliopsida; order Alismatales; family Araceae; genus Amorphophallus; species Amorphophallus konjac. The sequence goes on along the minus strand of CM040119.1, from coordinate 269,431,593 downwards.
AAATAATCCTATAGAAATTAAAAATACTATCTGAAAAATTATGATAATTTTCTGTTTTTACCGTTTCTATAAATGTATTGATTCTATGAAATTTTAATATATTCTAATTTATGTAAGTAGAATTAAATTTTTTTGATATATATATGTCATTTAGAATTGGATAAGTTTAGAAATTCAAAAATAAAAAAAGATTTTAAGTAATGGCATATTTTATACTTAGTGTTCACAGTATGAATTTTTGAGTGGCATATGTCCATTTCATATAAGTCATATTTATAGTTACCGCACTGTTATTACTGCCAAATAGACACTGTCATCATAGGGGGAGACTGGAATCAAGCCATAGAAATATCCCTATGGGGAGGTTCACACTGTACTGGTCCCGAGGGTAACGGGGATTGAAATCCTGGAGGTGGACAAGCACCACTTGTTAAGGTGGAGAGGACTTCTCCCGGTTCTGCGCAATAACCAAGACTCATCACTATTTACCTAGGTGATCGAGTACCGACTGACTGTCCTTCTAGTGGTGGTTTGGGCACTATGTCTGGCTATTTATACCACTATTACTATTTACTGAACTGAAGTTGAACGACTGTTACTGCCTACTGAATTGATACTGAACTACTGCTACTGTTCACTGAGTCGTTATTAATACGACTATTACTGCTCACTGAATTGATATTGGAACTGTTATTACTGTTCAATGAATCAATACTGAAACCACTGTTACTGCTCAATAAATTGATATTGAAGTGTTATTGTTTATTGAACTGTCATTGTATTTTACTGTTATTACACTATAAATGTTTACTGTTAATGAATCTCCAGTATATCGAATGGTGATTTAGAAAAGGGCAGATTATGTCTATCTCGATCCTTTCACTATGCGTGAGACTACTCAACCTAGTACTAGATTCATTCGTTAATGTTTACAAATGATGAATTCTCATTTACTTTGTCATTGATAGAATAAAGTTTTAATGTACATGTTTTATTTGTAAAATGTTAAAAGCATGACTTATGATCGTAAAAATTGAAATTGGGTTAAATGTATTAAACCCATATGTTATCTAATTAAAATTATGTCTAAGAATGACTTCTGAAATGAAATATCATAAAACACTTTGGATATGTTTATACATGTTATGATTGGGGACTATGCTTAGTCTCTTCTTGGGTCTATTCGTAGACTCACCCCGTTGAACATTTTCAGGAGAAGCGGTAGAAGAATGCGAGGAGTGATCTCGCAGGGATCTGTCCACAACTTGGATTTACTACAAGTCATTATCTTAGGTAGTTGTGTTATGAGTTATGTCAGTTATGTAAGAAAAAAATATGTGTGAAATTTGGTTATGTAATAAAAGACTTGTTAAATTGTTACCTTTATTTCTATTTATGTGGATGTAGTCTTTGACTGTAAGCTGAATGATTTGAGAAATTTCATTTCCGCTGCAATGATGTCTCAATGTTTATGTAAAATTCTCTACCGTAATTGTATCACTTAGGTTGTCCTACTGTGACGTCTCGATCGGAATCCGATGTGAGTCTTTACGACTGGACCGGGTTAATTACGAGTCGGGACATTACACTTTAACACCTCCTTAATTACCCTCACACCCCTTCTTCAACACTTCAACGTGGCCAGTCCCAAAGGAGTGCAAATGAAACCCCCTTCATGGGTATTTATAGGGGTTTTCCTTTAATCAATCTTTATCATTGATTTTAATCAAGGGTGGAGATTAAATCTTTATTTTAATATTATTGAATTGAGAAATGACTTTCAAAGTTCTCACCAACCCATTAAGCCCCCTTTTTTAACTAGCCCATATTTGTTCTTTTATATATATATATCACATGGGATTTGACTAAGAGGAGTGAAAGGGTTTAGACTAAAAGGAAAAGCTTAAAAAAATAAAAAAAGAATTTTTTTTAATATTGCTGCAAGTGGCCGAAAGGGGGGGCGCGTGCTCGCGCGCCCACCCGCGTGGGTGGCGCTCGGCCCCCCCCGCCTATTTTCAATTTTTTTATTTTACAATTATCCCCCTTCTATTTTTTTTTACAATTAACCCCTTCTATTTTTTTTACTTTATTTGTTTTATTTTTTTATTCTTTCTTCTCTTCCTCTCAACTTTTGAATCTCTTTCTCTTTTTTTACCATGACTAAAATAAATATAAAAGACTAATAATTTAAATATTTAGACATAATCAAATTTATTTATTTATCAAATAAAATGCTAAACTATGAATTCGTAGGGCATTACACCCTCTCACCCTTAAAGAAAATTTTGTTATTGAAGTTTGGGGTTAGATCACATACCGAACAATCGAAGGTACTTCTTTTTCATCTCTTTTTCTAGTTCTCACGTGGCCTCCTCTTCCGAGAAGTTCCTCTATAGTACCTTCACCAATGGAATGACTTTAGTCCTCATCACCTGCTCTTTGCGGTCCAGAATTCGAATAGGTTGCTCTTCATAAGATAGGTTCTGCTGAAACTGCATCTACTCAGAACTGATCACGTGTGCTGGATCATGCACGTACCTCCTTAGCATGGACACGTGGAACACCGGATGTACTCCCTCCAGATACGGAGATAAAGCCAACCGATATACCATATTCCCTAATTTCTCCAGAATCTCAAATGGTCTGATAAACCATAGATTTAGCTTCCCACACTTGCCGAACAGAACGATTCCTTTTGTCGGAGACACCTTGAGGAAAACGTTATCACCAATTTCGAATGTCAGCTCCTTCCTTCGATTATCAGCATAACTCTTCTGTCGGTCTTGTGCTATCGTCAATCTCTGTCTGATCAACATGATCTTTTTAGAGGTCTCTCGTACAACTTCTGGCCCCACAAGCTGCCTGTCCCCTGTTTCCTCCCAGCACAATGGAGATTTACAAGGTCTACCGTATAGTGCCTTGAATGGAGCAATGCCTATACTCGCGTGGAAGCTATTGTTATAAGTAAATTCTACAAGAGGTAGATGTCGCTCCCAATCGCCCTTCCAATCCAGAACACAAGCCCTAAGCATATCCTCCAGTGTCTAAATCATCCTTTAGGACTGACCGTCAATTTGCGGGTGAAAAGCCGAACTGAGCTTGAGCCACGAACCAAAAGCTTCCTGCAACCCTTGCCACAATCTGGATGTGAACCGGGGGTCCCTATCGGAGATGATCGACTTTAGAATCCCGTGAAGTCTGACGATGTTTTCTACATAAAATCTTGTCAAACTATCCACCGATTGCTTCATCTTAATAGGAAGGAAATGTGCAGACTTTGAAAATCTATCCACAACCACCCATATAGAGTCATTGCCCTTTGCTGATCTAGATAACCCAGTCACAAAATCTATAGTGATTGCTTTCCATTTCCACTGAGGAATTTCAATTTTTTGCATTAGCCCTGATGACTTTTGGTGCTCTGACTTTACCTGTTTACAAACCAAGCATCTAGCAACATAGTCGGCTACGTCCTTCTTCATTCCTTGCCACCAAAAATACCGCTTCAAGTCTTGATACATTTTACCACCTCCTGGATGAATAGAGAACATTGATCGGTGAGCTTCCTCCAGAACCTGCCTTTTCAAATCGGCTAAATCAGGTACACATATTCGGTGTTGAAACCGAATCAGTCCATCTTTATCACGAGCAAAGCCGATCTTCCCGATCAATTCTTATAGCTGGGGATCATCTTTTTGCACATTTATCACCTTGTCAAGCACTATTAACCAAATAGTCAATTGAGTCACAAATGCCTGACATAGCTGAGGCTTGATCACAGCCATAAGTTACGCTGCATCTTTGATCATCTTTCAATCTTGCTGCATCATAACCCTTTTTCTGCTGAGAGCATCGGCTACTACATTCACCTTTCCTGGATGGTATGTCAGTTCAAAGCATAGTCTTTTAAGAATTCGACCCATCTTCTTTGTCTTAGATTCAACTCCTTCTGAGAAAATGGGTACTTCAGACTCTTGTTGTCAGTGAACACCTCGAACTTGACGCCATAAAGATAATGATGTCAGATCTTCAAAGCATAAACCACTGCAGCCAACTCCAAATCATGAGTCGGGTAGTTTCGCCCGTGCTCCTTTAGTTGGCGAGAAGCATAAACGACCACCCTTCCATTTTACATCAATACATTGCCTAACCCAACCTTCGATGCATCAGAGTAGATGGCGAAGTCGTCCGCATTGTTAAGCAAAACGAGAACTAGTGCCAACGTCAGCCTAGCCTTCAGCTCTCGGAAACTCTTCTCACAGCTCTCAGACCATATATATTTGACTCCCTTTCGGGTCAACTTGGTTAGTGGCGCCGCTAGAGATGCGAACCCCTCCATAAAGCGGCGATAATAACCAGCTAACCTTAAGAAACTCTGAATCTCCGTAGGAGATTTAGGAGTCTCCCATTTTAATACCATCTGAACCTTTGCGGGGTCGACGGCAACACCACTACCTGAGATTACATGCCCGAGGAAATGGACCTCCTTCCGCCAAAAGTCAAGATAAGGTCTAAACACCCGATTCATCAAGTCCATAAATGTTGCAGAGGCATTTATCAGATCAAAAGGTAGCACCAAGAATTCATAATGGCCATATCTCATTCGAAACACCGTCTTGGATGTGTCTGCTTCCCCTATCCTCAATTGATGGTATCCCGAACGCAGATCAATTTTTGAGAACACCGTGGCTCCCTACAACTGGTCAAACAGGTCATCAATGCGGGGTAAATGGTACTTATTCTTAATGGTCACCTCATTAAGTTTGCGATAGTCAACGTATAACCTGGGAGAACCATCCTTCTTCTTCACAAATAGAACTGGAGCTCCCCATGATGACACACTTGGACGGATAAATCCTTTGTCTAATAAGTCTTGGAGTTACTTTTTCAGCTCTGCTAATTCTGCTTGGGCCATTCGGTAGGGTGCCTTAGAGACAGGTGCAGTGTCAGGTAACAAGTCGATGGCAAATTCTATCTCTCTTGTAGGTGGTAACCCGGATAAATCCTCTGGAAAAACATCTAGGAATTTCTGAACAATCACAATCTCTGCTACGGTCAGTACATGGTCAGCATCATACTTCGTGACTACGCTTGCCAAGAAAGCATCGTAGCCCTTTCTCAACATTCGCACAGTCTTCATTGTTGAAACCACTAACTTCTTTCCAGCCATATGCTTCAGTAAGGGATGAGAAAACTCCTCCTCTGTAGGAATGCGAAAAATAACTCTCTTCCTTCGACAATTTATCAGAGCGTAATGCTCTTCTAACCAATCCAGTCCTAAGATAGCATCAAAGTCTTGCATAAGTAAATAGATAGAAAAATAACTCTCTTCCTTCGATAATCTATCAGAGTGTACTGCTCTTCTAACCAATCTAGTCCTAAGATAGCATCAAAGTCTTGCATAGGTAAACAGCAAAAACAACCGGGTAGAGTTCTTCCTTCTATATTCACTGATAGTGACGGTATATGCCTCTTCGTAGACACCGCTCCTGCAGGTGTGTGCACCAATAGGGGCACGTCTAGGTCTAATGACTCAATTCCGAAGTCCTCATGCAATTGACGAGTACACATATTAGAAATGAAAGTATGCGTCGCACCGATGTCAAACATTACTCTAGCATGAATACCATTGATAGAGATAGTACCTTCTGTGAGGTCCTCCACCTGCTCAACATCCTCCCTAGCTAGTGCAAACACTCGAGCTGGCACTCGGGGTCTCCCTGCGAATCTTGCTACTGCTGGTCTGGCTACTACTGGGGCTGCTGCTGCTGCTACTGATCGGGCTGCTGTTGCTGCTACTGATCGAGCTGCATCATTTTCGGACAGTCTCGGATCATGTGGCCCTTCTCGCCACAACGGAGACATCTGCCAGTAGCAATCCCGCATACTTCCCCGTAATGTCGCTTGCCACAGTGTTTACATTCTGATTTATCGTTGCCCCTTGCTGGTGGTATGGTCTTCCCTGTCACGAACGATTGCGACGGATTGCCCATCACCTTTTTGCCTTTGTCATACTGGTGAAATGGTGTCGATGGTCTCTTTGTCAAAGTCCTCTTCTCCTCTTGATATAATTCTATGTCACTCTCTTAATGACATGCCGCACCAAGATCCGCCTCCATCGTAGCAAGATCCAGTGCAATTAGATGGGTCCGAAGCGACGGTCGTAGTCCTGTCACAAACTTTTTCACCTTCCTTCTTTCATCTGCAACAATATGTAGTGCATACTTTGATAATTCCGCGAACTTAGCTTCATATTCGAGCACGGTCATCGACCCTTGAGTTAGGGTGAGAAAATCTTGCTCCATCTTGTCTTGCATATGCTCCGGTATGTACTTTATTGTGAATAGCCGCCTGAATTCTTCGCAAGAAATATCATACTCTAATCTGTCAGGTTGATTCCTTAGCATAGATGCCCACCATACGTCTGCTCTCTCATACAGCATGTACACCACTAGACTCGTCTTGTCCTCATCCGCACACCGAATGACCCAGAAAATCTTTTCTATCTCGCAGAGCCAGTTTTCAGCCATGATTGGCTGACTCTCCCCCTTAAAAGAAGGTGAAGTCATCCACCGAAATCTCTCCATCATGGTCACCCCTCCAAAACCCTGATCCTATGATGATGTTGCCTGAGTTTGGAGTTGGGCCTGAAGTGTCACGTCCCGAACCGATAGCAGCGGAATGCATTGCTCGGAACGTGCCAGCGATACAGTCGTGAATATTCAGAGCAACCATAAGACGTAAGTACCAGGCAAGACAATATTGACAAAAAGGTAATTCTTATTAATAATCAATATCCATATTACATATCTTGACTCAACTTACACAAGTAAAATAAAAAGACTCAATGTCACACTTAATAAAAGGGAAAAAAAGACTCGATGACAAGACAAGACTCAAGAAAATAAAGATACCGACTCGATTCTCCAGAGCACTCATCACTCTTGCCCTTCCCCGTCTGACTGATTATCTTTGACATCATTACCTGAAAAATGTTTAAGATAAATTGGGTGAGCGAAAATGCTCAGTAGGAATTACATCTCTCATCAAACATGATATAAGTGATTAGCCAATTAATTGTATATATGGGTATGTAATGCATGAACGATATAACTTGAAAATCATGACAATCATCAATCTAGCAGAAAGGGTGATCATTCTTGAACATCAAGGCTAAGGGAAGATATAAGCTCAAGAGAAAAGGGAAATAATTCCTGTGTAGAACCAAGGACAAGATGCTAGTATGAAAACAAAGATAGATGCTCCAGATGAACATAACTTTCGAATTGGCCAGAATATATCTGAATTTCAATAATGATAAGCAGAAATAATCAGTCTAGCAGAATGTCTAAATTATCAGAATAACAGAATAATAGAATATCAAGATTTCAAAATAACAGAATTTTCAAAATAATAGAATTTGCAGAATAACAGATATAACAGAATTTTACAGATTTACAGACTTTGGTGCAATGTCACACCCAAAATTTCTATGGTTTACATAATGGACTTCTGTCCTACCTGGCATTGGTTGTTGCAGACCCACATCCCTTAATATTTCAGAATTTTGCATATATGGCCAACATATAGTCAAAGGGTTATGTTCTCGAAATATTGACAAGGAATTTCTTGAAAGGAATAATATGACATAACTAACATGGGTGATAATCATGAAGATCCATGATATAACAGAGTTCAAAGACTGAACGTTGAGTAGGGACAATATAGCGATAAATCTCTCATGAAAATCTGAATATTCATGAAACTGGGTTAAATTGCGTCTATATAGTCGCCGCGAATTCAAGAAATAGCGTCTACCCTACGGACGCTTATTATCATGAGCAGTAGGAACAGAATTGGCGTCAGTGTTACATACACAATTTCTAATTAGCGTTAAATATCATGTCGCCAATCTAAGAGAGAGACCAGACTTCTCACGGTGACCCATCCAGGTGATCCGTGATGGTCGGGACGTCATGTTTCTTTAGAGGGACATGACTTAGTACGATTTTCAGGGTGTTTAGGGTACAACCACCTCGGCTGTCTTGAGGAAATCCAAGGCTAGTGGAGTCTTACGGAGGTCTCAATGAAGAAAGCACCAGTCCGGCGGAAGGAATATCCGACGGAGGGTCCTAACCTCACCAAGAGTGGAGTGTGATTGATAAACCAAAACAGGGACCTCGCCTTGATCATGAGACGACGGTGCCAAGATCCAGCGATGTGGGATCAATAAAACGTGATTTGAAACAGTCGAGAATGACGTTTGAGCAGTGGATGCACTTTATATATATATATATATTATTTCATGCATATACTTTTTTGAAAGAATGTGAATATAGATGAAGTTTTAAAAGAATAAAGAGGGAAGGGGGAACATGACAAGGGCACAAAGAAAATAAGGTGGCTTATATAGGGTTAGTGGAAAAAATCTCTCAAGGAATTAACATTAACGTAACATCCCATATGAACAATATCACTTTGTATCTATTAAGAATTTAGTGAAAAATTTTATATAACAATTAAGAGAAAAATCTAAGGATCTTAATCATGAAATATCACAACTTTATTTTACCTGGTTAAAAAGATAAAAATTTCTAAAGTAGAGATAGAGTTTTAATTAATGAACAATGTCACTTTTTATTTAATGAAAATTTAGTGAAATAAAATATATGATAAATAAGGTAAAAATCTAATATGCTTAACCATGAAAAATTAAATTTTAATTCTATCTAGTTTAAAAGATAAAAATTCTCAAAGATGACACGGGTGTTGACCTCATGAATAGGGCCGCTTTTCAATTTTAAATCTTTTTATGCATCTAAATATATGAAAATTAAGAGAAAAATATGAGGATCTCATAAATATATTTATCCAAGATTTTAGATATATGGGTTCATGATTATAAAAATTTAAATCATGTGTTAATCTTTACGTAAAACGAAACAACGTAAAACTAACGAACATGAACATGCTACGTGAATACATGAAGCACGTGAGATCATGCTACGTGAATTTCCTGAGCATCGTCATTCTGAACTGCACGATGTCCTCCACCCGCCATGATCTGAAAATACAATTATACGGTTAAGTTTTCGTCATGACAACCTATTAGTTCAAGACTTTGAAATGTGGATTAAGCTGATGACTTATTTATGTAAATTCTCAATAGTGGTGGCTCTGATACCACTCTCTGTGACGCCCTAACTCGTAAACTTGGTCCAGTCGTAAAGACTCACGTCGCATCCCATTCAAAATGTCATAGTAGGACAACCCAACCGGTACATTATGGTTGAGACTTTCACCTAAATATTGAGATATCATTATAGCAGAAATGAAATTTCTCGATCAATCAGCTTACAATCAAATGTCTTTATCCACATAGATCGAAATAAAGAGTAACAATTTAACAAGTCAATTGTTACATAACCAAATTTCACATGCATTTTTTTAACATAATTCATAACTACCTAAGGTAGTGACACAGAGTAATTCCAAGCTGCGGTTAGAACACTGCGAGATCACTCATCACTTTCTTCTACCGTTTCTCCTGAAAATGTTCAACAGGCTGAGTCTACGAATATACCTAGTAAGAGACTAGGCATAGTCCCCAGTTATAACATTCATAAATATATCCAAAGTGATTTATGACATTTCTTTTTATGTGTCATTCTTTTAGGCATAATTTCAAATAGATAACAACATGATATTAATGCAATATAACCCAATTTCAATTTTACAAATCATAATTCATGATGTTAACATTTTACAGATAATACCATTCGGTACATTAAAACTCTGTGCTATCAATGACAATGTAATTGAGAATTCAACATTAGTAAACATTACAATGCAATCTAATTCGGCTTATTTATCAATAGGATGATTCTAGTACTAGGCGGAGTAAAGTCTCACGCATAATAAAAGAATCCAAACAGACCTAATCTGTCCTTTTCCAAATCACCATTTGATATATTGGAGATTCGATAACAGTAAACATTTATAGTGTAATAACAGTGAAATGCAATAACAGTTCAATAGGCCATAACACTAGTTTCAATATCAGTTCAAGGAGTAGTAACAGTAGTTTCAATATCAATTCAATGAGCAGTAACAGTAGTATAAATAACTAAGATACAGTGTCCTAACCACCACTAGAAGGACAATCAGTCGGTACTCGATCACCTAGGTAAATAGTGATGAGTCTTGGTTACTGCGCAGAACCAGGAGAAGTCATCTCCACCTTAACCAGTGGTACTTGTCCACCTCTAGGATGTCATGCTCGTTACCCTCAGGGCCCGTAAACAATGTGAACCTCCCCATAGGGCCATTTCTATGGCTTGATTCCGGTCTCCCCCTATGGCGGCAGTGTCCATTTGGCAGTAATAACAGTACAGTAAATATATATGCGACTCATATACAATGGACACATGTCACTCATAAATTCATGATGTAAACATTAAGTATGAAATATGCCAGTATTGAATATTTTTTTTCTAAATTTTTGAATTTCTAACTTATCCAATTATAAAGGCATATATATATCAAAAATTTCTAATTTTGTTCACAGATATCAGAATGCGTTGAAATTTCAAAAAACCATTACATTAATAGGAAGGATCAAATTAGAAAAGTATCATCATTTTTTAGATAGTATTTATAATTTTTACAGAAGTATTTATACTCCAACATGCATCATAAATTGACTAAATTAAATTGCCATGTTCAGAAAAGCACTAGACTTTTATTAAAAATCATATTTATTTTTTATAATTACACAAAAAAATTATCATAATTTTTCATGTAGGAATTCAAAATTTTCCAAGATCATTTAAATTCTCTTAGACATAGAAAATTAACTAGATTTAACCATAGTACTCCGAAAATCACCATAATTTTAAAAACCATTCTATATAATAGTAGCATCATTTATAAAACTTTTTATTATTTTTCACAATGTATTATTAATATTGTTCTAGATTAACCTAAACCCATCATGAACAATAAAGTAACTAAATATATCTACAATGATCATAAAATTACTCCAAATGCACTGAACGTTGTTCCAGATAGAGGTATCATATATGAGAAAATGTACTATTTTTCTCTCAGTATTTATATTTTTTTTAAAATTTTATATCAGTTTCTAGAATTTATAACAATGATTTTTAAATAGATAAAATTATCCAGAATATTTACATTGACTACAATATACTAATAATTAACTTATAAACATCAAATATCAGTTATTTAATCTTCTCAAGATTTTTCATAGAAAATTAACATTTATTAAAAATTTTAATTATTTGTTCAAACATTAAAAATTATACAGGTGAAGATTCAGTGATCAAAACAAGATGAACTTTTACTCAATTAATTATAACTTGCGTTTAAGTCTTCTGGTAAATTTTAAAATTTTCTATGTAGTATTTCTATTTATTTCTTAATTTTATACTTTTGAGAAAATATTAAAAATTCTGTAACTTCACTTATAGTCATATATAAATATTGGTATTTTACATATACAACACATACATATACAAGAGATTTACTTTGAAATCCTAATATTTTATAAATATTATTTCAAATTTTCATATAATTATTTACTTTTATTTCAAGTATTAAAAATTTCTTAATAGAGATTTCGTAATCCAAAAATAATTAAAATTTTGCTACACATGGGTCTCAGAGTAATACTTATTCCTACAAATTGTTGTGTTTTTATATCACCCCTTTAATCTTTTAGTATAATTAAATACTTTTAAAATACTATTAAAATATTTATAAACGCAAACATATTTTGAATAAGATATGAAAAATTTACAGAGAGTTTGAAATATTAGATCCCACGATTTTTTAAACTTTCTAATTTTTTCATGCACCGTTGCTAATTATATTGTATTAAACATTTACTTTTATCCTTAATCACATGTCTTAACACTAATGATCTCATGGTAATCCTACTAAGACAAGATCACACATAACGAAAAAGGAATTTTTGGATTTAACTACCTTTATTGATGTTAATTATCATACATTAAATCAATTTAAACATGCTAATTACGAGGATTTAATGTTAAATCTCTTACCTTAATGAAACTTTAACACCTCCTTATTTACCCTCACACCCCTTCTTCAACACTTCAACGTGGCCAGCCACATAGGAGAGCAAATGAAGCCCCTTTCATGGATATTTATAGGAATTTTTCTTTAATCAATCTTAACCATTGATTTTAATCAAGGGTGAAGATTAAATCTTTATTTTCATGTTATTTAATTGAGAAATGACTTTCAAAGTCCTCACCAACCCACTAAGCCCCCTTCTTTTGACTAACCCATACATATATATATATATATATAGCACATGAGATTTGACTAAAAGGAGTGAAAGGGTTTAGACTAAGAGGAAAAGCTTAAAAAAATAAAAAAAGAATTTTTTAATACTGCCGCAAGTGGCCGAAAGGGGAGGGGTGGGCGCCCGCTCGAGCGCCCACCCGCGTGCCTGCGCCTGCGTGGGCGGCGCACGGCCGCCCCCCGCCGATTTTCCATTTTTTCTTTTACAATTAGCCCCCTTCTATTTTTTTACAATTGGCCCCTTGTATTTATTTTTTACTTTATTTGTTTTATTTTTTTCTTCTTTCTTCTCTTCCTCTCAACTTTTGAATCTCTTTCTTTTTTTTACCATAACTAAAATAAATATAATAAGACTAATAATTTAAATATTTAGATATAATCAAAAAAATTTATCAATCAAATAAAATGCTAAACTATGAATTCGTAAGGCATTACATTACAACTATTTCCCCGTAAGTCTCTATAATCATTGTTGTTATATAAATAAGTTTATGCCATCTATTCCGTTCGACGAAGGTTAGACCATTGTTAACTTGACTCACGATTAGTAAAATATCAAATTACCCTCAAGTTAGTAGAGAGAGAGAGAGAGAGAGAGAGAGAGAGAGAGAGAGAGAGAGAGAGAGAGAGTAGCAGCAGGGGGTACGTGGAGGGAGGGTGTCACGACCCAAGATCTGGATACCGGGAAGAATCCGATACCATTCGAATCCTGACCCGCCGCCCACGAGCTGGGAGGGCTCGGAAGGGCTAAAAGGAGTGTGGAGGTACAAAGACATAGGAAATAAAGCAGGATAATTCAACAATTAACAGAAATAAATAAACAACTATAACAACAGAGTCCAGTTCAACAGAAAGTACAGTCTAAAGCAGTAAAACGTACCACATGCCAAGTGAACACTCGGCCCGGCGAGCTGGCAACTAAAAACCTCCGAACAACACCCTCGCAACTCGAGGAAGAACCGCCGCACCTAAAAAGTAGGGGTGAGCCTCCTGTCACTGGCTCAGTAGGGATCCCGCGGAACCCCAACCGAGAATAATGGCGGTAGCGGAAAGGAAAAATAGCTACAACTACAGCAGGAACAGCGAACTGGTGGCTGGACAAAACTCGGCACTACAGCTACTCCTACTGTACCGATCGAGCAGAAAGAGAAATCCCGATCTCACAATCAGGAATCGGACCACTCTAACACCATGCCTACCGAGGAAACACTCACGGCAACCCTGCCGTAGAAGTCTGCCTACATAGGCACGACCAACCGGGACCGCATAGTCCCACACTGGCACAACAAAACCTCGGTGAAGCCACTGGCACCCTGGCCACTACCCCGGAAACTCTGGACGGTCCAGAAAACCACATCTCGCAAACGGAAAATGGAACCCAGAAACAGGAGAGTCACGTCTCACGTGACAGGAGTACCCGCCCACCAGAAGCAAGGCCAGATGCATCCACTAACGACTTAGATCGCGCCTCAGGTGTCTCCGGCCTAGCGGGAACTGAGACACCGTACTAGTAACCACAAAATAAGTGACTAGTTGGGGTCGCGCTCATCAGCGCGGGTCCAACCGCCCCCAACCACGGGTGCACACACAGACCGTGCGTCTCTGGTCTGGCCCTCTAACCAGTTTTCCCCTCAGTCGAACTCTGGCTGATAGACGTGGGGCCCGTCGGAAACCAGTTTGAAATAGTCTCTCTAGGGTAGCCTCGTCACCACTCCCTGGTGGGACCACTCGCGTGTGGAAGGCTACGACTAGTGGGGAGTCAGTGTTGTGAGCACTCTCTCTGAGGAAAAACTCCGAGAACCACACACGCACCCTGTGCGAAAGTCGAGAAGAACCAAGTGGCGCCGAGCCACTGGACTCTGGACAGTACTCTAGACTCACTAAATCCAACGGTCCTTGAGTCACAAGACTCGGGATCAAGACCGTTGTACGCAACGGCACAATGCCGTTAATCTAGCCTAATCCCTTGGTCTAAAACCACGGTAGCACGAATACCGCGGCAGCTCACGAGCCGCCGAGACCATCCCCTCAAAAGGGAACTCAGAAACCCTCCAGCCCCAGGCTGGGTAATTGGACTCACAGTCCAAGGCCACACACATGGCCGACGCAGAAAGCCCAGAAGTATGATTCCCAAGGCAGCTCACAAGCCGCCACGCCGATTCCCCATCCCTGGGAAAAGCGGGAAACCTCCAGCCCCATGCTGAATGATTGGACTCGCAGTCCAAGGCCATACACTTGGCCCAGTCGGGAACCATCTTCCGCAGAAACCTACGACATGCGGGGGAACCCCACCGCACTCACACTGATCCACGGTGACTCGATCGAGCGTAACACGAAAGCCCAGAACACATGGGGTCACCCGGACCCACCACACCTATAGGCATGCTAATCGAGGTAACATGGTACCTCCAGACATACCAGAAACACGATCACAGAACCCATGGGATGTCTGGGACACACACGAGGGCGAAGGTCAACCAATGGGTCACAACCGGGTCGACCGGAGACCAACACAACGCGAACCCGACATCGCAAGCATGAAAATCGCCTAGCGGTTTAACCCTAGACCGCCATGATGGCTAGCGGTCTAACTTTAGGCCGCTAAAGCAAGGCTAGCCGTCTGCCACTGGACCGCTACACACTCGGTCTACCCTTGGACCACGAGGCACTGGCTAGCGGGCTACCTCTGGACCGCTAAACCCTTGGAACACACGAAACTCAAGCGGTCTTAGCGGTCTAACCCTGGACCGCCAAGGACCCTAGCGGTCTATCGCGTGACCGCCAGCCTTGAGTCGACACAAGGAGACCCCTAGCGGTCTACCCTTGGTCCGCTTGGCGCCCCTAGCGGTCTCTGGAATGACTGCTAAGGCGTCCCAAACCCGAAACGGCGGGAAACGCCCGAAAAACCCGATCCACGCCCTAATCACCCCCGGGTGATGGGGAAACAAAGGAGAATCCATCCCCAAGCCTCCTAGCATGCATCTATGCCCTTAGATCGATCAAAAATCTCACGAAACGGGAGATCCGGCTCACACCCCAAAAACATGAATTTTCCCCAAAATGCTCAAATAGGCCCTCTCAGCTCACCACGGCCTACAAAACTCGCGGGAAAGGAAGAGCACAAGCTGGGGGTCCATCTCCCTACCTCCACCGTGTTGGGACTCCTCTGGGTTGATAAGCAGTTCGTGCACTGCTTTGTGATGAAATGGTTTGATGATTGACAATAGTTGTTTTGATGACTAGCAACAGTGGTGTGTGACTTAGTTGACTTTATTTCTATATACGATGGTGTAAGTATTTTGATGCATTCATATGTCAGATAATCATATTTTGATGCATCCATATGTCAGATAATCATATCAATGGTGTGTGCATCTTAGTCTATGCTTTGAATAGAGTCGGTGCAACACATGGTTAATTTTGCATTGAGTCTGTGCAATCCTCGCTGATGCACACGACTAAGTCGGTGCAATTCTTCTCGATGCACACCACCGAGTCGGTGCAACCTCTGCACCAGGCACTTAGAGTCGGTGCAATATGTCTTAGGTAACTCGGTGCATAGAAGTTCATGCATTCTCCTTTTACACATTAAGTCTGTGCAAGTCAAGCATTTTTTGTGAATAAGTCTGTGCAAGCTCAGGCACGGGGCATGCTAAGTCTATACAACGTCTTCTGTGGCAAGTCATCAGGTCAGTGCAATACTTGCCCATTGCACACACTCAGCCGATGTATCCGTAGGTCTTGTGTTGAAACCATGTCTGTGCCTCTGCTTTTGAAGAGATGATTGAGTCTGTGCATGTGTATGTAAACACCACAATTGAGTCCGTGCATCAAATTCTCTATTCTGTGCAATCTCCTTTTTATATCGTATAATTGTCTGAATATGACATTATATCTGATGCCTTGACATGTGCCTTTTCGTAAAGACTAAGAAGGGCACGTGATCCAAGATTGAAGAAAGTGCCAGGATTGTGACACGTGGAAAGTAGCTATGCTAAGATGCCGCCACGTGACGAAGGTGTTTGGGCGGGAATTGTGGTGACCACATGCCCTATCCTTCTACTGCTCTATAAATAGGAGGCTTCTTCCTCAGGAGAAGGGTGATCGTGAACATACTTCGAAAAAATAGAAGCAGAGAGAGCTTGCACGATCCAGAGAGAAGAGAAAAAGAAGAAAGAGAGAAGAAGAGAAGGAGAGAGCTGAAAGCGAGATGTCTAAGGGAATACTATGAGTGTTTGTTCCTCAGTCTCTCGGTTCAGAACCAGAGCTGAAATTGCTCAGTGTTGAGCTACATTCCCCTAGTGGGTTCTTTTGTTTCTTAGTTTATTTTATTTTTCATTTCTGAAACTACGTTTTCAAGCTGTGTGCCAGCGGAGCAAGCTGTGAAGCTCAGCGGTTTGCAGAGGTAGATTCCTCTGGTCGGGTAAAGCTGTAAGTCTCTAGCGGTTTACAGAGGAGGATTTTTCTGGATGGCATAAGCTGTAACACCCAGCGGTGTGTAGGGTTTTGACCCCAAAGCTGTGGATCAGCGAAGCTGTGCATCAGCAGTAGAAGCCACATTCCGATTTGGAGTGTGGGGTGGACGTAGATCTCGGGTTTGAGATCGAACCACCTTAAAAATCTCTGTCTACTATGCGATTGCTGTGTGGTTTGTGTGCATGCTATTTATTTCTTCGATCCGTAGTAGACGAATGCTTAGGACCGTCTTGATCAAGATCTGTTAGGTCGGCTTCCATTGATTGTGTTGTTTGTCCTTCTGTCATCCAACAGCAGCTTGTTTTAATTCCGCACTTGGAGCTGTTGCTGTTGGTCTTAATTGGGTGTCTGATCTATTCATCCCCCCTCTAGATCGGTTATAGCATCCTATCAGTTGGTATCAGAGCATACCACTTGATCCTAACACTTGGTATCAGAGCCTAACTCTTCTGCAGGGATCAACGTCCTGAAGAGAAACGGCCATGGATGCAAGAGGGATGACGGATGAAGGACATTCCACCACGAAGCCCCCATACTTTGACGGGTCGAACTACGCATACTGAAAGAACCGTATGCAAGTTTTTTTGAGGGCGAAAGACTATGAAATTTGGAAGGTGGTCAGTAAAGGACCATTCGAGCTGCATCCTAATGAGGATATATGGACGAGAGAGGAGATCAGGAAATCTACTCTCAACTGGAGCGCCATCAATGCCATACAGTGTGCTCTACATCCAACTGAATTTGCAAGAGTCTCTTCGTGTGCCATAGCGAAAGAGATGTGGGATAAACTGGAGGTTATCTACGAGGGAACCTCTCAGGTGAGGGTGACCAAGGCTAATTTACTAGTTTCAGAGTATGAAGCCTTCAGGATGAAGCCCATCGAGACCATCACTGAGATGTACGCGCGTCTTACCCTCATAACTAATGGTCTCAGAAATCTGGTGAAAAACTATTCTGATTATGAAATCGTGAGAAAGATACTGCGATCCCTGACTCCAGTATGGCATACAAAAGTGACAGTTATTGAGGAGTCGAGGGATCTCCAGAACACCAAAGTGGACGAGCTGATAGGTTCATTGATGACTTATGAAATGAATCTGCCAAAGACAGAGGAGCTCGAGAAAAAGAAGCAGCCTATCGCTCTGAAGGTAAGCAACAGTCGTTCCAGTCGATCCAGCCACAATGGATCGTCTAGTGATCAGAGTCTCTCTGGATCGAAAATTGAAGGAGATCAGATAGCAATGCTGACCAGAGAGTTCAGAAGATTTCTAAGGAAGGAAGGAAGAAATTTCAGCCGAAGACAATATGGCGGGAGAAGATACAATAGGTACAAATCTAATTCTGCCAAGAAAATTGACACTAATGTCTGTTACCATTGCAGGAAGGCCGGTCATATGAAGGCCAATTGTCCAGAGCTCCAGAAACTGAAAGAGAAAGCCAAGAAGAAAGCTCCCAAAGGAAGAGCAATGGTGAGCACATGGAGTGACGAGGACGAGGGGACCTTGAGCAGCACATCAGAAAGTGAAGATGAAGAAAAGCCCATCTGTCTAATGGCCAGAAATGATGAAAACAAAGTGGAAGACTCCGATGAGGTATCATCTCCTTTTGAGCATTACACTATTTCAGAATGGGAAGATGCTTACGAAGATTTGCTAGATAAGGTAGATGATATCAGAAAAGAGAATAGGCATTTGAAGAAGAAAGTAAATTCTCTTATGAATGACAAAACTATGTCTGATAAACTTGCATGCTTGCAATCTGAAAATGACATGTTAAAAAATTCATGTGCTGAAGTTGATAATTTTAAGCATACATTGATAGATTCTAGAAGAGAAAATGATAATCTGAAAAATGTGATTGACGAATTAAAATTGAAATTGCAAAATTATGAAAATGAAATGAAAATTGTTAATGAGAAATATGAAGTTGTACTAGGTGTTAACCATGAACTAAAAAATTCAATTGATCACGTAGAAAAAGAGAATGAAGATAAAAAGAAAATTATCGAAAACATAACCCAAGGATCTGATAATTTGAATGCACTCTTAGGGTCAAAAGTATATTTCAGAAGAGAAGGCCTCGGGTATAACCCCACAGCTAAGGGGAGTTTTGCTTTGAAAACAATTTCATTTGTTGCTGAGAAGGAAAAGGGATCCCTCATCAAGATGAGAAATGTAAAGTCTGCTGTTAAAGTTGTTGATTCCAAATTGCCCAGTGCTAAGGACAAGGGCAAGCAGAAAATGGGTGAGTTTGGCCATGATAGTACACAATGTCCTACTTCTCAGGGTAGAGTTCAGATTAGGGGTCAACCTTCGTGTACACCAAAACCTCGGGCTAGGGTTAACAAGTCACCGCCCACTGTTCAGAGGAAGACTCAACCCTCACCCATGAAGAAGTCAAGTGAGTCTAGGGTGCAAGGTAGAAACACTTCTGCCAGAAGTCAATCGAGCCATTTCCACCAGCCTAGAGTCCAGACCTACCATCATGTGGAGCCACAACAATTCTATAAGTCTGGATGGAATAGAGCTCAAGGGAGGTCTAGATATCAGTCATGTACCAAACAGATATACAGACCTCTGGCTAGAAACTGGGTTGGGCAGTCTAGAATATGGGCTTCTAGGAAACAAACCACCTACAGTCATCCAAGGACCAACGTTGGCCACTATTTCCTGAATGCTCATTGGCCTAGGCACTGGCACAAAAACAATCAAATTGCAAGGAATAATGACGGCAGGACAAATAACAAGTCAAGAAAAATTCAGCCTGCCAATGCTGAGAAGAAGAGAAACAATAGAAAAAATGTCAAAAAATCCACCAATCAACCAGCTCTCAAACAAGCGTGGATCCCAAAAATCTTGTTGTCATGTATGAATTGTTCTACTTCTGCTTCGGAGCCCAAACAGTTTTGGGTTCCAAAATTTTCTCCGTGACTATGATTATAGGTATGCCTGGCAGCCAAGCACAACATATGGTACCTGGATAGTGGCTGCTCCAGGCATATGATAGGGGACAAGGACAAATTTTGATTGCTGACAGAGAAGAATGGAGGCCTTGTCACCTTCGGAGGAAACACTAAGGGTAAAATCATCGAATTAGGTAAAGTAGGTAAGTGCACTACCTGTTGCATTGATGAAGTCTTGCTGGTGGATGGATTAGCATATAATCTTCTAAGTATCAGCCAGCTTTGTGATAAAGGGCACAAGGTAGTATTTGATGCATTTAGCTGTAAAACTTTTGAACCTGATTCTGATGTGGTTAAATTCTCTGGAAAAAGAATGAATAATATTTACATGGTAAATCTAGATGATATTGCACACTCTAACCTATGCCTCACTGTTAATAAAGAGGACTTAGCTTTTTGTGGCATCGTAGGTTAGGCCATGCTAGCTACACTGTCTTGCACAAATTGAATAAACACAGCATGGTAAGAGGACTCCCTGAAATATCTTTTAAGAAAGAAAATAGGGTGTGTGATGCGTGTACACAGTCCAAGTAGACCAGAAAGTCATTTCAATCAAGAACTGAAAACATGTCTCTCAAACCTTATGAGCTGATACATATGGATCTATTTGGACCCACACGATCAGTCAGCTTGTCAGGTAGGAGATATGGATATGTCCTAGTTGATGACTTCTCTAGGTATACTTGGGTCTTTTTCATCACTCATAAGAATGATGCTTTTACTGAATTTCAGGAGTTCTATTTAAATATCAAACAGAAAAATGAAAATTTGATTAAAAATATTTTGTCTGATCATGGAGGTGAGTTTGTAAACTCACAATTTGAAAACTTTTGCAGGGACAATGGGATTACTCATCGGTTCTCCTCCTCAAGAACACCGAGCCGAATGGAATAGTAGAGAGGAGGAATCGGACACTTGTGGAGATGGCTCGTACACTACTTGTTGAAGGTGGCTTACCAAGAAAATTTTGGGCAGAGGCAGTTAATACTGCATGACATGTAATCAACAGAGCCATGGTAAGGTCTTTCACTCAGAAAACTCCTTATGAGATTTTAAAAGGTAAGAAGCCTTCAATTGCTTATTTCAAGGTCTTTGGGTGTAAATGCTTCATTCATGTTAGTGATAAAAGAGATCTTGATAAATTTGAACTTAAAAGTGATCCAGGAATCTTCCTTGGATATTCTGAAAACTCTAGAGCATATAGAGTGTACAACCTTAATTCTAAAACTGTTGATAAATCTCCACATATTGTCTTTGATGAGTCCCTAAAAAACTGTGAGGTTGGTCAATGCAGGAAAGAAGATGACGGAGAAATTCTCAAGAAAGAAAAACCTGAAGATCAATCAGACCAAGAAGAAGAAGCTGAAGAAGGCAATGCAGAGGAGCCTATTGTTCAGGGGGAGGTAAATGAAGGTCAAGGTAACCAAGTTATAAATGTCAGATTTTTAAGAGATCATCCTATTGAAAATATCATTGGTGACTTGCATGAACCCCATAGGACTAGAGGTTTCATTAGAGCTCAAAATAAATTAAATGTATATGTATTTGTTTCTCATGTTGAACCCAAAACCATTGATAGTGCTCTCAAAGATGTGCATTGGATCAATGCCATGCACGAAGAGCTTAATCAGTTTGACAGGAATAAGGTGTGGCATCTGGTCCCACCTCCTGATCATGGGACTGTCATTGGAACAAAATGGGTTTTTAGGAATAAAACTGATGAGCTAGGTAATGTAGTTAAAAATAAAGCTAGACTTGTTGCTCAGGGGTACAATCAAGAATTTGGAATTGACTTTGAAGAGTCATTTGCCCCTGTAGCCCGGTTAGAAGCAATTAGAATACTTTTGGCCTATGCATGCTCATTAGGAATAACTCTCTAGTAGATGGACGTTAAATATACTTTTCTCAATGGGGAAATAAAAGAGGATGTCTTTGTGAGACAACCTTCTGGCTTTGAATGCTTAGATTTTCCTAATCATGTTTATAAGTTAAATAAAGCTCTTTATGGCTTGAAGCAAGCCCCTAGAGCTTGGTATGACAGACTCAGTAAATTCCTTACCGAGAAGAAGTTCACAAGAGGTGAGGTTGACCAAACGTTGTTCACTAAGGTAAGTCATCCAGGCATTCTCTTGTTCAGATTTATGTGGATGACATTGTGTTTGGGTCAACTAACCCCAAATTGTGTAAGGAGTTTTCCGGACTAATGACACAAGAATTTGAGATGAGCTCAATGGGTGAGCTAAAATTATTTCTTGGACTACAGGTGACTCAAACAAAAGATGGAACATTTATCACCCAGTCTAAGTACATAAGGGAGCTGCTGAAGAAGTTCAAATTTGAAAACCTCAAGGAAATTGCAGCACCAATGGGTACTTCAACAAGTCTTGATGAAGACTCCAAAGGTAATACAGCGGACCAAAAGCTATATCGAGGTATGATCGGATCCCTTTTATATCTTACTACATCTAGGCCTGATATATAGTTTGTAGTGTGTTTATGTGCCAGATTTCAGGCTAGTCCTAAGGAGTCTCACCTTAGAGCAGTCAAAAGGATCTTTAGGTATTTATCAGGCACTCAAGAACTTGGACTTTGGTACCCTGCTAGGTGTGAGCTAGAGCTTCTGGCATACACTAATGCAGATTAAGTTGGGTGTCGGATAGATAGGAAAAGTACTAGTGGGCATTGCCAATTCTTAGGTGACTGCCTAGTATCCTGGGCTTCTAAGAAGCAACACACAGTTGCATTGTCCACTGCAGAGGCAGAATATGTTGCTGCAGGAAATTGTGTAGCTCAGGTACTATGGATCAAGCACCAGCTTTCAGATTATCAGATAAAATTGAGATGCATTCCAATTTTATGTGATAATACTAGTGCTGTTTGCCTAACTAAAAATCCTGTTCATCACTATAGGACTAAGCACATTGAAATAAAACACCACTTTCTTAGAGATGCTGTAAGTAAAAATGAAATTGAATTAATATTTGTTGAAACTGAAAAACAGACTACTGACATCTTTACTAAACCCCTTGGAAATGAAAGATTTAAATATCTAAGATGAGAATTGGGGCTATGTAAATTTTAGCAAGAAAATGCTGAATAAAATTCATTCTTGAGCTGTGTGTTGATATGTTCTGAGGTGATTGTGTCAACCTGTTCCTTAAAAAGTTGAATAAAGAAGATTCTTGAGTAATCGGTTGTTTGATGTCTTGCACAGACGTTTTCTGATGGTTGTGTATGAGTTGCACAGAGTCTTGATGCACGTATTGCACCTAGCCTATGCAATGTGTAAGCACTCTGGTCATTGCATACTTTGCATAAAGCATAAGTCATTGTATGTCTTTAGGTCTCTGCATATTGCATTCTAGTCACATGTAGGTCAGTGCATATCCATACCACACATACATATAAGTCCGTGCATTGTCTACATTTCGCACGCTAATGTCGATGCATGTCTTGCATATTGTTGATGCATAATGTAAGGTTGTAGCATGATGGTCGGTGCATCTTTTATCAAAACTGCATGATAAGGTCAGTGCATTGCATTGCTCGTGAAGGATAAAGTCGGTGCAAAGTTTGCCTGTTGCATATCTAAGTTAATGCATCTTGATGTCAAGGGGAGGATAGCAATATCTGAACTGAGTTCAACTCCTTCTACTCTCTCCTCTGTCTCAGAAGTCCCACCATGTGGCATCTTTTATGTCTTTGGTACAAATTGATTTTGCCAGGAACTACTTCCTTTGAAAATTCTTGAGTTGATTCTGCACTTCTATGTCCACTCCTTTTCCTAAGAATGAACAACAGTCTAGTAATTGGTTCATTGCCGTGAGCTGCAATTATTACAACTCTTCTGCTCTAAGAATCACATGTGCTCAATTGAATGAACTGAAGGTTTAACTTTAATAGGCTGTAGAGTTCAAAAGACTGTCTTCAGAAAACAAGGTGATAGAAAATATTTATAGCTCTTAACCTCTATCTCATGGCTATAATAAAATAGGTCTTCACAGTATCTGAACATGACAGATTTAGTGAAGTCTAAGGTTTGAAAACTAAAGTATGTATTGTTCTTAAACAAGGCACTCCTAAAAGTTATAAGGGCAGCAAAATTAAGATCATTAAAAAAAAGAAATGATGTGACACGACCCCTCGGACCTAGATTTGCAAGCAACCGAACCGAACGGCAGACCCACTCAAGCGGGTGTTATGTTAGATGGACGTAGTCTATTACCACTGAGAGTGGATCTAGAGGGGGGCGAATAGATCTAATGTCTAATTTTAAAACACAGTTGGTCTCTAATGCGGAATTAAAATAAGCAACTGTTGAACGACAGAAGGAACACTATGAAATCACACAAACAACATGCAATCACACAATAGACACCGATCTTTAAGGTGGTTCGATCTCAATCCAGAGATCTACGCCCACCCCACACTCCAACTGGAATGTGGATCCTGCTGACTCACAGCTTGAACAGCTGGGCTTCACAGCTTGCCAACAGACCGATGATACACAGCTTCGCTGGGCTTTACAGCTTGCCGACCAGAGGAACAAATCCTCTGCAATCGCTGGGCTATACAGCTTAGCCGTCCGAGACCTGGTCTCGCCTGCTGAGGATTATAGCTTCACCTGTCCAGTGGAAACCTCCACTGCAATTGCTGGCTCACAACTTGATAACTAAAGAGTTTCGAAAACAGTAAAGACAAAAACAAACGAAATGGAAAACCAAAACGAATGTAGCTCAATTGAGCAGTATCAGCTCTGGTATCTGAACCAAGAGACTGATTTACAAGACTTCGAAAAGACTCTCTCAACTCAACTCTCTCAATCTTCTCTTCTCTCTGAATCTTCTTCTCTCTTTTTCTTCTTCTCTGTGGATCGTGCAGGCGCTCACTCTCTGTTCTTTTCTCTTAGCTCTGGCTGCTTCTATTCGATCAGCTTCTTCTGAAGGAAGAAACTCCATATATATACCAGCAGCAGGACGGGCGTGTGCTCTCCACATCTCCCGCCCAATGGCTTGGACCATGTGGCAGCATCCAGCAGGCTTTCAGTACACGTGTCATAATCTGGTCACTCCCCTTATCCTCGAATCACGTGCCCAGTCATTAGTCTCTGTAAAGAATCCCTGTCAGATAGTTGAAATAGAATTGTCAGTTTAAGGTTTAAGCGATGTACAGACTGTATGAAGGCACTGCTGAAGCAATGTACAGACATTGTGAATGCGAAGCTATGCAGTGTTCAGACTCTACGTATGCAGACCCATGGCGTTGTACAGACTTAGTAATTGCAATGCTGTAGCCTGTATAGACTTCAGATATGCAAGACTATGCCATGTACAGACTTCCTATATGCAGGACTTATGCCATGTATAGACTCCATATATGTAGAGCTTATGCCATGTATAGACTTCAAATATGCAGAGCTTAAGCCATGTACATACTTCAAATATGCAGAAGTAAACGTGCATTGATGTGTAGACTTAGCAAAACAAAGTATGAACATAGCAACACAATGTGCAGACTTCGTGCAATGAGTGAAGCAGTGTATAGAGTTATGAGTGGAATACATGAAGCAATGTGTAGAGTTAGAGTGCAATGAGTGTTCAAGTGATGTACAGACTCAACGTTATGCAAGCAGATAATGTATAGAGTTGATGAAGCGATGCTCAACAAAAAGACGCCTTACACTTAGGCGTTTGTTTCAGAAGTGACACCACTTCTGGTGGGCGTCAAATCTCGAGCATAGAGAATGTATAGACTTGCTACGGCACAAGGCAGCATAACGATGTACAGACTCTGCCAAGAGCAATGCACAATGCACATATGAATGTACAGACTTTGTTTGTGCTGTGCAAGCATGCTAAGATGCAATGTATAGACTTTATGCGAGCATGCTGCAGCCAGTGTACATACTTAGACCTGCGTGCATGCAATGCGATGTATAGACTTGCCCATGGTTGTCTAGACTTTGCATGCGTGCTTATAGCAATGTGCAGACTTACAGACAATGCGTTGTGCAGACTTTGTGTGCCATAATGTATAGACTTGGTGGCGAGTGACTTACACAAAGACGCTAAGTGAGACGGTCCTGTGTATAGACTTAGTGTCCACTTGAGACGCTCAGTGAGACGGACCAGTGTATAGACTTATGCTGTGCTGCAAGATGGCAGTGTACAGACTTGGTTAAGACTGTCTAGACTCTGCATGCGAGCTATGGCGATGTATAGACTTGCTAGTTGCAACGTAGGTAAAATATACCAATGTATAGACTTGCGAGTTGCAACGTAGGTAAAGATACCTAATGTACAGACTTGCTAGTGTGCATGCCACAATGCAGTGTATGGACTTTGAGTGTGCGTGCAGTGCTGCAACCGATGTATGGACTTGTGTTGACGCTGCAGGACAACAGCAAATGTATAGACTTTGAAAATGCAAGCAATGTAGCAATGTAGCGACTTTGGGCTTTGCCATGCAATGTATAGACTTGCTAGCCTGCGAGCCATGCGATGCACAGACTTGCTATGTCTGCGACACTTGCGTTGTACAGACTATGCTAATCTGCAGGGCTATGCAATGAATAGACTATGCTCATCTGGTGCGTCGACCCATCTGTATAAACTATATAGACTATGTTGTATTCATTATCCAGACTATGCAGAGAGTAATGATGCATGGATGTATAGACTTGTGACTCATAAGTTTGCTATCATCAAAACTACAGATCATCAAAAACTACAGGGGCACAACAATCTCCCCCTTTTTGATGATGGCAATACTATGAGTTACACTGACTCCTAATGCATGCTATGCGAATGCAAGTTCTAACAAGATCTCCCCCTTAACAATGAATACACTGCCCCTAGAATTCAACAAACAGACAATATTCTCCCCCTTTGCCATCAACAAAGAGGAGGGAAAGTGCTTACAAGGGAAGGAACAAGAGAAATCATCTGACTGGCATTCTGAACAAGTAGTTCTGGAATAAGCATTCTAAAGCACAGAGTCTTCAGTCATATGAATTTAGAAACTGCTTTGAGATAGAATTCTGGTTTAAAGGTTATAAATTTTGAGTTCATGCACTACAATCAATGGATAAGTTTTCTGTGCATGATAAAATAATAAACCAGAATCACATTTGCATGAGAGATTCAGTTTCAAAATATCTTACTTTCATAAACTCAGTAAAAAAATGGTTAAGAGATACCAGGTCATGTATTGAAATTAAACAAATTGACATCCCTGAAATTTCTTTTGAAGGAACAGTATTTTCAATATTATTTCATTAAGGGCATTCATGTACCATTTGTCTTTTTGCGTAAGGGTATACGTTTATCAGACGCCAATACCCCTAGATACTCAACATGATGGACCATTATGCCTATGATCAAACTTAATAAAACTGATTTACACCTTTTTGTGTGAGGGTACACGTTTATCAGACGCCAGTTACCCCCAGGTACTCAGTGAAACCACCATACTATTTTGATCATTTTATACAGAGATAACTGATACACCTCATGACTTAAGTATTGTCCATTTCTTTGATGGATAACTTAGTTTCTCAGTATTTTACCAATCATTGCTCTGCCAATGTTATTTTTCAATTAATTTTCAATATTTTTCAATATCTTTCTTAGCTGTCCTTTATTTGTTTCAGGATGACTTGTTTAAGGACAATACACATACTTAGCCTTCTCTAACAGGATTTTAGATGAGTTTTTAGATTTCATATATAATTGGCTTTGTCTGACATGAAATAAGATAAGGGTTGAGGGCTTTATCAATTTTCAGCTTTCTTATTTACTGATTGCAATCTTTAAACTTTAAAGTTTATAAAATTTAAACCATTAAGTTAGTCTTCAAGCAATTAAAGTTCTTATAAATGAAGAAGTCTATTTTCTATTGCTTAGGAATCATAACTGACTAACAGATTGCCATATTGTCAGACTCAACTCATCCAGGGTCAAAGAATTTGGATTTCAATAAAGTTGATGACCACTCTGAATTTCTAACAATACTCCCCCTGTCTATATGCATGTGGTTTTAGATGAGAGAGAGCTTAGACACAGTCATGACTAAATGATATGCAATGATGATCATGAGTGTGATGCCAAAAAAAATATGAATGTCATGCATGATCATGAGTCTGTTGCAACATTCAACATTCACAAGGTTTATTCAAGCCATCAGAGAGTTTATTCATTATGCTGAAATTTACACAAGCCAAGTTCTCTTCTAAGAAATTTAAACCTTTCATTCCCAAGAGGCTTAGTAAAAATATCAGTAATTTGTTTTTCAGTTTCAATGAAGTTCATTTCAATTTCCTTTTTATTTACAACATCTCTAAGAAAATGGTGTTTTATCTCTATATGCTTAGTCCTAGAATGATGAACAGGATTTTTAGCAAGGCATATAGCACTAGTATTATCACACAAGATTGAAATACATTCTAGTTTTATCTGATAATCATCTAGTTGGTGCTTGATCCAAAGTACTTGGGTAGCACAATTACCAGCTGCAACATATTCAGCCTCAGCTGTAGACAATGCTACAGTGCGTTGCTTCTTAGATGCCCAAGATACTAGACAGCCACCAAGGAATTGACAATAACCACTAGTGCTTTTTCTCTCTACTCGACACCCAGCATAATCTGCATCAGTGTAGGCTAGAAGTTCTAACTCACACTTGACAGGATACCAAAGACCTAGCTCTTGGGTGCCTAGTAAATACCTAAAAATCCTTTTCACAGATTTAAGATGTGATTCTTTAGGACTAGCCTGAAATCTAGAGCATAAACACACTGCAAATTGAATATCAGGCCTAGATGCTGTAAGATATAGAAGGGGTCCGATCATACCTCTATATAGCCTTTGGTCCACTGGTTTACCTTGAGGATCTTCATCTGAACTGGTTGAGGTACCCATTGGAGCAGCTATTTCCTTGAGATTATCCATCTTGTACTTCTTCAATAAATCCCTTATGTACTTGGACTGAGAGATGAAAGTTCCATCTTTTGACTGTGTCACCTGCAGTCCAAGAAATAATTTGAGCTCACCCATTGAGCTCATTTCAAACTCATTAGTCATTATCTGAGAGAATTCCTCACACAATTTGGGGTTAGTTGACCCAAAGACAATGTCATCCACATAAATTTGAATGATAAGAATATCTGAATGACTTACCTTAGTAAACAGGGTTTGATCAACTACAGCTCTTGTGAAGTTCTTATCAGTGAGGAATTTGCTCAACCTGTCATACCAAGCTCTAGGAGCTTGCTTAAGACCATAGAGAGCTTTTCGAAGTTTATACACATGATTGGGGAAGTCTAAACATTCAAAGCCAGGAGGCTGCCTCACATAGACATCCTCACTGATTTCCCCATTCAGAAAAGTAGATTTTACATCCATCTGCTGAAGATTTATTCCTAGGGAACATGCATAAGCCAATAAGATTCTGATAGCTTCTAACCTGGTTACAGGGGCAAAAGACTCTTCAAAGTCAATTCCAAATTCCTGGTTATACTCCTGAGCTACAAGTCTGGCCTTATTTTTAATGACATTCCCTGATTCATCAGTTTTATTTCTGAATACCCATTTAGTCCCTATGACTGTTTCATGATCAGGAGGTGGAACCAAGTGCCACACCTTATTCCTGTCAAATTGATTGAGCTCTTCATGCATGGCATTAATCCAATGCACATCCTTAAGAGCACAGTCAATGGACTTGGGTTCTACATTTGATACAAAGGCATATGCATTCAATTCATTTTGAATTTTTAAGTGGCCTCTAGTCCTAGGTGGGTCATGCAAATTGCCAATCACATTATCTATAGGATGATCTTTTAGATATCTAATGTTGACAATTTCATTATCATGATTTTCATTTACCTCCCCCTGAATTGTAGGCCCTTCTTCATTAAGCTCTTCATTTCCTTCCTCATCTTCGGATTTGTCTGCAGGATTCCCTTCTTTCAGAATATCACCATTGTCTTCATTCCTGCATTGACCAATATTAGACTTTACCAAAGATTCATCAAAAATAATATGTGGAGATTCTTCAACAGTTTTGGAATTCATATTATACACTCTATATGCTCAGTTGTTTTCAGAGTAACCAAGAAAAATTCCTGGTTCACCTTTAGGTTCAAATTTATCAAGGTCTCTTTTATCATTTATATGAATAAAATATTTACAACCAAAAACCTTGAAATGAGCAATAGAAGGTTTCTTACCCTTTATGATCTCATAGGGTATTTTCTGGGTAGAAGGTCTTACCATGGCTCTGTTAATTACATAACAGGCAGTATTTACTGCTTCAGCCCAGAACTTCCTTGGCAGACCACCTTCAACCAAGAGTGTACGACCCATCTCCACCAAGGTTCTGTTCCTCCTCTCCACAACTCCATTCTGCTCGGGTGTCCTTGGTGAGGAGTACTTGTGATGAATTCCATTTGACCTGCAGAATTCATCAAACTGTGAGTTTTCAAACTCACCTCCATGATCAGTTAAAATATTTTCAATTTCTGGTTTTTCTTAAGACAGAACTCCTAAAATTCTGAGAATGCATCACTTTTATGTGATAAGAAATATACCCAAGTATACCTAGAGAAGTCATCTACCATGACAAACCCATACTTCCTCCCTGATAAGCTGACAGACCTGGTTGGCCCAAAAAGGTCCATGTGTATCAGCTCATAGGGTTTAGAAGATAGATTTTCTGTTCTAGATTTAAATGACTTTCTAGTTAACTTTGACTGAGTGCATGCATCACAGATTTTATTTTCTTTCTTAAAGGAAACTTCAGGAAGTCCTCTAACCATGCTATGCTTATTCAGTTTATGCAATACAGTGTAACTAGCATGGCCTAATTTACGATGCCATAAAAATGCTAAGTCCTCTCTGCTAGCAGTAAGGCATAGGTTAGAATGTTGTATATCATCTAAGTCTATCATGTAAGTGTTATTTATCCTTTTACCAGAAAATTTAACAGTTTCGGAATCAGTTTCAAAAACTTTGCAGCATTGAGAGTCAAAAAGAACTTTACATCCTTTATCACATAGTTGGCTGATGCTAAGTAAATTATATGCTAAACCTTTAACCAACATGACATCTTCAATGCAACAGGTAGTACACTTACCTACCTCACCTGTCCCAACAATCTTACCCTTTGTGTTGCTACCAAAGGTGACAAGGCCTCCTTATTTCTCTGTCAGCATGCAGAACTTGGCCTTATCTCCTGTCATATGCCTGGAGCAGCCATTATCCAAGTACCACAAATTGTTCTTGGCTACCAGGCATACCTGCACACACAATCAGGTAGAGAAGTTTGGAACCCAAGACTGATTGGGCTCCAGAGAAGATGAAAAGTAATTAAAACAAGAAAGCAGACTTTTAGGAATCCACATTTGTTTGAAACAGTTCTGTTCAGTGGATTTCCCAGATTTATTTTTGTTATGCTTTTTCTTGTTGACACTAGCATGATTATTTACAGATTGATTATTTCTGTGCCAGTGCCTTGGCCAGGGTGTATTCACGAAATTTTGGCCATAGTAATCATTGGGCTGGCTGTGGAAATGTTGGTTCCTAGGTGTCCAAGAGCCATACCCATTAACCCAATTTCTAGTGTAAGGTTTATAGGACTGTGTAGCCTGATGTCCATAACCTGTAAACCTTCCTTAAGTCCTAGTCCATCCTGACCTATTTGGATAGGTTGACTGTGCAAAGAAGTGGGACTGGGCTCTAGGTTGGTAGAAATGTTTGGGTTGAGCTCTAAAAGCATTCTGCCTCCCCTGCACCTTGGACCCTGCTGACCTATTCATAGGTGTGTATTGAATCTTCTTCAGAGGTGGTGGTGATGGTGGAGACTTGGTGACCTTAACATGTGATTTATAAGACTGTGTAGGTTGACCCCTAACCTGAGACTGAGCATTGGAATTTTGCTTGGATGTGCTAGCTCTACTAAGCTCACTCAGCTTTTGTTTGCCCTTCTCCTCAGCACTGGGCTTTTTCAGATTTACAGCTTTGTTCACTGAAATGTTTGACTTCATGTTGATTAGAGGTCCTTTCTCTTTTTGTGCGACAAATGAAATAGTTTTCATTCCAAAGCTTTTTGTTGCACTAGAATTAAATCCAAGGCCCTCTTTTCTGAAGTTGACTTTTGACCCTAACAAAGCATTTAGGTTATCTGAACCTTGGGTCATTTTCTCAATAGTTTTAAGCTTG
Organism: Amorphophallus konjac; assembly: GCA_022559845.1. Lineage (NCBI taxonomy): Eukaryota > Viridiplantae > Streptophyta > Magnoliopsida > Alismatales > Araceae > Amorphophallus > Amorphophallus konjac. Next base: position 269,399,589 of record CM040119.1, on the reverse strand, counting down.
TCCTCATTATCCTTTTGAATGTCTTCAATAGATTTTTTCAGTTCTGTATTCACACTTAGGACAGCTTGATATTTTTCATTCACAATTTTTATCTCACTTTCATATTTCTGAATTTTCAACTTCCATTCATCAGCTTCTTTTACTAACCTCTCATTATCTTCTTTAGAGGCTTTTGACTCATTCTTGATTTCTTCTAATTCAGAACATGTGAGTTTGAGTTTATTATTCTCAGATTCAAGACATGCAATTTTATCAGTTAGAGTTGTATCATTTTGCATGGAGTTAATCTTTCTTCTTAGATGCATGTTTTCCCTTCTAATGTCATCTGCTTTATCAGCTATTTCATGATAGGCATCTACCCAATCAGCAATAGTAAAATTATCGAATCGAGAAGTTACCTCATCTGAATCCTCCTCTTTGTCTTCAGAGCTTGTTGCCATAAGGCAAATGGGCTTTTCAGATTCGGCTTCACTGTCAGAGGTATTGCTCAAGGAGACTTCATCTTCATCACTCCAGGTACTCACCATAGCTTTCCCTTTCGTGTTCCTCTTCTTTGACTTGTCCTTGTATTTCTGATTCTCTAGACAGTCAGCTTTCAGATGGCCTATCTTCCTGTATTGATAACAAGTATTAGTTTCAATTTTCTTTGCAGGGTTATGTTTATACCTTTTATCCCTTCGGCCGCCACTATACTTCTTTTGGCTGAATCGTCCTCCTTCTTTTCTGAGGAACCGCCTGAACTCTCTGGTCATCATTGCCATCTCAGTACGAGTTATATCTTGCTCATTCAGGCTCTCCTCGGATGATGATCCACTAGAGCTGGATCTGCTGGACTTGCTGGATTTGCTGGCACCAGCTTTCAGAGCGATTGGCTTCTTCTTCTTTTCAGCTTCCTCTATCTTTGGAAGATTAATCTCATATGCCATCAGCGAGCCAATTAGCTCATCTGCCCTTGTATTTCGTAAATCCCTTGACTCCTCCATTACTGTAGCTTTAGTATGCCAAGCATGAGTCAGGGAACGCAATATCTTCCTCACTACATCGTATTCTGTCTGAGCCTTCCCGAGACCTCTAAGACCATTTGTGATGATAGTTAATCGAGAGTACATCTCCTTGATGGTCTCATTTGGCTTCATCTTGAAGGCTTCATATTCTGACACAAGGAAATTAGCCTTCATCTCTCTAACCTGAGAAGTCCCTTCATGAATAACTTCCAGTGCATCCCACATCTCCTTAGCTGAGCTGCAAGCTGATACTCGAGCAAATTCCGTGGGGTGCAGAGAGCATTGAATAGCGTTTATGGCGCCCCAGTTTAGAGTAGACCTTCTGATCTCCTCCTTGGTCCAGACTTCCTCATTAGGGGACAGCTCATAAGGTCCCTTGCAGACTACCTTCCAGATCTCATAATCCTTTGCCCTCAAAAATACTTGCATACGGTTCTTCCAGTATGCATAGTTAGATCCATCGAAGAAAGGGGGCTTGGTGGTTGAGTGTCCTTCAGCGATCATCCCTCAAGCATCCATTTGTACCTTCCTCTTCGGGCTGTAAGTCCCTGTAGAAGAGTTAGGCTCTGATACCAACTATTATGTTAGATGGACGCAGTATATTACCACTGAGAGTGGATCTAGAGGGGGGTGAATAGATCTAATGTATAATTTTAAAACACAGTTGGTCTCTAATGCGAAATTAAAACAAGCAACTGTTGAACGACAGAAGGAACACTATGAAATCACACAAACAACATGCAATCACACAATAGACACCGATCTTTAAGGTGGTTCGATCTCAATCCAGAGATCTACGTCCACCCCACACTCCAACTGGAATGTGGATCCTGCTGACTCACAGCTTGAACAGCTGGGCTTCACAGCTTGCCAACAGACCGCTGATACACAGCTTCGCTGAGCTTTATAGCTTGCCGAACAGAGGAACAAATCCTCTGCAACCGCTGGACGATATAGCTTAGCCGTCCGAGACCTAGTCTCGCCTGCTGAGGATTACAGCTTCACCTGTCCAGTGAAAACCTCCACTGCAATTACTGGCTCACAGCTTGATAACAAAAGAGTTTCTAAAATAGTAAAGATAAAAACAAACGAAATGGAAAACCAAAACGAATGTAGCTCAATTGAGCAGTATCAGCTCTGGTATCTGAACCAAGAGACTGATTTACAAGACTTCGAAAAGACTCTCTCAACTCAACTCTCTCAATCTTCTCTTCTCTCTGAATCTTCTTCTCTCTTTTTCTTCTTCTCTGTGGATCGTGCAGGCGCTCACTCTCTGTTCTTTTCTCTTAGCTCTGGCTGCTTCTATTCGATCAGCTTCTTCTGAAGGAAGAAACTCCATAAATATACCAACAGCAGGACGGGCGTGTGCTCTCCACATCTCCCGCCCAATGGCTTGGACCATGTGGCAGCATCCAGTAGGTTTTCAGTACATGTGTCATAATCTGGTCACTCCCCTTATCCTCGGATCACGTGCCCAGTCATTAGTCTCTGCAAAGAATCCCTGTCAGACAGTCGAAATAGAATTGTCAGTTTAAGGTTTAAGCGATGTACAGACTGTATGAAGGCACTGCTGAAGCAATGTACAGACATTGTGAATGCGAAGCTATGCAGTGTTCAGACTCTACATATGCAGACCCATGGCGTTGTACAGACATAGTAAATGCAGTGCTGTAGCCTGTATAGACTTCAGATATGCAAGACTATGCCATGTACAGACTTCCTATATGCAGGACTTATGCCATGCATAGACTCCATATATGCAGAGCTTATGCCATGTATAGACTTCAAATATGCAGAGCTTAAGCCATGTACATACTTTAAATATGCAGAAGTAAACGTGCATCAATGTGTAGACTTAGCAAAACAAAGTATGAACAAAGCAACACAATGTGCAGACTTCGTGCAATGAGTGAAGTAGTGTATAGAGTTATGAGTGGAATACATGAAGCAATGCATAGAGTTAGAGTGCAATGAGTGTTCAAGTGATGTACAGACTCAACGTTATGCAAGCAGACAATGTATAGAGTTGATGAAGTGATGCTCAACAAAAAGATGCCTTACACTTAGGCATTTGTTTTAGAAGTGACGCCACTTCTGGTGGGCGTCAAATCTCGAGCATAGAGTATGTATAGACTTGCTACGGCACAAGGCAGCATAACGATGTACGGACTCTGCCAAGAGCAATGCACAATGCACATATGAATGTACAGACTTTGTTTGTGCTGTGCAAGCATGCTAAGATGCAATGTATAGACTTTATGCGAGCATGCTGCAGCCAGTGTACATACTTAGACCTGCGTGCATGCAATGCGATGTATAGACTTGCCCATGGCTGTCTAGACTTTGCATGCGTGCTTATAGCAATGTGCAGAGTTACAGACAATGCGTTGTGCAGACTTTGCGTGCCATAATATATAGACTTGGTGGTGAGTGACTTATACAAAGACGCTAAGTGAGACGGTCCAGTGTATAGACTTAGTGTCCACTTGAGACGCTCAGTGAGACGGACCAGTGTATAGACTTATGCTGTGCTGCAAGATGGCAGTGCACAGACTTGGTTAAGACTGTCTAGACTCTGCATGCGAGCTATGGCGATGTATAGACTTGCTAGTTGCAATGTAGGTAAAATATACCAATGTATAGACTTGCGAGTTGCAACATAGGTAAAGATACCTAATGTACAGACTTGCTAGTGTGCATGTCACAATGCAGTGTATGGACTTTGAGTGTGCGTGCAGTGCTGCAACCGATGTATGGACTTGTGTTGACGCTGCTGGACAACAGCCAATGTATAGACTTTGCAAATGCAAGCAATGCAGCAATGTATAGACTTTGGGATTTGCCATGCAATGTATAGACTTGCTAGCCTACGAGCCATGCGATGCACAGACTTGCTATGTCTGCGACACTTGCATTGTACAGACTATGCTAATCTGCAGGGCTATGCAATGAATAGACTATGCTCATCTGGTGCGTCGACCCATCTGTATAAACTATATAGACTATGCTGTATTCATTGTCCAGACTATGCAGAGAGTAATGATGCATGGATGTAAAGACTTGTGACTCATAAGTTTGCTATCATCAAAACTACAGATCATCAATACTACAGGGGCACAACAACGGGTTCACTCGCGTCACGCACACCCGGGTCCGTAGGTGGACCGGCGATAGTGGTGAGGGTTCGAGGATGGATCTCGCCTATCCGGGGATTTGACTAGCTTGGGCTCAACCCTTAAGGGCCTGGGATGCCCAATTCCGTGGGCGGCCAGCACGCCAAGGGCGTGGGATGTAGTGGCTCTCTCACAATTCGCTCCGCGGTGGCACTCAATTAGATGGCAATTTGAGATCGGGCACTCGCCTCACCGCCGACGGGCAACTAGAAACGATACTAAGACAAGCAATAGTAAAACCAGCAGAGGATGGGGGCTCAAAGCTCACCTGATCGATGTGAAGACACCGATCCCGGTCGGAGACGAGGGCGAGCGGGGAAGCATGGGCTACCTACCCGCCGCGCCGATGACGCTTCGACCGAAGACCTGCTAGTACAAAACTACTCCTCGCGCAGGAGGGTGATCGTGGGGTGGGGAAAATAGAGGTTACATTCAAACACTACCTCCACGCAGGGAGGGGCGCTAAGCCGGCCAGGCGGGGAAGGGAAAATAGCTAAGGAGGTAGCCGATTGATCCCACTGTCGGTTCTGCCCGCCTGTCTGCCCATCTGACAGGTGCTCGCTATTGACACTTCCGAGGATGCTCCCTAACTCAGAAGCCAACGAAACCAGTGCCAAATTGTCACTGACTGGTCCAGGATAACTCTTGAATTTTCTTGTGAGCTCTGGATGTCTCCGACAGCTGGGGCCGAATCTGGAACTGGACTGTTCTGTTCTGGCTCGGATTGACTCCAGAACTCTGCAGCAGGATGAAGAAGATGCCACGAACACTCCTGAGCTCCGAAGGTGACGTAGCTTATATTGACACGACCGTGGGAGGATCCTCTTCGAGCAAAAACCAAGGAGCCCACCAGAGAAGGTCGGAGCAGGGAGATAGGGCCCGTAGAGTGAAGGTGGGTCAGTTCAGGCCCTGACTGGACTGTCCTGCGCACCTCGGGGAGAAAAATTGGAACTCTATGGTCCGAGATCCAAATGGCTCCCTTCTTGTTGGTTCCAACAGAGGTCTTGGAGGAGAAGGCCTCATCCAAAAATCACATCCAAAGTCGTCCTGTACAAGCCGTGGTCGTGTCTGCACTTGAGCTCGGGTTCTCTGCCAGAGCAGCTTTGCGCAGTCGGGGGAGAATGGCTCCTCTGGGCAGCAGCGATATCGGATGCCGGCGAAACCACCTCGCCTGCGAAGCTGCCTCGATGATATTTTCAGAAATGTATGGCACGCAACCTGAAGATGTGTGATGACTCCAAAGCAGGCTCTGCAATTCGCTGGTACTTCTGCTTCTCCTGCTGGACTGGGTAGCAATGGTAGATAGGGAAGGATAAAGGGGGAGAGGAGTGGGAGGACGGGTGGGAAGGGGCTGTGGGCTTTCCCTGGTTGGGAGGGGACGTGGGGAGGGTCACCACAGGTTGGAGAAGGGGGGGAGAAGGCTGGAGGGGGCGGAGTTAGCAGAGTAGGGAGATGGGGTCGAAATCTGCTAGGGCTGGGAGAGAGGAAGGGGCACAAGTGACCCTTGAGGGAGGGAGGATGTGTTTGAATTGGGTCTTAATGGTGGGTGATCAATGGTGGTCTTGGGAAGGGGAAGGGGTGTGTTGGGAGATGGAGAGGTGTGTTGGGGAAGGGAAGGGGTGGCTTGGGGGAAAGGAATGGTTGCTTGGGGAAGAGGAAGGGTTGCTTGGGAGAATGGAGAGGTGCCTAGGAGAGGGGAATTCCACCTAGGGGTTGGAGGGGAATTGAATGAGTGTATGGGGAAGGGGGAGGGGCCTTAATGAGAGGTGAATGGGGAGGAGAGAGAAAGAATTTCAAAATTGGGGGGTGGGAGGAGAGAGAATGGGGTTCGCCCCCTTTGGGGAGAGAGAGAGAGAGAGAGAGAGAGAGAGAGAGAGAGAGAGGGAGCTTCTCACTCCAAGGAAGAAAATTCTCTGGGAATTCAAATTTTTCTCAAAATCTCATTAGCTTCAAATGGAAGAAATGGGGTCCTATTTATAGGGATCCCACAATTTACAATAAGTCCATGACTTTTACACTAATGACAAGAAACCAAGGGGAAGGGGGGGCGCCCATGGGCCTAGCCCATTGAATTGGGCCCATTAACCTATCAAACCAACATAATGACTCAAGACCTAAGTAAATGACTCATTAACCTAGGTACTAGACTTAAATAAAAAAAAATAACATGATAAGAAAATAAAAATTACATCATATGACTCGAAATAAAGTGACGAACAAGATGAAGCACAGCTGGCAAGCATCAGGATCCTCGAACAAATGAGATCGCCGGTGATGTCCCCATCATACCCCCGGGGTGCGGAGAACTCGACTCCGTCGAGTATTGGTCCACCGGGGAAGTGGTCCTCTAAAGCAGCTCGGGGTGAACCTTAACCTCCAAACTCAACCCTGCATCCGCAACCAGGGGACGGTCCTTCATCCTCTCACGGTGGCTTGGGCACACCCTCTTGTTGGCGATGGAACCCTGCTTCCCTAGTATTGCCTCCGTGTGCACACGTCGGGCTCTCAGGCTGATTTTTGGTGGCTCTCCGAGGGTATCACTCACAAGGAAAGATATAGGCTCAAGGTACTCACTAGGATCCACCGCGGTGCCCATATAGGGTGCCGGATCTGCCACGTGGGAAATGGGGTGAATCCCAAAACCCATTCGTAAGTCCAACCCATAAGCCGGGTTGCCAAAGTCACTCGGAACTTGGCAAGGTCCAAGTCCTCATGCCCTCAAGTTGGAGGTGACTCTAGGGTAGAGCCACTCCAATGCCACCATTGATAGGTTGCCTACATGGAATTCCAAGTGGCGCTCGCGAGCCTTTTCCCGCTCTTTATGAACCTCACCGCTCATTGTGATTTGCTTGTGTGTATGCTCATGCCATGCATTATGATGTGGTGAGTGGTTGTGAAAGTGGGTAGTGTGAAAAGGTGGACCGAGGCAACCATAAATTGACCTATCATGCTTTGATGCCATGTGGACCTTGATGAACTTAGGTGGACCGGGGCAGCCACAAGTGGCCCTATCATGCATGAGATGGATAATGAGTGGGGGAGGACCAGCATATCCAAATGTAAACCTACCGTGCACTGGACCTAGTGTGTGTGCGACATAAATGACGTGACTAGCCTTACCACATGATGCAAAATGTTGTGACACATGCATTCCTATCAAGATGGTTCCATCTTTAGGTGGGGGTTGATTTGGGGGTTTCCACTCATGGGGGTCGAAGGGGTCCCATAAAGTGGACATTTTGGGATGGGTCACTTCATCATTTCCTAGGTGGATGTCACCCTTGGTCATGGCTCTCATAGTGTGGGCTAAGTTTTGGAATGGGTGGGTTAGGTTCGACATGGTGGGTGAGGGTAGGGAAAGGTGGGTGGTGAGTAAGGTGGGTGGGTCACATGGGGAACTAGACTCCCATAGGAATGGATCAAAGGGATCATGGTAAGGGCTACCAAGGGAGAGGAGCTATGTGTCCTCATGGTCCTCAAATGGTGGCGGTTCCTCCTCCTTTAATGAAATAGTTGGGACGAAGTCTTTGGTGGGATGGTCGGCCATGAATGGAGGGCTTGACGTTCTACCCGAGATAAGCAACTCTAATTCGTGGATAGCATCGGGCTCATCGGGTGTAGGCAGGAATAGAAGGAGGTTGCTAGTGTAGCAACCCACAGTGTAAACCGCGGTGATAGTCCCGACACATAGATGTAGGAGGTCAAAGCTCCTAAGTTGGTCGGCCATTGTGGTCAACATGCCAGTCAACTCCATTTGCCATGCTAGGCCCTTAAGGAGATCCCCTAATGTCTCCACTTGGTAAGATGATTGGATGGTGGTGTGATAGGAGAGGGGCACTATAGGGAGGTGTTGCTCCATGGGTAGGAGGTATGAGTGCAAGCTATGGAGGCCGGGGTTCACCTTGAGCCAATTGAGTAAGGGCCCATCTATGGTTATGGTGCCATTAGTGAAGGCAAGTGACTCTTGATGGTCTGAGCTATGGGAATGAGAGATTTGAGGTTCTTCCTCACCATTGGTGTGTACTTGGGTTTCCTCGAGGGTGGGAAGGGACTCTAGGTTAGCATCTGTTCTTGTGTGGATGGGTGTGGTCTCCTTTTCCAAGGGAATGGGAAGGTCTTTTGGGGGTGGGGTGATGATAGCCGGTATGTGGTGCACCCGGGGTGGTGAACAAGGACGGGACTCCGGCGGATGGGAGAGTATAAGGTTTTTGAATTTAAAGGCTCCCAGAAGGTGTGGCGGATGCACTAGGCAAGTCCGACGTGTCGGGTCGATGTCGGCATTCCTTTCATCCAATCATCTCCTACCTATGATTATGCAAGGGCCCGCCAAAGTACCAATTTGACACCAAGCTCCATCAAAGTATGTGGTCTTCCCGAACCATTTATGGAATTCAACGAAGACTTGGTCTCCGTTGTGCATAGTTTGTCCGGTCCTAGAAAGAGAGGCAACGATATCGGGGGATACCCAATTATCAGACTCCAAGTCAATAAAATCAATTTTCGTAGGCTCTCCATTGGGTAGGTATGCAAGGGATATGATTGGGAGAGGGATCATTTGGTCCGTAGACTCATTGACAATGGGTGGTGGACAATGCATGGGACGGTCTGTCGGGGACTCTAATGCAAGCGTGCCCATGGACTAGACTCGTAGAGACAAGTCTAAAACTTACTCTGATACTAAATTGATGTGACACGACCCCTCGGACCTAGATTTGCAAGCAACCGAACCAAACGGCGGACCCACTCAAGCGGGTTCACCCGCGTCGCGCACACCCGGGTCCGTAGGTGGACCGGTGATAGTGGTGAGGGTTCGAGGATGGATCTCACCTATCCGGGGATTTGACTAGCTTGGGCTGAACCCTTAAGGGCCTGGGATGCCCAATTCCGTGGGCGGCCAGCACGCCAAGGGCGTGGAATGTAGTGGCTCTCTCACAACTCGCTCCACGGTGGCACTCAATTAGATGGCAATTTGAGATCGGGCACTCGCCTCACCGCCGACGGGCAACTAGAAATGATACTAAGACAAGCAATAGTAAAACCAGCAGAGGATGGGGGCTCAAAGCTCACCTGATCGGTGTGAAGACACCGATCCCGGTCGGAGACGAGGGCGAGCGGGGAAGCGTGGGCTACCCACACGCCGCGCCGATGACGCTTCGGTCGAAGACCTGCTAGTACAAAACTTCTCCTCGCGCAGGAGGGTGATCGTGGGGTGGGGAAAATAGAGGTTACATTCAAACACTAGCTCCACGTAGGGAGGGGCACTAAGCCGGCCAGGTGGGGAAGGGAAAATAGCTAAGGAGGTAGCCGATTGATCCCACCGTCGGTTCTGCCCGCCTGTCTGCCCGTCTGATAGGTGCTCGCTGTTGACGCTTCCGAGGACGCTCCCGAACTCAGAAGCCAACGAAACCAGTGCCAAATTGTCGCTGACTGGTCCAGGATAACTCCTGAATTTTCTTTTGAGCTCTGGATGTCTCCTACAGCCGGGGCTGAATCTGGAACTGGACTGTTCTGTTCTGGCTCGGATTGACTCCAGAACTCTGTAGCAGGATGAAGAAGCCGCCATGAACACTCCTGAGCTTCAAAGGTGATGTAGCTTATATTGACACGACCGTGGGAGGATCCTCTTCAAGCAGCAACCAAGGATCCCACCAGAGAAGGTTGGAGCAGGGAGATAGGGCCCGTAGAGTGAAGGTGGGTCAGTTCAGGCCCAGACTAGATTGTCCTGC